>CM043706.1:32729162-33226662 GCA_023969325.1 Oryzias curvinotus
GATTTACAGTAGATGGAAAGAAAAGAACGGAAATGTGATACATAAGTTCAACCTAACAGACATTAAGGTACTGGAAAGGAATCTGTCAAAAATTAAAAGGAATTGATAGATTGCCACACTAAAAAAAGCACCAAAATACTATGATGTGTTGCACAACAAAGTAACCAACATGCTTGGTTCCTGCACAGATTCTTGTTCACCTGAAGGTGTGACACCGTTGTCAAAGTGAGTCAAAACATTCCTAAAAAATACAAAATCTTATTGACCTGGGCTGACATAATTGAGTCTATGTTACAGTGGCGCCCCCCAGGGGAGTTCGCCATTTAAAATGAACCATATTAGTTTGAACAAGCTGCAAAGTCATCTTCAGTCCAGACATAAATGTACACCTGAATCAATGGATCCAATCAAACAAAAACATGCTCCCAAAGATGCACAGACAAAACTGAGTTATAAAAAAAGTCACACATTTATCATGGACAAAAAGGAAAGTAATACACCTGAAAAGGTTTAAAAACCAACTGTAGGCAACAGTAGTTTGTAAACTCACTTGTGTTTTTACTTTTAAAGCAGATGCTAAATTAAGGTAATTTTGGAGTCATTTGATGCATATTTGCATCAGGATGCAAATTTCATTGGGAATTTGCTCTCTTCTCACACCAGCCTCCAGTGGCCATTTCTGGAACTGCACTGTCTCTTATTTCAGATCTTAGAACGTGAGAACGTGGAAGCTCAGTCAACACATTTCCACATCTGGTGTTCATGACATTTAGGAAACCATGTTATCCCAAAGCAGTGACATTCTGATTGATTACTGCTCCTGTAATGTTTAACTTTGAAAAAAAGCCCATAATATTTCCTAGGATCAATTTTTAATTAGGACAAATCAAGAAGAGATTATGATTTACAGATTATCCTGATCTCATAAATAGTCCAACAATTTGTCACTGTTAGATCAGAAAACAGTTTATTATAAATCCACTGCTTGGTGTCCCAATTGTCCAATGTTAACTGAATGTTTATCTGAAATGTTCAGACTGAACTACATTTCAAACTTTGCTCCAGGAGGTTTTTTTTTTTTTGAAGATTTAAGGAGTTTGATTTAACAAAATTTAAAGATTATTCTGGATTAAGGCCTGAAATAACTAGAGCCATTAAAGGCTGCCATAATTTCAGTCTTAGTTTTTAGAATTATATTATATTTTTAGAACTGTTTAGCATAATAATCCCAGATTGTCTTCTTTCTATGTTCTCCTTCTATGATGCAGAAGTTTATGAGGTATCATGCAGAGAAGTCATAATTTAGAACTGTGTTGTTTTGAAAAATGAAAAAAAAAAAAAAAGACCAGAAGCATGAGAGTAACAGCAGAAAGAACCCTCTTAACAGTGGTCTCTGCATTTATCGGTACATGAGCCAATCACATCGGCTGTTTACAATGAAGTAGAAATAACCCAGACTCCCCCATTGGTACAGTTTTCATTCAAAATGTCACATGAAAGAGTTTTTCAAACAAACATAACAAGAGTTATGACACATTATTGTGATACCCCCTGGAATAAATCCTTGGAACATTGTATACAGTTTAGTAGAGCTTTGCCTGATTTTTTAAACTGTTTTCTCATTGCTTTAACCTTGTCTTTGGTTTTGATTTGGATTTATACTTTTTTTTTGTCTCAACACGCTTGGTCTTTGTTATAAAACATAAAAAGTGTTTTGTCAAAAAAGTGGGATTCTTGCAGTAAAGAAAAATGACAAAAACTATTACTCGAAATTGAGTTTTTTAGACAGTTTCAGGTTCATTGTGGAGTATGATGAAAAATATCCGTACTACAAAAGATGGATATCAAGCATCGCCACAGAGAAACAGTTTTAAAGATAAATTCTTGGAGCATACCATAAAGTAGGAAAAAACACTCACACAAGGCCTTAAACTATTGAGGGCTACACAATATTAAAATTACAATAAACAGCAAATATTGGAATAAATAAGACTACTATTTCACAAATTGTTTCTTGAAGGGGAATAGAAAAGCTCCATGCTTGAATTCACTACACCTGTTCACTAACTTAAAAACACAACTGATTGGGTTGGTGGTTTAAGAGAGTAAAGTCTGGCCTCTGTGATCAGTTGTGTTTGGAATTTTCCGACACACTCTGCACTTTTTAACACCAATTCCAGGAAAAGCTGTGTCTTTTTTTCTAATAGAAAACAGCCAACTTTAGACAAATTCATATTTGCACATATTTTTAAAGATGTAAAAACTTAAAAAGAAAGAACTTTTAGAGTTCTTAGACTGGACCAGAGAACGTGACTTACCGGCCACCAGGCCATGTCCCGCCCGGCCAAGAAATACCCACTCAGAGTGTTCCTGCTCACCCTGCATGAAGACTGACAGAAAACTGTCATTCAGAACAATGAAAAACCCAGATTAACACCAAACAAGCCTCTGCTTCTCACCCAGATGCCCACTGCGAGGTTCAGGAGAAAATACGTGGCTATGACGATAATGTCCGAGAAGCTGAAGGACTGTGTCAGGGCGTAGAAGTTGATGGTGGAATTAGACATCTTCTTTTGTTCACAGCAGACGATCACAGTTACTTCTCTGATCACCTCCTAGATCTTGCTGCAGAGATTCATCTGACCCCTAAAAGTCACAACTCCACAGTCTGTTCTGACAAACGCAACCGTCCTCTCCTCACTGGACCACAAGCAGGATGTTTGGTTGCTGTCCGGCTTGAGGCAGAGTGCTGCATGCAGAGAGGTGAATGGGGCAGTTCCGTGTTTGAACTGATGATTAAACACATCACCTTAATGTGGCACCAGCAACGCTGACACACGCTCCCTTCTCCAGGGGATTAATGGAGTGTGCGGTATGAGTGAGCCCTGGAATACAACAGATGCTCCTATGGGCCAGAGTCCACACTCACTCACTCACATACACACACACACACACAGACAGACACACACAGGATGATGGTCAATCATTTGTGATGACAACTATATTGTCATTAGTGTCTAAACACAAAAATAGCCTTTGTTAAAGCTGCTAACAGGGACCTGAAAAAGTTAGAACTGCTCAGAGATATAATCCCATTTCTGTACCATAGGTTTCTGCATCCCCTGAACTCCAGGAGCAACGAGATGATTTGGAAAATGTTGACAATTATGAATCTTTGTTGTGTAAATTACGGAAAAAAAAATTCATCGTTTGTGGCCACAGGTTGGCATTTTATTGCCTTTATGTGGGCATACATTTGCATTTTATTAGCAAATATAATAACAATAATTTATTTATTGATCCCACAATGGGGAAATTCTTCTCCGCATTTTGACCCATCCCCTGGGGGAGCGGTGAGCTGCAGCCTAACCGCGCTCGGGAGGCAGTCGCGTTAAGAGCCTTGCCTAAGGACCCTCACTGGGTGATGTTCATTGCTCGCCATTGATATGGTAATTGACCCAGTACCATTGTTTACCCCCCTCCGGGAATCGAAAATGTTGTCAGTTTCAGTATACCACAAGTATACTTAGTCTATACTAAAGGTGAGGCAGCGTACTTGTTTATTTTGATATACTATCTGTATATTGTAAACTTAAAATGTTCCACTTTAGCCAGACGTATTCAGTTAGTTCCCACACTACAGTATATTATACTATAGTATATTTGCTATACTTACACTTAAACTTAAATAAACTTCAAGCGTACCACGTTTTGCTAATTTGTACCAGAAAAATACTAAATACTAAATATCATTGTGTGAAAAAAGTGCTAATTATTGTGCACCAAATAGAATTATGCGAACAAAAAATGCTAATAAATTGCTTATTTGTGGTGCTGAAACAAATGTCTGGTAACAAATTGGTCATTTTCTCCCACAAAAAGCTAATAATGGCTAATTTGTTAGGACAAAATGCTGATCGTGGTGCCCAAAATCCTAATCATTATGCACAGAATACCCATTTGTGTGAAAAAAATCCTGTTTTTTATGCACAAAATTAAATGTTTTAAGCATGAAATAGTAATTTGTGGCCACATATTGCTATTTTTTTACGCAAATTTCTAATTTGTGTTCACAAATTAGCAATTAAATGCTAATTAAATGCTCATTTGATATAAAACAAATTTGTACCCATAAAATGCTATTTTGAGAAAATACTTACTAATACTTTTCATGTCATGTCCAATCCTCCATTGCGATGACCTAGTTTGTAAATATTTGTGTCCTTAAAGACATGTGCTAGGTCCAGGTCTAAACATGTTGTGTGAATTTTAATTTGTTAGCCTTGAAAGGTATCAAATAAAGCTGTGTGGCGTGAAATTTTGTAACATCATCAAACAATGTATTGGATAACTCAAGATAAATTATTTTCTACTACAAATTGAAGATAGATTTGTTTCAGCTCTAAAAGTGATATTTTTTAGGCCTTCATTACTGCTGTAGTTGATGAGAAACTCTTTTTTTCCCTTTCTGGATAAACGTGCTGTTCTAGCTTATTCTAAGGCTTCCCTGACCCCTGAACACATCTGTGATGTTTTCTCTCACATGAAAACATGTGAGGACTGGAAGACCAAAGCGTGGACACTAAAAGAGTTTGATTAAATGTTCTTTTGGGCTCCTGGATGTGAAATTAACATGGTGTCAGACACAAATTGCAGGTCTTTGTTTGTCTACAATAAGGACCAGATGGCAGCGATGGGAACACTTTGACGTCACACTCATCACCATTAATCTCTCTGATGTATGTGTGCATACGAAGGCACACAAATAAATGTAAAGGTTGCCAGTCCGCCTCAGTAAAGTTGTTTATGAAGCTTTAAGATTTCAATTTCAATGACATTTATCAGCTGGGAAGCTAATTTTGCTTTGTTTTATCTTTTTATAAAACAGTTTCCAAAGCAAAATATGATTGCAGTGTCAACTTTAAGCAAATAACACTTTTCTGTCTGTGTTAATTTTAAAAAATATAAATAGTAAAGATTTCTAATGTATCTTGTATTTTATACTTATCTTCAAAAGCATCCTTTTTAAAATAAAAACATTTTCCACATTTGGTGTCAGTTATTGTCATCCTCTCTGATGGGAAATTGTGTTGTTGGTGTTTTTAAACATTTCCTTGTGACAGTTTCATATGATGGAGGATGTATATACAGCAGGGAAAAAAAGTATTTAGTCAGCCATCAATTGTGCAAGTTCTCCCACTTAAAATGATCAGAGAGGCCTGTAATTTTTATCATAAGTGTACCTCAACTATAGAGGGGTTATTGTGGTGAAAAGTCTACAAAAGAGCATAATGTGTCAAGAAGTAGAATCAAGAATTCAAATCTAATTCCATTAAGCAATTATAATTATTACTCGAACTATTATTGTTGTGGCATTTTTTTCTGTAAACACATTCACCAGTGATAATAACAGTGGTGCCAATAAGTCACAAACAAGACCATTGTTGAAAAGCTTTTATGCCTCTAATTATATCTTTATTTAACACATAAAAATGCCAACATGTATTTTAATAATATTTCAGAGATTTTTAACAATATCTGTCTACCTAACTTTTAGCCAGATTATAAATAGCAAAACCAATGCAGATATATATATTTAAAAAAAACATAACAAAGTGAATACTCATAAACGAAAAATTGGTTAGAAAAACAACCAAGTAGATTACCCCACAGCGCCCCCCTCTGGGTATATTAGAAGTTACATCAATACTGCAAAAATAGTTCATGGTTGTAAGAAGTCAAATATATTTGTAAACATACCAAGAATAATATTTGTAGAGCTATATTAGTTTTAGTTTATTTTAGCCTATTATTTTCTTTTTAAAATACCATGGATTATGGGAATTTATCAACTAGACTACAGCCAATCAGAGCACTAAAAACTCGCTTAACCCGGAAGTGAAATGTAACAACAAAAAATTGCCGGGAATCTTTACTTAGAGAGCTGCAACGATAAGAACTGAGGAGGAAAATAAGCGAAGTACTCTACAATTTAATTTAGAATTTATTTAAAAGTAATTATCGAACCTATTAAGTGCCAAAATGGACGAATACGACGAACTGTTCGAGATGGAAGAGCACTTTAATGAGCAGTACGCCGACGAGTTGGAGGTGTTGGCTGAGATGGACGGTGAGTGAGAAACAAACTATAGAGAGGGCAACTGGTCAATATTTTCATTCAGAATGAGGATCCTCGTGTAAATCCATCATGGTAAATACATGAAGTACTTTTACATTTGATTGTACCTTAGTTTCTCAAGTGTGTTTGGGTCTGATGATGACTGTTACTTACTGTAACATTCTATCATCAGTTCATACAGCAGGTGTAATAATGAAAAGAAATGAAAAAAAAAAAAAAAAAACAGGCATTACGTCTAAACCAGGGCTCTGCAGGCTCTAAGAAAGTCGCTTTAATGAAGAAAGGTGCAAAGAATTTGAATAAACATTGGGTTTATAGTTTTGGTTCATCTGTTTAGAGGGAATTATGTTTTGTCGTTTATGTTCATCACTTAACATGGCAGATAATTCAGCCAAAATGATGGTAAAAGGTTGGCTCTACTGTGAGAGGGGTTTAGTACGAGACAATCATTCTTACATGTATAGATTAAAATTGATTAAATTTAAGATTTAATACGGCGTAGATAATGTCTAAGCTGAATTTTTGTAAATAAATGGATCGAAAGCCACAAAAACAAACTCTTTATTTTTATTTTTCTAAGCGTAAGAATGGGACTTTGGGGCACTTGTTAGTTAGGTTTGTGTCAATAAGAAACTGGCCCAAATGGCTGCTCTAAACAGAGGATTGCTTTGAAGTAGATTTGTTCTGGTCAGTGGTCTGTTTTTCTTTTGCAAATAAATCTCTTAAAAATGAGAGGGGAGATTTATTTGTTCTCTAAAGTGATGGCGTCAATCGTGTCTAATTCAATCTCCTAGAAGAATCTGCCAATGTGGCAAAGCGTCTCAAACAGGATGCTGCTGGTGACATGGCAGACATCGAGCACCTGCTTGATGACAGGCCCATCAGTAAGTTCACTCTGTTTGATTCTTGTTGTCTTTAGGTTTTATTTGACTTTTTTTTAATCTTTAACAAACATTGCTCCATCGTGTTCAGCTCCTAAAGTAAAGCGGCAGAAGCAGGACGCCGGGGTGGTTAAGCGGCTTTTCGACACATCGCAGAAAGGCACGTCCGAGGTTGATGACATCACTCCACCGTCTTCTCCTGAGCACTATGAACCCAGCCAGCCCTCCAGGTAGGAGAGCTCTTCTCTTCTGTTTAGAACAATCACTATTAAGAATCAGGACATGTTTGTTTGGAGGATAAAATGACCGTAGATGTTCGTATCTGAGCAACAAAAGATGGAAATTCCTTTCAGATGATGTTTTCAAATGCGTGTTGGTTCTAGGGCTGCCTCTTCTGCACTGGACATCAGCGGCTTTGCAGAGATCCCAGAGACACCGAGACGACCTGCCTGGATGGCGCCGGCCTCCGTGCGAGCGCTGAGGCGACCTCCTCTGGAAGGGGATTACATCAGCGTAACGGATTCATCAGGGACCCGAGTCTACCTCAGAAAAAAGGAAGACACAGGAGCTCAGCAGGTGAAAGTCACTCTACCCCCAAAAGGGATTCTTCTACATCTTTTTGGGCCGCAAACGGGCTTGTGCAGAACTTCAACTGTGATGTCCTCACAGGCAGTGGACTCTAGACTGATTACAAACTCCTCCGGTGGACTGGGACTGCTGGCGGTTCCGATTGCAGCACTGAGAGAACAAGAGGCAGAGAGGGTGAGAGTCCTTCAGATGTGTCAAAGATTGATCAGAATTTACACGTAGATTTACATTTATCCGCAAACAAAAATGAAAATAAGATAAATAAAATGACAAACTGTTGTTCTTATTTAAGGGAAGTGGTTTTGCCATAAACTAAAAAATGTGGTTGTTGTCTTTGAAGTTATGCATTTAGACCTTTAGTGCTGTCGTTCTTCATCCCTTCTCTATGAAAACACCGTGTGAATTTTAAACGAAGGTTCAGGAATGTGTTTGCCACAACATAGTTAAAACACACACTGCGTTGGCACAGCGCTGTTTAGCACAGCCTATGACACGTTTCCTGTAAAGACCAGCGGCGCCATGGCCTCACTCCTGTATTTCATCAGCACGACACTTAATCTAAACATAACAGACATAGCCCCATACTAACATTACAGGTGCAACAAAAATGTTTATTCAATCAAAGTAGGCAAAACGGCACGCTCAACGTATTTGACCTGAGTCACAGACTCGAGGTGTGGTCTGCCTCTGCTGCCTACAGCGCACAGCAGGCTGCTCTGAGGATTCTGAAGGCCTTGGGCAGATTTCATAGAAGCTGGTGACACAAGAGAGCTGTGCTATGATTGGATAATAATTTCATCTATAAACATATCGCCAGGATCAAACGTTAAAGACACGTTCCCTAACAAGGTAAAGAAAACAAAAATGGCTCAAATGTGTTTTAAAAAAATCTTTTTTTGAGCTCAGTTGTAGACATGACAGACCTTTGAGTTTTGAGGGATTAATCATTATTAAATCTGTTTAAAAACCCTTAAAAAGATTTAAAAGTCCCTGATGTGCTCTAAACTGAGGTTCTAGATGACCTAAAATATATATATGTAGTAAAAAAATACATTTTTGAATGCACTAACTTTGAAAGTATTTTCTGTCCTTGAAATGATGCAGCGCCACCTGCAGGTAGTTGAGGAATCCCAGCGTCTCACCGAGCTGCTTAACAGGTACTTAAGGTTCATGTGCGCCAACGCAAAGAGAACCCTCTCCAGTGCGGTTCTGTTGTGTGTAA
Source organism: Oryzias curvinotus (assembly GCA_023969325.1). Taxonomy (NCBI): domain Eukaryota; kingdom Metazoa; phylum Chordata; class Actinopteri; order Beloniformes; family Adrianichthyidae; genus Oryzias; species Oryzias curvinotus. Next base: position 32,737,993 of record CM043706.1, read on the forward strand.
CTCTTGATTGTGGCCCACAGAACTGTGACTGAAGCGTTCACTGAGTCTGAAAGCGCAGAAAACGACGAGAATGAGGATCCTGAGGACGGGGAGGGAAAAGCATCTCGACTCTGGGTGGACAGGTTTTCTCCGCGCCACTACACGGAGCTGCTGAGCGACGATGTAATGAAAGAGTGTTCCTCCTGCTCAACCTTTACTGATGTGATTAAAGCTTCCCCTGTGGTCCTTGAAGACGCGTTGAGCCTCACCGTTTTGTTGCAGTTTACCAACCGCTGCCTGCTGAAGTGGCTGAAGCTGTGGGACACTGTTGTGTTCGGACGGGAGAGGAAGACCCGAAGCGCTCGCTCGGACAGACAGACGGCCAATCAGAACTCATTCAAGCCCAATCAAGGCAACCAGACTCAAAACCGCTTCAAGAGTAAGATTGAGATGACTGAGGAGATTCTGGACGCTGAACTGGATCAGTACAGACGACCCAAATTCAAGGTCAACACGGCGTAGCGTTCTGGTCGTTTTGTTTGGATGATTTATTTGTTGTCGTGTTTTTATTTATTTATTTTTTTCCGTCTCCAGGTGGCCTTGCTGTCTGGTCCTCCGGGTTTAGGGAAGACCACCCTGGCTCACGTCATTGCAAAGCATGCTGGGTACAATGTGGTGGAAATCAATGCCAGGTTGAACCATTTAGAATAAAAACCAGCAAGAATATATTGTAGAAACTTCCAGATTGTCGTAACCGCAGAGGTTGTGTTTGACCTCCACAGTGACGATCGCAGCGCAGAGGTTTTCCAGAAACGCATCGACACCGCAACGCAGATGAAGTCCGTTTTAGGTGCCAACGAGAGACCAAACTGCCTCATTATTGATGAGATCGATGGAGCGCCCGCGGTGCGTTCAGGGCAATTCTAGAAATCAGAAAAGACCCACTGGACAGCTTTAGCTGAGTGTCTAAAAAGAGCTTTTGGCTGTGTGTGTGTGTGTGTGTGTGTGTGTGTGTGTGTATGTGTGTGTGTGTATGTGTGTGTTGCTCTGCAGGCTGCCATCAACATCCTCTTGGCGCTTCTGAGCAGGAAAGATGGACACGGCGCAGAGACGGATGCTACGAAGAAGAAAAAGAAGAGGGAACAGATTCTGCTTCGCCCGATCATCTGCATCTGCAACGACCTGTAAGAAGACGCCGCCACCTTTCACACACTCTGAACATCCGTGTTAAGTAAGGATGGATGTCTTTCAGTTACACTCCAGCTCTGAGGCCGCTCCGACAGCAGGCCTTTCTCCTGACGTTCCCGCAAACCCAGCCGTCCCGCCTCGCACAGAGACTGTCAGAGGTCAGGACTCGCACACGGACTCGCAGCCCTGTATTTTCCTTGTGTTTTAAAACTTCTGTGTTGCAGATTTCCGTCCGGCAGGGCCTGAAAGCAGACACAGGAGCTCTGATGTGTCTGTGCGAGAAGACCGACAATGACATCCGCTCCTGCATCAACACCCTTCAGGTGTGTGTGTGTGGTGGTGGTGAGGGCGCAGTGAGAAGTGAACGTGGTGATAACATGGGGGTATTTTCTCTTGGCTGTGCAGTTTCTTTACGGCCGAGGCCTCAAGCAACTGGACTCCAAAACCATCCAGAGCGTCTCTGTGGGCCAGAAGGACCAGAACAAAGGCCTGTTCCATCTGTGGCAGGAGATCTTCCAGCTGCCGCGAACCAAACGGTACACACTCTGTCACTTTGGGTCAAATTGTTTTTTTTAAAACAGAGCATCAACCCTTTTTTTCAAATTATCCTGATGCCTGAGTCACCTTCACTCAGAACTACAGGCAAGCAGAACATTTACGAGGCTGTCATATTCCAAAATATGAAAGGATCTTTTAAAAGTTCTCAAAATGTTTTGCGAAACTAAGTTAGTCTCAGATTATGGTTCAATGTTCATCATAGAAAGTGTGAAATGATGATGATGATGGGCAAGCTAAAAGCTGAAGGTCGAACCCCATTAAGAAAAGCAGAAGAACTCTTGAAAAGGAAATTCCCAAAATCATTAAGTCACTTTTTGCAAAACATTGCCCTCCTCAACTGTTTGCACAATTTGTCTGTAGCGTGTTTATGTCCCTTAGTGTTTCTGGGTGTTTAGGACAGAAATGATCACAGAGGATCAAATCTGTACAGCTGCTTGGCTCACATTGCTTTGCATCTCAGAGATTCACAAGTTCCACACATACAAGCAGTGAGGGCAGAAAACAATCACACACCAGCTAAAGCCTTCTTGCAGTTAGATGTCAAACTGTTTAACTCAGCTATTTTTTTTTCATTCTTTTTTATTTTAAGGAAACGTATAGGTGAGGGCTTTGAGGAGGCACCTGGTTCAGGAAGCGGTGCTCAAAGGTTTCAGCACATTCTTCATCTAGCTTCATCCAGCGGAGAGTATGAGAAAGTGTCTCAGGTAAAGAACCAATGTTTTTGACCATGCTGTGATTTACCTTTTTACTTTTAGCAGATGCTTTTATCCAGATCTGATTACATTTCCTTTTTTCTTTGAAACACCTGATAGCGGTGTGAGATTAGGGGTTTTGCCAAAGGTCCGTGTCACCTGGGATTTGAACCAATTGGCAGAATTTAGTGTCAGTTGATAATATTTTATAAGGGTTTTTAACAGATTCTTAAAGACATTGTTTTTTACGGAAGTCCAAAATGGCCTACCCGGCTTTTTTGCCCGTTTTCTCCTGATAACACCTGAAAACATTTTTTTTTCTTACAATAAAAGACCAAGTCCAGAGTGACACGCAGTCCTTCCAGCTCGCTCCTCTCATGTGTCGTTCTGTAACCGTGTAGACGGCCTGATCTCCTCATCAACTGCAATGAACTGCAGTCACCTGCGCAGCTGCAGCCGCGCCAACCTTCTCCTCAAATGACTGATTTGAATGTTGTTTATGATCGACAACATCAGCAGGTTAAATGGATCAATTATAAATGGATCAGTTTTTCTGGTGTTTGAGTTTTTCTCTGACAAACGGCTTTGTTCTGCTTTGGGTTGTAGAAAACAACACGGTATTGTAGCGGACTGAGTTGGGCTGGGTGGCTGGTTGGGTTCTGCAGATGTTCTAGGTTCTGGAGCTCAGTGAACGCACCAGGTAGAGACGTGTGTTGGCCCTGGGGGCCATCATTCAACCTCTAGTCGGGGGTTATGGCTTAGAGTGTTTAGTTATTGGCTGCATAAGGGAAATAAAGGGAGGGGGCTGGTGCAAGAGACAGAATTAAGGCGTTTGAGGAGTGTAGCTCCACTAATAAATCAAAAACAACTTTTGGGGAGTGTTTGAGTTGTTGGAGTAAGATGTACGGCGTTGGTTCCCGCCTGGAATGACCACAAAATAAAAGACTTAAACCAGATTACATCGCCATGTCTCAGTGCGGGAAAGGGAGAGAGATGCGCTACAGTATATCCTTCATTATTTTGACATCACCACTTAGCAAAATTATTGTTATTAAAAAAGAAAAAGAAAAAAAACCAGCAGGATTCTGAAGTTTTTAGTTTTTGCAATGGAAACTAATAAAGTTTGAAGACTTTAGCGATGTGCAGAAATTACGAATATTGTAAAAAGTTTAAAGCAAAAGATATTGGAATAACCAATGGAAAAATTAACAGAACAATCAAGAAGAGATGTTGTTTCGTTTTGAAAAGAAAATCTGTAAAAAAAAAAATGCTGGAGGATTAAAACAAACATGCAGTCCTTCAAAATAAAATACAAGGAATTTGAGATCACAAAGTGATTTAAAGTCACCAGAGTCCACATGCAGCTTGAATAAGATTGACTTTCATCATATCTAATAATATATTATTCCTTTCTCATATTTATTGAAAGTATTATTATTTATTGTTTTGCTTTTGTCTTGTTCTGTGGGATGATGAGAATTGTTTAAATTAAAATAATAATGAGGTATAAATAATTGCCCCCGTTGTAACAAGTACAACTTCAAGAAGCTGGTATTTAATAAACAAAATATACTTGTTGTTTTGCTTTTTTTAGTTATTGAATAGGAAGTTACTGTGTTTGAAAATGTGTTCTTTTCCTTTTGCAGCTGTGTGTGCATAATGATACATTTTCCTTTGGATCACTGTGGACCTTCTAAAGTCCCATCCATCCACCACAAACGCCGCTTTTAACCGGATGCTGTTTCCTCAGGGCCTTTATGAAAACTTTTTGTCCATGCGGGTGAGGGACCCCAACCTCCAGAGCGTCTGCGAGGCTCTGGACTGGCTGCTGTTCTCGGACCGGTTAAACCAAGAGATTCTGCGCCGCCAGAATTTCTCTCTGATGAAGTACCTGCCCTTCCTCTCCGTCACCTTCCACTTCCTGTTCGCCCACACGACCGTTCCCCGCATCAGCTATCCACACAGCCACCACGAGGTACGAAGCTCCCTCCACCAGCAGATCCTCTGATCCAAACGAGGAGAAAAGGTGCAAACGTCGCTGTTTGGCTGTGTCCAGGCTTCCTCTCGACTCCTCAGCAGCAGAAACGCTCTGTCCACCATGCTGGTGGACGTCCCAGCAGCCATCAGGTCCAGGATCAGCCAGCTCACCCTGACCCTCGATGTCCTCACCCTGCTCCTCGACATCATCTGTCCCAAGCTTCGGCCTGTATGTACATCGCACCTTCATGGTCCTGATCTGACCTTTGATCTGGTCATTTCCATCCTGTTGGCTCCAAAATTTTGATTTTACTCATTTACCACAGCAAGTTGACAAAAATCTCCTCATTTTGGTCAAAAGAAATGCAGATTTTAGTGAAAGTAAACATAACATTTTGCTCGTGACAGAGACACTAATGTCCAAACTAATGCAGTTCGATCCATTTGTTGCATTTTTTTTTTTTTTTTGCTCGTCTCTTCCTGCAGGTGAATCCACAGCTGTTCAGCAGCAGAGAGAAGGAGCAGATGCGCGAGCTGATCAGCACCATGCTGGCCTACAACCTCTCCTACAGGCAGGACCGCACACCCGAGGGCCAGTACACCTACATGCTGGAGCCGTGAGTGCAAAAAACAGATGTGGAGCAGATGTGTGTGTTTTCGAGGGGTGCTGAAGGTCGCTGCTGCTGTCCCGCTGCTTTTCTACACCAAGGCTTAGAGCATAATCCCCTCCGCACCTGGTTGATTCAGGCTTGTCTGTCGCGGCGCAGAAAGCGTGTTGGCAAACAAAGCTGCACTAGTGCGGCGCAGATGGATCGATTACAGAAGCATAATTAGGAGGAAATACAGACTTTTTTTTTAAAGCAAAAGATCTTGGAAAAAACAAAAGTGTGGTGGGAGACCTCGGACATGGTGGACGGAGAAGAGGGGGGCGGCCATGATGGCTCCTTCCTGCAGGCTCGCTGTGACAAAGTGCTGGTCACCAACGACTGGTGCCTGCCGCTGGTGCTGGCTCTGCTGCTGCTGCTGCTCATCTACACCTTCCTGTACCTGCCTTCTCTAGAACACAGGAACACCACCCACAGATAAGGAGGAGGCCCTCAGGATCACGGAGCTGGACCCGACCGCTCTGCCCCGGGACGGGATCGGTCAGATCATGATCGAGGTCTAAATATTAGAGGAATTCTGGGAGACTTGGAGGGATGACAAAGCTCACTGCTGATGTTTTCTCAGTGCTGGATGTTGACCAAATTTTCTAAAATATAACTTCTTTTAAAGTATTATGAGATGTAAATAGTTTGTAAATATCACCTTGACAGTTAATGTAGTAGAAACAGCCTTTAATGACAGGTTGATGCGTCTGTTACCGTTAACTTGAAGGCTTTTAAAGGGTCATTTGAGTGAGATGCTTCTCATTTGTGTTTTTTCATCCTAATTATGTTGGAGCTTCTAAGCAGATTAAGGTTTTAGACTGAAAGTTAACTGTCGGTCAGATTATTTCTTTGCGCCCGCAGGCGAGTGGAGGAGGTGGCGAGGTTTCCGGGTTTGCCGCCGCGCCGCCAGCTGACCTACCAGGCCAAACAGACAATCAGCAGGGAGATGGAGCTGGAGAAGATGAGGAGAGCCGAGCAGCTGATGCTGCAGCGCAACCCGGCGGGGGTGAGGCGCCGAACACACAGATGGCGTTTGTTTTTCCTGAGCTGTTGTTCCTTAACCTGAGTGCGCCCGTTCGCAGAAGAAAGAAGAAAAGAAGAGCGCTGCTCCCGCCGCCATCAGGAACCACCAGCAGAGGCTGGAGAACATCGTCAAACAGACGACGGTGGAGATCAGGGTGAGCCGCGTTGTCTCAACTGCCCTCAGGTGTTCCAGAGGTTTCTTTTTTTCCTCGTTTATTGATTACGTTTTAGGTTTTAAATTACTTTAACAGCATTTATCGCCATTCTGCTCTCTTAATGTACGTTCATGTAAAGATTTTATCCGCTACATACTCAAAAACTCCTCAAAATTGGTGTGCACCTAATACCAGATGAAAAGAAATTTTGCGCATATAGTGACAACCCCCCCCCCCCTCGAAAAAAAATGATGACATCACAGCGGGCGAAACCATTCATAAAAAGAGACTGAAATCTCTGGGAAAAAAAAATAATAATTCAAAAAGCACCAAAGAATCAAATCAAATGCTCTTCATGAAATTTCACACACATGCCACTAGCTTAAGTCTACAACCACAACTACTTTATTGACCTTTGACCCCAGGACGAAGCAACAGTCTTGAATTTTCCAAAAACTAATGCCTTTTTGTAGTTTTTACAAATGTAAAATCTCCTGGGGATTTTTTTTTAGCTATAACCTCGAGCATAATTGGGAAGTGACTCAGAAAAATGTTTTGATTATAAAATGTGTAACCGGTGTTCGCGAGGTGAGCTTGCAAAGGAGGCGTTCCCTTGTTGCTCGCATATCTTTTACAGGAATATTACAAAAACATGAATCCATGGGTCAAGCTGATTGAAACAACGTGGAACAGGATATGAGCCCACTAGGAATCTGAGTTTGGTTAACAAAAAGTGTTGCCAAGGAAATCCAAAAATGTACTTTTGCAGAATCTTCTGAAAATGACATAGACCTGTTCGTTACCCCCAGGCGACCAAAGCTTATAATGGTTGCTATGGAGATGAAACAACAGAAAACCTGCCAGTTTGAAAAAGGTATATACTCTAATGAATTTATCCCATGACCAGGGTTGCAGTGGCAGAAATGGCGAGAGGGGCGTGTCGCAGCCACTCACCCACTGAGGGTGGGTTAAAAAGGCGGCTCGCGGCTTTAATTTAGTCTTTTATTTGGTTACTTTATCGTTTAAGATGGAGTCACTAGAGCAAACATGTGGCCTAGATCAGCAATGTTCATTTGACCTCACAGAAGATCGATTCCTTGTTTGATCCAGTGTTAAGCTTTACTTTGTATTTTCTTTCTTAAGTTTAATTAAAAATTCAGCAGTAAATGTCCAAGTGACCCAGAAGAAACCATGAGAAATTAAAACCACGATTTACGATTATTTCTAAAAAAAAAAAAAAAAAAGCAAGAAACATCACAACAATAAAATAATAATAGAAAAAAAATGAAGATGGGAAAATCTGAAAAGCAACAGCTAAAACTTTAGCTCCCCTCCCTCCTCTTCCTCATCAGATGTGTGTTATCCTGTACATGCAACCAGAAATAATCTCCCTGGGGGGGAATCTGAGCCCCCCTGGTGCTCTGCAGGTTTGTAATTGCTCAGGAAAAGAGGTCGGAGCCTCTAAGGGGCAGAAATGAAGTTAATGGGTAGTCGCTGGGTCACCGTCCTCAATGGGGAAAGTAGGCTAATAAGAGTTTCACTGACTTCCTGACTAACGCCGTTACTCTGGGCCTGTTTGCGTCCCGCAGCCCGAGGTGGATTTTTTTGGCCGCGCCGTCGCCCCCAAACCTCAGAGACCTCAGCCTTCATCAGACACAGGTGATGTAGAACCACATCAGAATGAAGGAGTCTGTTACATAATCTGGTGTTCTTCTGGCAGCGAGCACACACTGCTGAAGAACTGCTGCTGGTACCACCACACCCTTATCGGACCTTAAGAAGCTCTAACGTTAGGGGAATGTTGTTGTTGACCTTTCAGCATATCCCAGGTGGTTTGGCAGAGATTTTTTACTTCCCGACACAATCCTGTATTTTATATAAAATTTTTATTTTTTTATTTTTATAAAATACAGGATTGTGTCAGGGCTGGAGTCCGTTTAGTTTTTACGGCTTTTTAAATGATTTCCAAACTTGTTTCTTCCTTTTTTCTTTTTTTTTTTACTTCCATTGTTTTCCTGGTGTTTATTCTCACATTCTGGTGTCAAATCATTTGAAACAAAACATGTTTTTTTTTTTAGGAAATCTTTGTTGTGGTTCACTAAAGGCTAATTGAGGTGATTCCACATAAGAAACAAAGTTACAGGCTTTTACTTTTCTTTACTTTTTTTTCTTCTTCTTTTTAATATCACCTAATCAGATTTTTTTGCCCTACAGTTTCCAAACATCAAACTATTTGTGCCATAAAACACACACCACCTCCTTTTGCGTGTGCTTCCAAACACTTTCTGTCAATCAAGTGGAGGATTATTGGGTTTGAGCACGGCAGATGAACAACCACATCACGGGATTAGGATTCAAAAACAACCCTAATTAAAAAATGTTTAGAGTGAGCAATGTTATGGATTTTTACACATCACTTGATTATTTTATTCAGTTGTTTTTGTGACTCAGTGTGACGTCTGTGGTTCAAACAATCTGAGGATAGAATGGAAAACTTTATCTAAAAAAAGAAAAAAGATTGTCACGTAAAAAACTAAAAGAACAAAACTATTAATTACAAGTTTGAAATAAATTTTGCCGTTGAAATGACAAATTAACTGGAGTTTATTTTTTATATAAACTCCTAATGACTTTTAGATTTAGATATTAAATTGCTCTTTTATCATTTAAATACATTTATTATAAATGTGAGTTTTTTGTTTTGTTTTTAGCAGGTTTCTCTTTGCTTTTTTGAGAAAAACTTAACACTTAAAAATCTACCAAAATAGGCTGGTTTGATTTAAAAGCAAATAAAAATGTAACACATGTGTATTAATTACACATTTCTTACCTAAATTTGTCTGAATTTGTTGTTGTGGCTCTGCCGCTGCAGAAAAAAAGTAGCTGAACCAAACTAAAACTTGAGTAAAATCATTTAGTGAATCAGAAACCAGAAAGGGGCAAAAAGGTGAATTTTAAATGAACTACTGCCACTCTGCAGAAGCGATGTCCTAGAAAAGAACTGTTTTTTTTCATTTTGCCTAAAAACTACACCATCGTTATGAAGAGAACACTTTAAAAATAGATCAGAAGATGTTCAAACTGGGGCTTTGGTTCAAAAAGCTAATCATTTTTTCCTGACTGGGATGTGTAGAAGCTGTAAAACATCAGCATTTTCTTCAGGTGAGTGTAATGGAGGCGTGTCCTCTCCCTGCAGGTGAGGGGTGTGCTGTCCTCTCCATGGGAACTGCTGTGGGCGACAGCGACGTGTGGTTCCGCTTCAACGAGGGCATGTCCAACGCCGTCAGGAGGAACGTCTACATCAGAGAACTACTGTGACCCCGCCCCCCGTTCGTTCAAATCCACAACTGCTTTGTTCGTTTAAAACAGTCTTTATTTGGGTTGACAGTGTAAAGAGCCAATAAAAGGGTTTCGACAAACATTTCTCAAAGCTCTAGAAAGCTACTCGGTGCTAAACACGCACTCGCGCTCACACGCACACACTTTGGGAACAGCATCCGGGGTAAATAAATAAAAAGAGTTATAGCCGTGATGTGTGAGAGTTAGTGCAGCGAGGCTGTGTGAGAGTGCATGGTACTCCTGGTGGCGTGCATCTGTGACCGGCCGTGCGTGATCATCAAAGGATCACGCATTTGCCCTTCTCCACCCAGGGGTTGGCGCGCATCAGTTCAGGATTCAGGAAGGGATCTTCGCAGACGCAACCCTCGATCCACTTCACCAGCCTGCAGAAACACCCACTCACAATGTCAGGGGCGGTGTGAAAACGCAGAGCCTGTGCGTCTGGAGCGCAGACACTCACTCTGTTACGGTGATAGAGGATTTCTCTCTGTTGATGGCCAGCTGATACTGAAGGCTTTCAACTTCCCTCTTCATCTGTGGGACGTCCAACTCTTCCATGGTGCTGCTCCTCTGCAAACACACAAGAACAAGTGACTCAACGAAAGCAGAGTTTCTGTTAGATTTTGAAAACATGGAAACAAAGTATATATATTTCTCATGGAAGCGTGTTGTATTTAATAAAAACAACAACAGTGTTTTCGGTTCAAAGTTTTTTAGTGCTTTTCGTGCTAATATATTTAACCCTTGTGCTATCCTATGACCCGATCCTTACATTGACGTGTTCTCCCTACCATGACAAAAGTGGATAAAGGTGGAGAGGATTTCATGTAATCCATGGACACCAGTGAAGATCACAAATCATTAAAGAACAAAGGTTTACTGCACTGTCTAGTGGGACTAGATGACCCAACTCCCAATGTTAAAGTGCCTAGAATAGCACAAGGGTTACGAACTACAAAACAAAAGTACAAACAGGCTGCAAACAAACCTCATCCGTTTATGAAAACTGTAAGATGAGCCGCTGTTAAAAGTTAAAAAAGCCATAATGTGTCACAGGCATGATTCCTGTTTGTTTTTGTTCTTTAACTACAAACATTAAAAAGCAAAACCACAAAAACTAAATCTTAGCACAAAAAATATCCTGAAAAACAAAGGATTTGGCACGGAGAACACAGAAAAAATATTTGCACGAAAATCACAAAAAAAGCCACAGACACAAAAAATAGCCTGAAAAACACAACAATTTTGCATGAAATACACGGAAGAAATTTGCACAAAAAACAAAAATCGTAACAAACAAATTTGCACAAAAGAATAGCCAGAAAAACGCAAAAATGTAGCATGAAATACTTGACAAAAATGAGCATGAAAATCATAAGAAAAGAACACACAAAAAACTCAGCACAAGGCATAGCCACAAAAACAACAGATTTAGCACAAAAAATAGCCTGAAAAACACAAACATTTTGCATGGATTTAATTAGTGCTAAAACCACCACACACACAAAAAAGCCACAAAAACAAAAAATTTGAACAAATAAAAGCAGTTTTTAAAATTTTCTTTCATTGAATACAATATGCTACGATAATTCCAGAGACTTCTTTTTAACCAAAAATTGGTCACAACTTGAAAGTATATTTACCATTATAAAACTAAATATTGAAAGTGACTAACACACTGTCGTTTTTGACTAAAATAAGAGAAACAATTCATCTCAGTCTTCAGGTCCCAGCAAACATCTGGAGCAGTGATCTGCTTCAAAGTTCAGCCCACTGTATTTTCTTGGGAGAGCTTTCTATAAATTATATTTTGTAGGGAGGGGTTATTTAGTTTGCTCCTTTCCCCTCAAACCCATAATCCATTGCCCATTTCCATCAGCTGTGTTTTGGGCGTGGGGTCATCATATGTTACACTTTCACTTTTTTTTCTGCAGCATCGTCTGCCACCGTTAGGTTTAGAAATGAGCAGAAAACTGTCCCACCAGCGAACATAATGAAGTTCCAAAGTATTACAATAATAAAAATGCAAGTCTGATGAGGATTAGTCAGTTGACGCCGGAATATATTTCCTGCTATGGAAAGAAAAAAAAAATCACTCATGTTTTTGTTCTCAAGTAAAGTAAGGTAATTCTGGAGCCAAAGTACTTTGGTGTGCATTTGCATCAATAGGTGTTAAGGGTTAAAAGCAGACACAAAGATTTACAGTTTGATCAACATAATTTGTACTTTTCACATCTAACAGATGAAATGTTTGTAAGGTTTTTTTTAAATACCTGCTCAGAACATAAAACATTTGTTTTTTTCAGTGTGGGATTTTAAATAATCTCATAGGAGGACGTTTGACGGTGAGATGCACTGTTTTATCAACCAAATCTGTTAAATTTAGGATGGATCTTTTAGTATTTTTTTAGGGGTGTAACAATTCGATTCGTATCATAGTTTGTATTTCCTGATCCGATTCATAGTTGATACTGGTTCCTTTTGAATGATCTGATTCACTGACCTAAGATTAATCCAAGACATCTTTAGCCAAAAATACAACCAGCGCCCATAAATACACAGAGATAAATAGCTGGTACTGAACAGTGACATTTCCTGATTCCTTGGATTTCTTGCAAGATATTCAATTGTAAATTAAATATGTGTACAAACAAACAAGCAAACAAGAATTAATGGTAAATCCATTCCCATTTTAGTTTCTTAAGGTTCAATCCACACCAAAATAATCCAAAGGGAACTTTATTAGAACATTCTAGCACACTGTGGTCACATGTCTTTGGTAAATTCAAAGTGTTTCCACACATTGGACTGGAATGACGGACTGATCATGTTTTGCTGCCATCACATGTTTGTTGTCTGCTGTGATGGTACTTGCCCCTTTGGATCAAATTTCATGTGATCTGCTCCACATGCAAGAAACATCCATATTTAGAAATAACTAGAAGGGTAGGATAAAAACAATTTGGCGATATATCGCAATACTTCATTTGGCTATACTTGTGTCAATTTAAAGTGCTGTCAGGATGATATTTAATTATTATGAGCATCCTTCAGCGTCTATGGGGCGCCCCGACCACTAGTTGGCAGCGTTTAGCACCTGTAAGGGTTAATGGCATACGAAGTGTACATTATTTTTGGCTAAGGCATGTTCATTCTATGTTTTTTTTCTTATACAGAAAAATATTTTGTTGTGCTAATCAACAATGTTGACTGTTCCCTTTAAGAAAAATATATTTAAAGTTACCAAAATAAAAGCAGTATAAATTTGCTTGGGTAAAAGCAACTTGTATATACGATACAAACAAATTCATTAAATAAAATGAATTTGACCATTTTATTACAATGAAAGGCGTATTAATAATCAGGTACAGTTTTCTCTAAGACATACTCTTGAAAAATAGGCAAAAACAAAATATGTTTCGGTACAACTTCGTGATATGTATCGCATCGTGGGACGTGTACGTATCGTATCGCCAGACTCTTGCCGGTACCCACCCCTGAAATAATGATGCAAAACGAAGTTGTCCTCCATTATCCATGGCTGTTTAGCATTGTTTACCTACGCTGTAAGAGGACACATTCACTACCACCAACACCCCTCCTCATCCTCTCATCTCTTCATCCCTCTAATGGATCTAAGTAGGTCGGCTGCCTCTGCCTGTCTGAACTCCAGCATCCATCCCCTCCCCGCTGGTCCATGACAGGCCCTTCCTCCATCCTGGGGCAGGAGCATCCCTCTTTCCGGTCTCCATCCACCGATCCTCCGCTCCGACAGCGGTGAAGGCGAGACGGTGTGTTCCCAAAAACAGAAAGAAGGAAAAGAGTAGAGAGGCTCTTACCGTGGGGCCTGTCGTACAGGAGCGCTGTCGGGTTCCGTGCGGCGCTGGGAGGATGCAGAGCGGGCTCTGAGTCTGACGGAGTCCGGAACCGAGCGGCGGAGGAGTAGGAGGCTGTGAGCGGAGCGGAGAGGAGCGGGGGCACTCCCATGCGCTCCGCTGTGCTAGCGACTGGAGGAGGGATGCGCAGGAGGAGGAGGAGGAGGAGCACCCGCCGCCTGCTTTGACAGTCAAAGAGGGCTGGAGCAGAGAGCGCTTCAGCACGCAAATGAAAGAGGCGAGCTGCGGCAGGAAATCACGCAAATGAGCGCGAGGAAAGTGACACGCGACGTCTTCTGGATTCAATGGGCAATGACCAAATGATTGAGATTTGGCATTAAGGAGCACTAAAACGTCATACTTATATTTACTTTATATAACAGTTAAAAAACTGCTGGAAAAAATGTAACCGTTTTTTAAAAACAAAAATCCACTCTTAAGACACTTTGGTTATGTCCTCCATGTAATTCTGAACTTATTTATGATGGGGTGTATTTAGGTTACAGTAGTTTCATATTAACCCAATTGTTTTTTTAAATCCTAAATTAAGACAACCCACACAAAAGTTAGTCACCTTTTAACATCAAAGTTAGGTTAAAAAACTATTTGGATTATTTTAAATGGGTTTTTTTAGTGTACCAGATGAATGTGACTCAAACATTCCTCCAAGGTCGCAGGAATGAAAATTATATTTTTCTGTCACGTTCAGCTAGCACAAGTTGTTTGTTCTAGGTTACACGGACTACATTTCTATACATTCTTTGCAAACGCATCATTCACTGATCATTTAATCCCTTGTGCTATCCAAGGCAGTTTAACAATGGGAGTTGGGTCATCTAGACCAGTGTTTTTCAACCTTTTTTGAGCCACGGCACACTTTACCCTTGACAAAAATCCCGCGGCACACCAGCATAAAAAAAAATAAAAAAAAGCAGAAACTCATAGTCTGTTTTGATGTACAGCCCCCCCCCCCCCCCCCCGCTGCCGCCGCAATCTGACGCGCATTTTTGTGATAATTGTGCCAGAAAAAGCTGGAAGTTGCAGCTGTTTTTTTTTCTAAAAGATGTAATAAAGGTTACGTTAGGAAATTTACAAACTGTATGTTCGTTGTGGTTTAAGACGTTTAACAAGGACGACTCATTGTACGCCGAGGCGCTGTCACGTGACCTAATGCATCATGGGAGATGAAGTGTGATACTGCCGCAAAAGGGCAGAAAGACTAGCGTCTCTGAGCTTCATTGTTTTGTTCACTTTTTCCACGGTCTGATCCCGGATTCTGTGGAAAGCTACACCGCTAAAGACGAGCTTTAGCTGGTAATTTTGTTAGAACTGAGCAACTTTTTGAGCTAAATTGGGACAAGGAAGTTAAGACTTTAAGCACTTCTGATTGGTCAGACTGATGACATGTGATTAAGCCTTCAAGAATGATTGGTGGAGACAGTTAAAGGGGCGGGACTTCAGGAAACAGGTATAGCTGCAGCTAAATCGCGGTGGTACCGTCATTCTTATCAAAATGTCTTTAATAGAATCAAAATAACACAAAGAAAAAGTAATTTTCTGATCTTTGATATTCCTAACTACTCAGTGTTTTATCAGGGCCTGTTTGGATGAACACAGCGTTGATATCCTGGAGATGGGAAATGGTTTTAGATCAGTTAATGAGGGCAATTTGCCACGGCACACTTGACCATCTCCCACGGCACACTAGTGTGCCGCGGCACACTGGTTGAAAAACACTGATCTAGACCCACTAGACAGTGCGCTGAACCTTTTTTCTTCAATGATTAGTGACTTTCACTGGTGTCCATGGATTACATGAAATCCTCTTCACCTTTGTCATGGTAGGGATAACATGTCAATGTAAAGATGGGGTCATAGAATAGCACAAGGGTTAAATGTGCCATAATAACAGCAGTTTCTATGCTCATTTAAGTAATATTTTACTTCTTAAGTAATATTTCTGAAGTAACACTATACAGAGTACAACCCCATCCAGGAGATCATCTACAAAACAAATCTCTGCAGTACTTTCACACGGGGCTTCTAATTTGTTTAGGTAAATATGTGGTGAGCTGCTATTTCACCCTACTGAGGAAAACAAATGAAAAGAAAAAAACGTTTTAAAATAATCTTTATTAAGAACTCAAAATCATTGTTTTGGAAAGAAGTCCAACAGTTCTGAGATGATGAGACGCTTATGGAGCCAAGATGTCAGGGCTGTGGTCATCAAAAAAACCTGCAACAGAGTTATGATTGTCATCCTGAAGATCAAACCATAACACACACATGTACACACACTTACCACTTAAGAAATGCTGTCATATTTATCCCTCTGCAGGGTGAGGATCTTTGGCCACAAATCTACTAAAGAAGAGTTCAGTCAATTCAAAAAAAGTAAAACCTGCGTCCTTAGAGGAGAACTGCAGCAGCCTCAGAATGAAGTTAGAATCAGGAGCTGCAGTTCAGCTCTCATAGAAGGTGTCAGAAAAGTTTGTTTTGATTGTCATCACTGGCAGAAAATGTTTACAAGTTTACTGACGTGTTCAGACTCACCTGCTCTTAGAACGAGCCTTCTCTCCAGGACTCATCCATACTGCTGCTCAAGCTCTGGGTTTTATCACCATCCTTGAACTGAAAAAAGACACTTTTGTAAGACGTCAGGCAGAAAACGGGAGTAGGAAACGCATAAATATTAATAATGCAGCCTCAGGTGAAGGTTGGAATCAGGAGCTGGAGTTCAGCTCTCATAGTAGGTGTCAGAAAAGTTTGTTTAGATTGTCATCACAGGCTGCAACCTGCTTACATGCAAACGCAAAGGAGACTCACCAGCAGCTCTGTGACTGATCTGTTCCAAGAGGGATTCTGCCAGCTTCATCTCATCATGCGCTGTCGTCCTCATCATCCTCGTCTAACCCAGCCACCCTTGTGAGAGGACCAAAAAAAAGGAAATTAAAGGATGACAAATGTTAAGGTTTTCTTTGTACTGCTAAAATTTAAATCTAAATAAATTCAGATGGATCACAATATCAGGTCTGTAAATGTAGAACTTCCTCACTGCAAAGCTGGGCTGCCTTGATTTATTATTTTATTTTAAGTGTAGTAAAGCTCCAAACCAACAGGGGGCAGCACTCACCAACCTACAGCGTCTGCAGCTCTTGTCTAAAAGCTGGAGACTGAACTGCAGGCAAACGGTGAAGCAAAGGGCTATGTCCGAATTCCCTCCTACTCCATAAGTACTAGAAAACTACAGCGGGACTTTCTAGCGCCCTGGATTTGTAAAAGTAGTGGCTGTAACTGAACCGTTGTCCAAGTTTGACCTAATCTTCACTACAAGTTCATTTAAATGTTGTAAAAGTTCATCTCAAGCTTTGGCTTCCTCCATTATGTGCCTTGTGAAAACTTTTTAAGAAATCTTTCCCTTCTGGCAAAGCAGTGGTTACCAACTGCAGCAGATTTGAATCTGTATATTAAACGAAGGTTGTGGATTCTCAATTAATGTAGAAAAGAGGGGATACAATACATGATAAATAACAAAATAATATGTGTGCGATTTAAAATGGTTTATGGAAATTAATGTCAAAATGCAAAATTAATACAAATCACATTCAATTCGATTTAAATGAATCTAAATTATTTTTTCAAGTTTACATTTTGAAAAACTAATTTGACCTCGTTTTAAAAACGGTTTACAACTACTGATTCACAAAAGCACAGCGGGAAGTTTCGATGGTAACTTTATAAACTCTTACATTTCAAACATAAAAGCAGTTACTAGCTTGAACAAAGTTTAAGACAATTTCTCTCTTTTAACGTTTCGTTGTTAAAATGTGCTCTGAAAGTTTTTCAGTCAGGGCCAGGCTAACCACGTGTCACAGCGCTGCAGGACTTTCGCTCGTGAAATCTGTACTCACTTGTTTGACTCTTGATTGGTATCTGTTCCAAGTCATCATCTTACACCTTGTTTAAAAAATGAACAAAGGAATAAACTATTCTCTACACATAATGCTGAGGACACCAGCGCCGCAACATCATCCACGCCGCGTGCTGAGCAAAAGAAAGGCAACCGGAAATTCTCGTTGTTTAAACTCCGTCACTTCCGATTGACAAATTTACACCGCGAACATTTAGCTAAAGGAGACTAGAGTTGATGTATTAAATATTTTATGGTTTATCTTAATTTAAAAACAGACCATTCCCTCAGCTCGATAAAATAAAAAAGCAGAATCTCTTGGAATTAATTAAGGGCAGTCCCCAGGAGTAGACTTCCGTAAGGACCTCTCCCTGAGAATCATGGGAGTTGTTGTTTATATTGAATTTATCATCAAATCCAAATTGCACTCAGCCGCAAAAGGAACAAGGTGTCAGTGAATTCATGTATATTGTTTTTATCCTCCATTTAGGTAAGAATTGTTATGTGTTCATACCAAATGTGATATTCAGGACTATTTTTGTGTTGTTTTTCAAATGTTTTTAACAGATTTTGTACAAAAAAAAAATCGGTTTTCTGAACACAACTTTCAGCCGTCCTCTAATACCTTACTCTGTCTGCAGTAACAGCATAACATAGCACTGAAAAACAGGACAAACAATTGAATTTAAATGTATATAAACTGTAGTTTTTGTCACATGATTGCCAGCATTGTTTATCTAAATTAAAGATGTTGCTACACTGACCAAAAATATAAACGCAACACTTTTGTTATTGCTCCCATTTTTTAATGGTATGAACTAAAAGATGTGAAACATTTCCCACATACACAAAATAACCACTTCTCTGAACTATTGTTCACAAATCTGTCTAAATCTGTGATAGTGAGCACTTCTCCTTTGCCAAGACAATCCATCCCACCTCACAGGTGTGCCATATCAAGATGCTGATTAGACAGCATGATTATTGTACAGGTGTGCCTTAGACTGGCCACAAGAAAAGGCCACTCTGAAATCTTCAGTTTTGTTTTATTGGGAGGGTCAGAGGACTCAGACAACCAGTCAGTATCTGGTGTGACCACCATTTGCCTCATGAAGTACGACACATCTCCTTCACATAGAGTTGATCAGGTTGTCTATTGTGGCCTGTGAAATGTTGGTCCACTCTTCTTCAATGGCTGTGTGAAGTTGCTGGATATTGGCAGGAACTGGAACACGCTGTCGTATACGCCTGATCCAGAGCATCCCCAAACATGCTCAGAGGGTGACATGTCCGGTGAGTATACTGGCCATGCAACTGGGATGTTTTCAGCTTCCAAGAATTGTGTACAGATCCTTGCAACATGGGGCCGTGCATTATCATGCTGCAACATGAGGTGATGTTGTTGGATGTACGGGACAACAATGGGCCCCAGGATCTCGTCACGGTATCTCTATGCATTCAAAATGCCATCAATGAAATGCACCTGTGTTCTTCGCCCACAACATATGCCTGCCCATACCATAACCCCACCACCACCATGGGCTACTCGATCCACATCATTGACATCAGAAAACCGCTCACCCACACGACGCCACACACGTTGTCTGCCATCTGCCCTGAACAGTGTAAACCGGGATTCATCCGTGAAGAGAGCACCTCTCCAACGTGCCAGATGCCATCGCATGTGAGCATTTGCCCACTAAAGTTGGTTACAATGACGAACTGGAGTGAGGTCGAGACCTCGATGAGGACGACAAGCATGCAGATGAGCGTCCCTGAGACGGTTTCTGACAGTTTGTGCAGAAATTCTGTGGTTATGCAAACCGATTGTTTCAGCAGCTGTCCGAGTGGCTGGTCTCAGACGATCTTGGAGGTGGACATGCTGGATGTGGAGGTCTTGGGCTGGTGTAGTTACATGTGGTCTGCGGTTGTGAGGCCGGTTGGAAGGCCTGCCAAATTTATGGAAATGCCTTTGGAGACGGCTTATGGTGGAGAAATGGACATTCAATTCTGTGGCATTGTGTTGTGTGATACAACTGAAGATTTCAGAGTGGCCTTTTCTTGTGGCCAGTCTAAGGCACACCTGTGCAATAATCATGCTGTCTAATCAGCATCTTGATATGGCACACCTGTGAGGTGGGATGGATTGTCTTGGCAAAGGAGAAGTGCTCACTATCAAAGATTTAGACAGATTTGTGAACAATATTTCAGAGAACTGGTTATTTTGTGTATGTGGGAAATGTTTCACATCTTTGAGTTCATAGAATAAAAAATGGGAGCAATAACAAAAGTGTTGTGTTTGTATTTTTGGTCAGTGTACATTTGCTTCATTGAGATGATCCTATGTGACACACGGTGTCTTTTACTTTGAAAGTAATTTGTTTCATAAATTCTAAACTATTTTCACATTTTAAAAAAACTCTGTTTAATTTTTACCAAGAAAACAGTAGTTTTTAAAAAAAAATATTTATCATAAAAAGCAGCAAACAATACTCATCAGTGTCTTATTTTTCTAAAGAGTGAAGTAAGACTTTGTGGCTCCTATTGGGTTTTGGTCAGTGAGAAATCAACCCGAATGGCTATTTAAGGTTGCAGAACCCAGTTCTAAAGGAAGGTGTCTAGTATAATTTTTTCTGTGAGCCTTCAATTTGGACCTTAGCTTTTCACAGCAAATACAGCAAATCCTTCACCTCTATATAATCTTCCCCTCTGCATCCTCCTCATTCTCACCAACCATCCTCAGTGCCCTCCTTCACTACATCCATGAAGCTCCTTTTTGCTCTTCCTTGAGAGGACTTTCCTGGCAGATCCAACCTCGTGGAAGGGCGTCTAAACCCTGTGTAAACAGATGGATGACTGGAAGTAGTGCATGCTTAGTCCGCATCAGCATATTGTTCCGAGCGCACCAGCTCTGAGGCAAATTCCTAATAAACCACTGCGGCTGTGCAGAAACTACATCCTAGAAAACAACACAGGTTCTTTGATTTTTCGCTAAAAACGGCATAATCAAAGTTAAAAGACCTATATAGATCAAATGATGATCGGACTGAAACTTGAAGTAACAAAGATGGCTAAAGTCTGATAGAATGAGTTCAACTTTTATTGTTGAATCTTAGAGTTTGGGTGACTTCCTGCAAAGATTTGCGACCTAGAATCCCAAGTTTGTAAATTTTGCTTTTAGTAAAGCCGAAATTTATGGAGGAGCTACATTTATGATAAATTGAAATAGGATAATCAAAAGGTTGCTGGCATAATCCCGGTGAGGCATCGTCCCAAACAGTTTATGTTTTAAGGAAGGAGAAGAGAAAGCAGGAAATAATAAAACACATTAAAATAATATTGCAAGATTTAATTATACATTTATTCTGATCACAGCTGTACAGGAATGCATCATCACTGCATAAACACAACCTAAACCCAACCACAGCCGTCAAAACTCAACCAGAAATGTACAGGCTAGATCCATTCAGCTCAAATCAACATGTCATCAACATTGTGATTCATGTATAATCATCTGTCTTTCAAATATATCTTTGTTTTTTAAAGAGCATAAAAATACAAGTTGACTCCTCACTGGGATGAAGACTGGGGTTCGATCCACAGTTTGTCGTAAATGAGGGAAACACTCAAATCTGGAGATGGGGAGCCCGTGTCTTACAGCTTATAGGTGGGCTGTAATGGGCTAATACACGGCCTTTCTATGTTTACAGGAGGACACACACTTTGATTTTTACAGATCGTAAAGGGACTTCTAGCTTAACTTAAAAGCTACTTTTGAGGTTTCTGACACAAAAGGGCTTAAAGGAGACAATAAAAACTCCTACACATTGCAGAGTAGACTCAATAAAAAAGGACATATGAAAAACACTACAAAGGCACAGAGATTTGTAGAGTTAATGAGACGAACACAAGAGAGAAAACGACAGGGGGAAGTGGACTGAATGCAGTTTCACTGGGAGACACTAGAGGGAACTGTAACCTGTTATATAGTTTTATAAACTGTGTCCTAAAGAAAAGCATTGAAATACAGGAGTATCTTTTCGAAACACTTCACTGCAGCGGGACAAAGAGATATACTGCATAGGTGTGCTTGCACAAATGTGTGTGGATGTCAGTATTTGTCGTGTCGAATCGTTTTCCACGCAGAACTCAGCACATGACTGGAGCTGAACACCAACCAAGCAAAATGGCAGCAGCATTTGAACATGGGATGCTCATGTCTGTGTGTGTGTGTGGCCCGTGTGTTAAAACTCATGGAATTTTTTTTAATTTAAGATCCGATCTTTAGAGTCACTACTGTATGAATGAGAGGACACTGAGCAAGGAGTACACACTCGAAACGACAACAAGATCAGCAACAGCAACAACAGAAACAACGCACAAGTTGGAAGTTCAGCTAACCACAAAGCTCCACTCATACAGAGGAGACAGAGAGGTTACAATTCATCTGGAAAAATGCGCCTTTTCAACATTTCAGGAGTGAGACAAACCTAGAAAACAGCCTCTTTCTGTGTGGTTTGGATTTTTTTCCACTCCAGTATCTCATTAGATTGTTTTATTTTCCCCCCATCTATTCTGGCTGATTATTAGTTTGTCAGATAAATGATGTGCTTATTTTTTTGCAAGCGATACGCTTGTTCGACTGTCTCTGTGAGCGTCAGAGTCTGTCTGAGTCAGCTGGAATAAAAAGATGAGCAAAAGAATTGTGCTTCTGGGTCCACACAGCTGCTGTGAGGCTGGGCGGCGGTGACACGCTGGGCTGCAGAGGTTCCAAGTTGTGTGGGAGGTTGCAGCTGGAGCTACTGCACCAGACGGAGAGGAGCCCCATCCTCATTTCTGCACAAGGCTACTCAGGAAGCACTTGCAAAAAAAAAAAAAAAAAAAGGGATGCAGGCTCCAACTTGCGCTCTCCGCATTGTTTTCTTCTTACACCTACAGACGATGAGGGACGAGGAGCGGGCTTTGCAGAATGATCACACTTCAGTCCAGCATCGCATCCAGCTGGTCTGCCAAGTCATCAAACATGCTGCCGATGTCATCCAGAATGGAGGCGGAAGCTTTTTTGTCTGAAAGGGAGCTGTGGGATGAAATTTAAAAGATTAGCATCAGGCATGAGCTGTGAAGGAGAATGCAGTGAATCTGAGCCGGAGCTCTGCCTTTATTGTTTGACATAAGTGAAACTCCTGGGATTTCCTGTTATTACTGTCCTTACAGGAATGTGCTAACCGCTGAAGCACTAGAAACTCTGATGCTTTACTCACGAGTGTCGTATATTTTTTTTAAGCCAAAGGGAAATTCTTTGATTTAACAACCCAAAAAATCCCCAAATAGTTGCAAACACTGCAAAAAAAAAGTTGCGAAAGATTTATTAAAAGGAAACACTCACTCGTTTTGTTTGTCCTCTTCTTTGATTTGATGCTCCACAGCTTGCAGAGCTGCAGCTAAGGAGGCACTGGTCTCCTCTACACGGTGCTGAGCCTCTCCCTCCTGCTCTTCCTCCTCCTCTTGACTTTCTTCAACTCCTTTTGGTCCTTCAACCCTCGACAGCTTCCTCTCCACTGTCGCCAGGGTCTCATCCACCGATTTCTTCCTCTCCTCCTCCTGTGCTTGCCTCTTGTGATCCCTTTCTTTCCTCCTCTCCTCCTCCTCCTCTGCTTCTCGCCCCCCCAGCAGGTCAATAGACAGACCGGCAATGGAGGAACGGGGAGGCTTGACGGGGTGTGGCGAAGGAGTGGAAGGACTCTGAGCCGGGGAGGGAGAAGTGGGAATGAGCCCAGGCGAGAGGGAAAGGGCAGACGGGGTGTCGGGAGCTGGAAGTGGGGCAACAGTTGAAGGAGAGGGGGGTTTGTGGGTTGGGGTGGGGCTGGCTGCAGCTGGGCTCGTAGCAGCGGGACTCGAACTCACGGAGGCGGCTGCTGGTTTTCCTGGCTTGGGTGCTGTTGGAGGCCCACGCGGTTTCGGGGACACAGGGGGGGGAACTCGCTTTGGCTCTGAGCAGAGAAAAGAACAAACTGGAAATTTTGTGATAATATTTTGAGATATTAAACTCAGTTTAGTATACTGCATTTTTTGCATTGTATTTTTTGCAGTTTGGCCAGGGATGTGACTTACTCTCAGGAGTGATTTATTGTGATTTATAAAAAAAATATATAGGCTCATATTTTTGTTATTTTTTCAGTAACAACCAGTTTCCCTGCTAGCACTTGTTTCCAGCTAACAACCGCTAGAGGGCAACTGTAGGTGTGCAGGTCAATATTTGCAACTGAAGCTTGTTTTTCTTTTTTCCTTTAGGACTAATCAAATCATGAGACTGGGTTACAGGGAGACAGAAGAACCGCTGATAGCGCCGTCATTCAGACGCCGCTCCTATAGAAGTAGATGGTAAACATCGCCGTAAAAAAAAGACTGAATGATGGCATCGACCCAGATATGGAGACGTGATTATTGATACTTTTGTAAAGCTTTTCAACACAAATAAGTCTGATCTCTCAACATCAACTGTGTCTTTCATGCTTTATAAATGAGATAGTTCCATGTGGTGATGAGGTGAAAAACTTGACGGTAGTTTCTCCCACATACAACTGGAGCATCAAGTCTATGAACTCTTTTTTTGGACAAGCGTTGAGCATTGAATTTGTGTCAAAGAGAGGCAGCGGATGCTAATTTGACACATGAATGCATTCGGTGGAACGCAGCAGTATGGCGGGCTTGGCAGATTTGTTCAGAAGCTTTGCACTTTCTCCAAAAAGTGACTTCTCTGTATGATTTTTTTCTTCTTTATTATGTATTTTTTTTTGGCTTTTGTGACTTATACTCCAGAAATACTAGATAATGAGATAAACTCAGCCACTGTTTGCTGAGGCTGCTGTTGTTCATGATTGCGTCTCACCTGGACTCTGTGCCGTCTCAGCAGTGTCAGGCCCAGGTATGGGAACTCTGCGAGTTGGAGTTGGAGGATCAGCTTGGGTCTTCTTCAGGTTGACGGAGGGTTTGGGTGAGACTGGTGGCTTTAGAGACTTCCTGGCCTCCATCCACTCACAGCTCTCTTTGCTGGCCTCCATCCTCTCAGAGGCCTCAGACACTGGCCTCCGCCTCAGCACCACGCCTCCGTTCTGCTGAGGCTCGACAGCTTGTTTCCTCCCACTGTCAGGAGAATTTAACAGATTGCCGCTCTGAGCGACCC
The DNA here is from genome assembly GCA_023969325.1 of Oryzias curvinotus. NCBI lineage: Eukaryota > Metazoa > Chordata > Actinopteri > Beloniformes > Adrianichthyidae > Oryzias > Oryzias curvinotus. The sequence goes on from CM043706.1 coordinate 32,762,522, forward strand.
GGTCTGCTTGCCCGGATATGCGCGGTCTTCTGCGTATTGTGTCCGAGCCAGTTGTCATGGTAATGACAGTGGTTGCACTGGATGTAGGCGCTTCGACTTCCGTTGGCGCCGGACGAGGTTTCTTTTTGAGCGTGGCGGTGCCGTCTGCGTTCTCGGTTACCGAGGTGGCGACGATGGAGCGGGGGCGGGGCTCTGGGCGAGGCTGGACTGGTTGCTGGGGCGACTGCTCAATCTGATCGCCGGGTAGACCTTCGAGTCCACTGATGGTCCTGCGCCGGCTCACAACGCTATCATCCTCAGATCCAAGGCCTCCTGCGCCTGCCTGCCGACGGAGTTGTGGTGGACTAACCTGAAGGTCACATTCATGTTTAAAAAAATAAAGAAAACATAAAAAATTGTTAGTTAAGCTACACACCCACTCACCTGTAGGTAGCTGCTGCCACTGCCCACATTCTTTTGCACAATGGATGTTTCCAGCATTGCTGCAAGGCTGCAAACGCTCCCAGATGTACCCTCTGACCTCTCCAAGGAGCCCTGACTTCTTAAAGTGGCTCCCAAGCAGCCACCGTCACTTGCTCGGCGCTCTCGGTAGGTTGGAAGCCCTAACAGCCCTTCCACATGTCCGTCCCCTTCAGCGTCCCCCCCAGTAATGGAAGAACAGGATCGCTTAGGCGGAGTTGGGGGCCGACCTTTCCGACGAGGGCGGAGTGTGACGGACGACTGGCTGCGGTTGACAGTGACATCGTTGGATGTGGCGGCATGCGTGGAGCTGCTGCGGCACACAGTGGCATATTTAGAGTCAGACTCCGAGCCAATGAGACTGTGAGTCCTCCGTCGCTCCTCCTCCTCGCAAGGCAGCCGCAGCAGCGGCACTGAAGCATCCGCTGCAGGTGAATGGGTGGAAGGTCGCGGCCGAGCCCTTGGAGAAGCGTGCTGGCTGCGGACATGTAGAGGGGTTTGCGGCGGGGTCTGCGTCGGGGTGTGGGGTGGGGTTTGTGAGTGAGTTACACCTGGGCGAGGTTTGGCTAGGGGGCTGGGGGCACCCTCCCTCTGTCTCCTTGCCTCCCTACGAGGCTCAGAGGAGGTGCTGCTGCCGCCTGGGCTGGATGGAGATGATGATGGGCTTTGAGGAGGATCTGAGCCACTTTCTCCTCTCTGTAAACCTTTCAGCCGTTTTACTCCCAACATCATCTTCTTTTGATGTCCTAAAACGAGACAGCCGTGTCAATGATTGTGGTCTCTATTTGTTTGAAGAAGAGGAGTTTTTATTAGGATTTTCATTTCTCTTTCCATCTATGCATGTAGATATTATACACACTCAGTCACATTCTCCAATGTCTCATCCTAACAGCAGAAATGAATCATACCAAGTTTAGTGATGCCGATCTCCTGCAGATCTTCAAGGCTGATGTCTGAGACAAAGTCAATGTTTTCATATCCATTCTGCACAAGAACTTGGTAGTACTGACTCAGACCAAGGTGAGACACCCACTCCGCCAGGTTTGCCTGTAAAATGAACATTATCGTGAACACACATTGCTCTACCGGAACCTTCCCAACCACATTCTCAGAAGTCCACCACTGATTCCTCACTTGTGGAAAATTACAAGTCAGACTCCTTTCTTTGATTTTTAGCTAAAAACCTTGGGAATTAGGCAGCATTCATCCAAATTTCCAATTCCAAAACCTTAATCCTAATCTGTCTGGTTCTAGAACTAAATGTACAACAAAAACAGTCTCTCTGTTACAACTAAAACTAAAGGGCAGCTCTTATTTTTATTCTTTCCATTCTTGGAGCAGCTTATACAATTTAATTTAGCAAACTTCTGAAAGTATCTCTGCAGGGAGAGGAATCCACATCTCATTGCCTTTGAGCTGGTGTTCCACAGGGTTCTGTTTTCTTATCCCTTCTCTTCCCAGTCTTTACCCCATCTGAGTTTTTCTTTTCTTTTCTTTTTCACAAGATAACCTGACTGTGCCACCTCTGCCTGATTCACACACATTCCTGCTTGGTGAAAGAAAAACAACTTCAGCTCAGTTTCTCAAAGACATAAATCTTCATCTTTCCTGTTACACTTTTTGTATACCAAAATTTCAAAGCGACCTCGAAATCTGTTAGAGATTGGCCCCCACTAGCCCACAATAGATTTTTTTTTTTACCAGTTGCAAACAAGATTGGGTGTCATTGTAGCGGTTTTAGCAATGTTTTTTTATAACATCTTACAAACAAGGTTGTGAGTTAGCGTAGGTACAGTAATGTTTGTTTTCGGAGAATCAGCAGTGCTTTAAGTGGGCCGGTACTAAGTACTGGCACTTCTAAAAATAGTCTAGTATTGCGAATACTAGACTCAAAATCTTTCATTATGATTATTACATTTTTAAGATAAGAAAAACAGAATTATTATAAATCATTATTATTCTATGCCGGCCAGTCCGCCCTGCACATTTGCACAATAGGTCATTGGTTGTGTCAGGCGTCAACCTTAAACATGTCTAACTGGAAGATCAGTCAGAAAGCAATTCCTTGCTTTACCAGATCTGACAGCAGGCCCAATGTTTCTGTGACCATTGCTAATATCGATATATGTTACTAGAATGGCTCTTGCCTATTTGCTGCTATACACAGTGACGTTTGTGAGCAGACGGCATTGCTAACTGAACCCTGCTGCTCCTGTTTAGGACTGGCAGGCATCAACCACAAAAATCCCTCATTTCTTAACTAATTTTCATGATAAATAGCTCAAATTAAAGCTTGGGAAATTATTGATCTTGTGGTATATATAAATATTTACTATCTCTAAAGATTAATCTATTAACAGTGCACGAACTGTGCCTTCTAGTGTTACAGGTAACACATTGCTGTCAAATAAACAGCTTTTAAATATCCGTGATTTTTTATTTTTCCTTTATGCCAGAATCTATGGAACTGAGCTTGTAAATGCTTGTCACCCAAGCTCAGAAAGGAGGGGTATTGTTCAAGTTCAACAGCATGAATGGCTGATAAACTTGACAAAGTTAAGTGACAAAGCCCCTTTCCTTTAAAAAAAAAAACACCTCAAGGTGCTGTACAAGGGAGAAAAAAAAACCACACATACAAATAAAATGAGGTAGGCAACACCTTGTCATAATCTACAAATGCGTGGAAATAATATCAAACTTGTTTAAAAACATTAAAACGTTAAAAAAAAAATATGCATCAATTAACCAAACTAGCATGCTACTTGCTAGCACCCACTTTAGCCCACTGTTCATGCTTCAAAGCCGGATTTCTCTCTATTAAAATGCAATTACTACCATGTAAATGGTGGTTCATCTCGATTGGAATACTTTGTTGTCATGGTTTTTACAGTTGATTGCAAAACATTGCCTCCCCTTTTGTGATTTGTTTGCGTACCTGTTTGGACCTCCTCAGAGGGAAGACTCAATGCATAGTAATGGGGCATGTGTGTCACGTTGTATGTCACGTGACGGCCAATCCAGTAATATATGTCAATGATCGCTACAATATATTATCACTGGACAGAGAGGGTGTCCCCACTGTTAAATCAAACAATAAATGTCATAACTGTAAAACTATTTTAGAAAATTAAAACAATTTTATGTACACAATGTATGACTAAATTTATGCATAGACTTGACCTGAGCTCCGTCTTTTTTATTTCATAGTTTTTGGCGCAGTGGTTAGCACTCTTGCCTCACAGAAAGAAGGCCCCTGGTTCAAGTCCCAGCTGGGGCACCTGAAACAGAACACCAATGGAGGACCTTTCTATTCTGAGTATCAGTCTGTTTTCATTTTACATGTTGCAAACGACATTGGGGGTGTCAGGTACTGTAAAATACGCTTACGCTTCTAACGTGGCTAAGGGGTGGCGTGTTACACATAAGTTCTCGAGCCACTGTGAAGGCAATTAATAAAATCTGACTGACGAATATATCTCTTTTGTTTAGCTTATTGCCCCTTACAGTTCGGTGTGCCTTATATATGACACAAGATCAAAATTAGACCATTCATTGATGCGTCCCATAGTGTGGAAAATGGGGTAATCCAGATTCTGTGCTTTTAATTGAGTATTTCCAGAGAGAGCCTCACCGGTTTGTGGTCTGGCAGCCAGTCTGTGGACGGCAGCTTGCTGATCTCTGATGTTAACTTCTTCCGATGTCCAGGCTTCATGACTCCAATCGCCGTAAGGTCCTTAAACACAAAGTCCGATTAGTCACGTCATGACTTCCCCACCACCAGAGAAGGTGTTTTTGAAAACAGTTTGGTTTTAGTTTGATGTTTCTAGATGAAACAAGCCTTTAGGAAACATTCTGTTTGGGACAATCTCTGATGAGTGTCTTTTAGCCTTCAGCCGTGTCATGATTCTGTCGGCTTCAGTAAACGCACACATATGCAGTGTAACCCAGAGCTTCATGGCAGAGCCGTGCATGAACACACGTGTGCAAATGAAGCTGAGCCCCAATGGGATGTAAGACTCTCAATGGTGACAGACATGGGGTTGGGGGCGTGAGGGGGTTGTGGCCTTACCTCAGGGGTCATGCAGCTAATGGTGTCTAGATCATATCCTGCAGTGAGGAAGTGGGTGGTGTAGAACTGCAGCTGAAACTCACCCAGCCACGCCACCACCGCCTGTTTCTGGAACACAGAACACGAAACACAGAACACTGCAACCTCCGACCAGAAGAGTCTGCAGGCCTCTTCTATAGGATAACAAAGCATGGCAGTGTGCTCCAAAAAAAAAAGAAAATAGACCTTTGCAAAAAATAAAAATAAAAATGGCACTGAAACGTAACACCACTGGAGTGTGAAAAAGAGGAAGTGCTAGGAGGCAAGCTGCTCTGAAGCACTCGGCAGGGAACCGTTCTGCAGAACTTGATAATTCATGTCATCCATATTCAAGGACAAAATTTGTGCTGCTTGTATAAAATATTTACAAAGATCCCTGTGGGGTTTTAAATAAATCTAAAACTATTTCAAACCGCACTGCTTGTTTTTCAAAAGGAAGCTTTTCTTCAGAAAGCTGAATAAATGTCAGAGGATCACATTCTGCCTTCATGATTAATCAGCTTTGTCTTCAAACTGCAGGCTTCATGTCTGTTTATGTATAGTGTAAATGAAGAGAAGGGAAATAAGGCTATACATTTGAAAGAGAAAAAAAACACTGTTTCCAAAGCAGCTGGAAGGACTGAACTTGCTTAAATCTCTTTTTGCTGACGCTCCCCTCAAAAGGAAAAAGCTGTTCTGCACAGATATTTTACACAGATGGATAACAGGAGAAAACGGCTGATTTCCCTGTATCTTATCTGATGGTAGAGTTTTTCCACATTTGTCTCAGCTCATTTTGTTGGCATGGGCTGTTCTGACAAAAAGCTATAAATACATTTCTATTAACCTGTATCATATAAAAGAGCGGCAGAAGTCTCTGAGGTAAGATCCTAAAATTACATTGATGACTGCATGTAGACAGTCTGTGTTTCACTTTAAGATCAATTTAGCCAAATATGAACATTATAATAGCCACTTCTGGTCTTCCAACTGTCCCCTAGCAACCATAGGATGTTTGGTTAAACGAAAAACAAAAAAAAAAAGGAAAAGGTTACTGCTTTGTGTTTACTTTCACAAAACAGTTCTGCCACAGAGCAACAGCACATGTGTTTGAGAGCAGGGCTGGGGGTGGAGGGATGCAAACAAGACGGCAAATGTTTGTCTCCATGGAGACACGCCGGCATCTTCACTTGTTCAGATGCAACATAAAGAACTAACCCCCTCTTTTTAAAACACTATTATTATGAAGCAGCGGCAAAAATGACAAAAAGCTATCTGCCATCCAAAAACTCACTTTCCCATCATCCTCTTCTGCCTTCCGCTCAAACGACCGCTGTTCATGAACTTTGCTGCTAGACGAGCCTTGAAGGTAGAGTGAAAAAAACAACAGGTAAGAGTAGAGAAGAAAAGAAAAATGTAGTTAGTTTGCTGAAAAGGTTTGGTTACTTTAGTTTAATTTCACTGTAAGCAATATCACGGCAGCAGATATATTTCATTTTGTTCACATGGGCAGGCCTTTGAGCCAGTTCATCTCGTTTGTCTTTTTCCTCATGAATAATTCAGCCATTTATAGCACATTTTTCCTTTAACTAGGTTTCTCATTTACTCATGAAATGGCACGTCGGTGGTGGCAAATTGTCACTTTGGGCTCTGTGAAACCGAGATGAGTGATCTGTGAATGTGGAGATGCTGTTTGTGGTTTTTAACACCCTCTTCAAAGCTAATAATTAAGGCACAAAAATCAGTTAGGAATGTAAAAGGCAATAATTTCCCATGTGAAATGATCTTTTTTTTAATTATCTCGAAAAAAAAGAATTACTATTTACAATTTTAACAAAACAAAATATCTAAAGCTATGTTCACACCACCCTCAACAATGCACAATCAAGTGGCCACTTCCAATAATCTATGTAAATGCGAGAAATCGTTTTTTAAAACTCTTGCGTTAGAGCCCGACTGTTTTCGGGTTCTAAGTACACATAACTCGCGGCCATTGAACACACATTGCACGTCAACCAGGTCAAACTTTGACCAATCAGGGACTCGGATTTGGTAGTGACGAATGGATGGCGTCCCTTTTTAATTTACAAAAGTGACAACCCTTGTAAATTGATCTTGGAGCAGAAATGAATGATTGTGGTGTGGTTTGTGCCCAGCTGTAATTAGATGACATCAAGTCTTTCATGTATCGGAATGGAGCTGTGAAAGAAAACGCCTGGAGCAAGGTTCCGCAAATTTGCACCGCTTCGCCATTTCACACCAAGCCTATTCCAGCTGTAGGTGACAAACATGTACTAATAAATAGTAGAAAAAGAATAAAAAGAAGAAGCCCCTCCCTGATTGTCTGGTGTGAACATGCGTCACATGCCCAGTGTATTCGTTGCACATTCAATGCAAAAGTTGTTGTTTTTTTTTAAAGAGAGATTTATAATCCTTTAATAAAATACAATAATAATAATAATAATAATAATACAATAATTGAAATAAGGACACACTGTACATTAAAAAGAAATAAATCTTAAAGAAAACAGTATGTAAGCCAGTAATTCATCAGAATTGGAACACAATGTTATTATCCTCCCTAATACTACACAGAACTCCCTCCAGAGCCCACATACTTTTAAACCGTTGAAGGTCATCGATCAATTAAAATAAGCAAATTCAACATTCACACAACGTTTCAGAGTAGAAATAAACATAAAAGGAACATCCACACAACCAACAGAGAGCAACCGATTTTTCCCCGTTAACCAAACTGCAAGTTTAGCCGTTGCAAAAATACAATTAAGAATGGTGTGTACGTGATTCCTTTGGACCGTATACTTGGGACCAAAAACACAAAAGTTTAAAAAAGCTGCAAAGCTCCACTTTAATGTTGATGGGAAGTGTTTATGATATTTTTCCTGTTACACCTACAATGAAAATAATCTGTCTCAATATTCATGGACTAAATTGAGGAAGCAAACAGATTTGCAGTTAATGCCCCTACTTTGAAAGAAATCCTGGAGACGGCATCAAATTTTCTGTTTTCAGTCCAATAGTCAGCGGGATAATCTTCCTGCCTGTGTTTTTGTTTGAACGCTGGTGCTTCAGCGGTTCCTCTCCTCATTCATGGTGACACATGACGCCCAGGACCTAACACACTTCATTCTTTGTCTTTTTGCAGTGCAAGCAAACATTTAGTGCTGCATTTACAGCTTAAAGCTCAGCAGCTCATAGATGAAAGTCAAAGGATTTCACACCCCTCCCAGAAAAAAAAGAAGAAAAAAAGATCTGCTTCTGTGTTTTAAATTTGCTTGTTACTGCAGCTTTCATTGGTTAAAAAAAGCCCTAAGGAAGTAGAAAAAGACAGTGAGAAGAAAGGCTGCTGGAGTCTAATATGTACAGACGTGCAGTTTAGACAACCAGGATGAATCAAAGCAAAATGAAAAGGGAAAAGTAGTTCAAACAAGCCCAGGAATTCAATGTAAGTGAAACAACTGTTTAAGCACAGACAGTAAAAAGCTTCACATAAGGCTTTGCACCTGTGGAGCAGGAAGTTTGCATTTACTTTCTTTTTGGCTTTGCCTTCGACAGCTGATTCTCTTAAGAACGTGTTCTAATAGCACATTGAGCACACTGAAGGAGAAAAAATGTAGACAGAAAATTGTGATTGATAAATCCAGCCTTCTTTCCTCAATTGCAGATGTTCTTTTTCCAACTGGATTCTTCTTTCGTTAAATACAGCATTTACATAATAGGTTGGTTGTCTTATTTGCGACATTCTTACTTGCTGACAGCTCCACAGACTGTGACTGCTCCAAGAGATGCTCCTTGGCTTTCATCGACTGGGACAGCACCGTGGCTAGGAGCTGAAAGACACGCACATAAGCAGACGCATGAGGGAACATTAAGATTACAGCTCTGAAGTGCACAAAAAACCCACAAACTGAATAACAACTATTCGTCTACCTGCAATTGACCCATCTGACATTACAAAAAAAAAGAGTTAAAAATCTACTCCGATCATCTTTTGATCTATTTTAAAAGTGTTCCTAACATTCTTTTAGTCATGCTTATGCTGTTTTTAGCTAAAATAACAAAAACTGCATTTTCTAGGACATAATTTCTGCAGAGCGGCATTATTTCATGAGAAATTCACATCTGAATGGTGGGCGGGACCGTTGGAGCAGAGCAAGCCCACCCCCACATCCTGTAATCCATCTGTTTACACTCTTTCCTGCTAGCTTACTGCCCCTCATACCCCCAAGTTAACATTACCGGTGCAACAAAAAAGTCGAGCAATATCGGATATTTAAGAATTGTCTATGTAATAAATACAAGCTTTTTCAAACAATATTTTTCCTCCATCCCTGATTCATAGTGATTTGTGTAAAGAACTACTTAAAAATGTAATTTGAAGCTTTATTTTCTTTAAATATGTCCTCCGTCATCAGTAAAATGCCATTAGAACACGTTAAAAACACCGGAATTACAATTTTCATCAGAGTGGGTCTTTAAGCACATTCTACTTCTGAAATTTGATATTTTAGGTACTTTCTTTTGGATGCAAAATAATGATTGGAGAGCAGATGTGCAGGATAAAGCCAGTTCCTCACTACAAACACTTCTTCTCAAATTAAAGTTGTTAAAATCAAACTTGCCAGACTGGCTGTGATCTCTCAACTTCTGTTTATCGTTTTATGTGTCCAGTGTTTTTTTTAAACCATAATCTGTTATCTTCCAAATGAACGGAATTATTGAGAAAACAACCCACAACCCACAAATGTGTTTGATTTCACTTTCAGTTTTACTTCATATAAAGGCAGACAAAGGAAGGTCTGTTGTTGTGTAAAGAGCCATGATTTTGGCATATCTAGTTTGCTGATGGAAAAAAAGGTGATGTTGATCTCTCCAACGGAAGAACAAACTAAACAGGAAGCAGTCTTGTGGTGAACTTTGTAGAGTTTCTTTCCTGTAAATGTTTTGCCGTTTCCCAGAAATGATCGCCTTGTTAACTGAAGGTGTAGCAGTAACATGATGTCGCACCTTGACTCCTTCTGCCTGAGCGTGCAGACCCGGTGCGTTAAGGCCGTGAGTGTTGAGCCCTGTTGTGGGAGCTGGGTGAGGACTTGGTGCGGGTGTGGTTAAAACATGCGTGTTTCCAGAGCTCTGTAAGCTGCTCGAGGACCGGACACTGCCGAGACTCCCCGTGCTGCCGCTGCGCTCTCCACCTGCAAAGGTGAGCACATGGTAAACAAGCAGCAGCACAAAAGAAAACGCAGATTTCTTTTCTTGTTGGACTCCAACTTGGCCTTTTCACCTGCGAGCGGCTTGCGCAGCACCCAGATGTCCTCACTGGTGCTGCTATGTTGTCCCAAAGTGGGAGAACCCTGAGGACTCAATTCCGCAGTCCTAGAACCTGTCTCATGCACACACACATTCACAGAGACACACATGCGTATATACACATTACTGCTACTATTACTGTCAGAGGACTCTAGAGAAAAGGCCTCATTACCACAAACGCAGTCACTAATTAGCTACACAAACAATTGTGTGTGTTAATGTGTGCAGTTTTATTTTGAAGAAGTTAAATGAACAATGTCATGCAGACAGATGCACACACTGCACTCACATCCATCTGTTGGAACCTACGTCCAATATTATATTACTGACATTAAAAGCAATGCTATCACCTCACAGTGAATGCATGTACACTAGTACAGACTAAAAGTTTATATATATATATATATATATATATATATATATATATATATATATATATATATATATAAAGGCAAATTCTGTCTAAGGATAGAGCTACAACTGAGGACCAAGGAGTGAGCTTGGTAGAAGTCCACACCCCTTCCACTGAAAGGGGTGTGGACTTCTACCAAGCTCACTCCTGATTGGGAAGAGTGGTTGCCATAGAGAGGTTGACTCAGACTGGAACCAGTCACTGCTTGTTGACGTTGTTTAGCTCCAACATGGCGGCATCCATATTGCGAAAAAATGGCGACTGAATTAACTTAATTTGGTTGGAGCTAGAAGTAAGTCATTTTCCATGGGTGACGTCACAGTCACTCAGTCCAGTTCTCACATACAATCAATGGTTTTATAGTAAACTTTCAAAGTAAAAGCATGTATTTTCTTAGAGGATATTTCAGTATATTTACAAAAGGTTTTTTCAAAACAGGTCAGCAGAAAGTTGAAGGACTTTCATAGGAAGAATGTCTCAGTTATTCTTTCCTAATCCACTGCTCTGTTTGACTTCACTGATGACAGCTTTTTCTGCTTCAAATCAGCCCAGATTATACTTGGGTTGCTTTGAATTTTTTTCTTCCAATTAAACACGGTTTACTTTGGGAGTTCTAATTAATAACTTTTTTATATCGGAATCAACAACATTTGTATTAATTTAGCCATTAAAGCATTGTGATCTTATGATTTTTCAAATGTTATTTGAAATACATATGAGTACAAACATACCAGTCAAAGATTAAGGCCATTCATCCATTATGTGTGCCCGAACATTTCAAATTCTTTATGTATATCTTATTTTTACATAATGGCCAAGTTTTTAAAAAATCCATCTGTGGCTGAGGAATAACCCTAAAAGGACAGTTCACTCAGATTATAAGTAAATGTTTTAAAATAACAAAAAAGATAAATTTATTTCAACAATCGTTTAAACAAATCCGATTTGTTATTACATTTTCCACTATTTTGCAAATGAAAATAAATACTTTTTTAAAATGCCAATAATGGTCATTGTCATCTGGGTGAACTGAACCTTTACTGGCACATTCAGCAAAAAGCTGACAGATGTGCTGCTTTGTGAAAAACCATAAAAAAGATGCTTATCTGTGATTTACAGTATGTACCTGTCTGACTCTGCTGCTCCTGAGAAGTGGAGAGAGGAGGAGAAGAGGACAGAGGAGGAGTAGACAGAGCAGGAGGAGAGATGGGCAGAGGGACATACCCGAATGAGGAGAAGCGAGGGAGGGACTGTGCGTTGAGATGGAGGGGAGGAGGATGAGGCAGATGCAATGGGAGGACTTTGGAGGGGGGGTATGAGTTCCCGTTAACCGAGGCAATGGGACAGGGGTTTGGCCTGCGGAGCAGGAGGGTGTGGCACTGGTGGGATGGGGAGTGACCTGGACACAGGCCAGTGGGAGGGAGGGTGCAAAACAACAACAACAACACAACAAAAACTGATCAGTCAACCAGAAACAAAATAAGTCTAATCAGAAAATACAAAAATTAATAATAACGGATACAAAACAAATCAGGAGAACACAACACAGCCATATATCCTCAAGGAATATATCTGAAAAAATCAAAATATGTTACTACCTTAAAAATGAAGCAAACAACTTCAACAAAAGCAGAACAATCTAATAAAGCATGTTATTTTAAATATGAGAGGTTATTAAAATGAAGGCAAGTAACAGAAGGATCAGAACTTTAAAGGAGTGGGGGAGCGGAGTAACGGCCAGCAGAGGACAGTTGTTGATCAGTGAAGATGGACAGGAAAATGATTTGTTTACAGCAGCTGCTAACTACAACTACTGGCTAACTGTAGCTACAGAGCAGCTGCTAAACTCACGCATGCAGAGGCACACACATCCACCCGCCCATACACAAACCCACAGCTGTGATGTGGGTGGTCACCTGCCCTTTTGATGACTTCCACCATATTAGAGGGGAAGTAGCCCACACGGTCATTTCCTGTGCGGTTGTCATGAATGCAGCCTTTCCACCGGCCGTCAGAGTGCTGCTCCAAGACCTACACACACAAATGGACACACGTACACAGACATTTGGACACCAATCAATCACGTACATGATGACAATCAGTCTAACTGCCAATTGTTTGACTTCGTTTCATTTATAGAAAAAGAAAAATCTGCTACTAAGAATCAGGGGGAATGTCCTAAATTGCCAGAAGGTGTTGGGGTTACGATTCTAGAGGGGTGCCCAAATCCAGGCCTCGAGGGCCGGTGTCCTACATGTTTTCCAACCATCCTGCCATTGAAGCCTCTTATTGGCTAAACTCACTTAATCCAGGTCATCAGCAGATAAGGCAGGATTTCTGGAAAACTAGCAGGAGGCCGGCCCTCGAGGCCTGGATTTGGGCACCCCGATCTAGAAGACATATCTATTGGTATTATCTAATTACTATCTAATAGCACTACTAGTCTTAGCTTGGGCTTTGTCCAAATTAATATGAGCATAAAATTCTAAAAATAATTCGGACCAAGCCCATTTAGCGTTAAATGAGATATGGAAATTTTAATATTTTTAAAAGTTAACTTAAAATGATTATGGAATTACAATGTTTTTTCCTTGTGTTTGCTTAAAAAAGAGCAACCAAACTGCAACATTAGTGGATCAAAAAGTAGCTTACTGGGTTATCAGTTTTGTGAAGGTGATTAGAATCTGGGACTTCAATGAAACATAAAATTCCATGATTGTTTGTTTGCCCCAAACAGAGACACAGTGACCTTAATAAAATAAAATTGTCAAAACAAATACAGAAAGAACCTGCAAGTTTATTCTTAGACAGGTTACTTGACCCTAAATGTGTGATTACCCAAATAACAACCGTGGTTATGATGGTAGTCATCCCCAATATTTCTATTAATCAGCAGCAGCTAATGGAACATCATCCAAAACTTTGGGTTCTTGAATTTTACACCTCAGCCACATGCAAATATTTGGAGACAAATAAATGCCTGTACCGTGATAATGTCTCCCGCTTTGATGTTGAGGCTGGTAAGGTCATAGTTGTTGCAGTAGTCTTTCAACGCTCGCACCTGCATTGCAGCTGATGCATCTATAGGAAAAGAGAGCAGACGGGAAGATGGAGAGAAACACAGCAGCCGTGAGATGACCGCATGTCAACTAAAAAAGGATTTGGTGTAGACATGAATAAACACGGACTCATCTACAGCCACACAATTAAAAAATAACCTGTTTAGCTCCACAAATACAAAAACTACTGATGATGTAATAACCTAATTATTATCCCAGTAGCTGTTAATTTGTGCTTCTCTCCTAAAAATTGCTTTTCCTATTTTCTCACATTCAGTATTGTTCTACAACTTAGAAATATACATTTTTAAGCAGGATGTGTGACAAGTAAAAATAGACTACTCAAGATACTCCTTCAGCTCCTGCAGACTATTAGGTTTGTGCAGCTCAGGCTGGTTCAAAGATTTTGTTTTGCTATTACCCTCTTAAGACCCGAGATGATAATATTTGAGAAAACCACAGCTAAGGAAAATGTATTGCTGTGTAAACATAACCAAAAATATGATATCTACCCATGTGGACACCAATTCTTAGGCGGTTAAATTAGAACAAAAAAAGTTTAGTGGGAAATCTGCTTTTGCAAAAGGACAGTAAAATACTTCTCAAAAACTACAAATGTTTGAGATCAAATCCTTCTCTGACACAGAAAAGACAATTTAGAATTTAAATGGACAAGAAAGATAAATGCTATACACCCCTAAAAACATTACAGTTACATGTGCTTTTGTCTTATTTTAAGTACACTTTTGCTTCCTTTGCTTCAGACTCAGTAAGATTATACATCTTGGTTTTTTTTTTTAAAAACAGGAGTGATTTTTAACATGTGTCGTATGTGAATTTGTGGACGTGCGCTTCACGCCCTGACCTCTGAGTAGCTGTTTGATCTCCCGGCTGGCTTGTGTGGTGGTAAACTGGTTAACAATGTCCAGAGCTGTTTGACTCAGAGTGTTCCTCACTCCGGCACTGATGCCACTCTGGAAAGAGGCAGAGAACAAATCTAATTAAAGCTGCATTCTTAAGTGATTTACAAAGCTGAAAGCAGAGGTAAGGATCAGCTGAAAAAAGGTAAACATTACAGACAAACACTTTAATGCTAAGTTGTTTCTTCAGATCAGTGGATTGAAATAAAAAAATGTTGTGGGTTAAACTTGTTTGATATAAAACATAAAACTGATAGACTTACGTCCAGCAGCAGTCGCACTACCTCTGTCTTCCCACAGAGGGCAGCCTGATGCAGAGCGGTGCCACACTCTGACTGTCTGTTGATATCTATGCCAGCCTGAATGAGCAACCTGCAACACCACAGGATAATGAGATTAGCCTCAATTAAAAGTCATTCATAGCATAATTTAATCAAAGTAAGAAGAACAAATTAGCCGAAGACAGAATGTATACAAAAAAATAGACTGACAATGACAAGAATGCAAGCTGAAGCCCAATACAAATTGCATTTTGTCATCCACTTTGAAGTTTAAAATGTAACGACACTGCAACGTCTGTACAAAAGCTGTTGACAGCTTTTTTTTTTTCCACAGCAGGCTGTAGGGGTGTTTCTGCGTCTGAGTGATAGCAGCTTTGAGTCGACCAGACAGAAAGCACAGCGGAGCAAAGAGAAACGAGGTAAATAAACTACAGACCACGCAGGGTCATCCTTAAGCTGTGAAGATCTAGACAACATTTCAACAGAAACCACGCCAAATGGTCCAGGGGTTGCTGATTTTCATCTTTAAGAAATTACTTTTATAACACATGCGTTGAAGCAGCTACTTGTCTCAAAAACAGGGGAGAAATGTCATTATTTCAAGAGTTAGTTGAGTGAATAGTGTGCAGAGGCAAAAGACAGAATGGGCTGTTGGCGCAAAATATGCAAATGAACAAAAAGGGAAAAATATAAAATAAAATTAGAATTTATTTTTTTTTTAGAAAAAATATTTAAACAAACTTGTTTTGTGAAGTTGTAATAATGAAAGCGGTACAGAGCTTTTACAAAAGACGCTGCTTTTCCAGTTCAGACTTTTAACTTTTAAGGTATTACTTTCCAAATAATGTCACTATACAAGTTTGCATTATTTGCTCACATAACCCTTGTCAGACTTGCAAAAAGAAAGAGTGACTGCATGACGACAGTCTGGGGGAAGGTAGAGTGAAAGGAGGAAATGCTCAGACCGTATAACGTCTATGTGTCCGTTTTTGGCGGCGAGGTGCAGAGGCGACACGCCATTGGGGTCAGAGGGTTTAGGCTCCAGCATGGCTGCACACATGTTGCTGCTGAGGAGGAGCTGGACGACCTGAAAACACAAAGAGATCCTCACAGTTTTGGACTCCACATTGGTTTCAGATTGAGCAAAACTCAGGTGTCAGACTCCTAACAAGAACCAAGAAGAGGCAGCACGCCACACCAGCTTTAGCCTCCTCCTTAGCTTCCCAATATGTTAAAAAAAAAATCTTTGTTTTTTCCTCACATTATCATAAAAAACGATAATTATGCATTAAAAGTCAAACTGCTTTTTCTTCTAGCAGTGTATTTTAGGGCACTGGCAGAGGACCCTTGAGGCTTTTTTTTATTCAAACCCTCCGCACTGTATTTTTTTGGAGTATAAGTCATGTTTTTTTTTTTTTTGCATAGTTTGTCCTGGGGGTGCTACCTATGTTCAGGAGCGACTTATTTGTGGTTTTAAAAAATAAATAGCGGCTCACATATTTATTATTTTCCCAATAACGACCGGTTTCTCTTCAGCTGTTGTTTCCCAATAACAACCACTAGAAGGCACTGAATTTGTTGTGTGCCATTATTTGCTACTGACAGCAACGCAGATGAAGAAGCGCTGTCCTAAGCAAATACGGAGAAGAGTCTGATAGCTCCCCTCTTGAACGCGACGAGAGAATTTTGTTTATGAACACATTTTTGGACAAGTGTTGAGCATCAAATTTAACGTGTATCGAAAGAGGCAGTGGAGGTGAATTTGATTCATGAATTGTGTTTGGTGTGAAAGGAGCATTACGCCGGGCTTGTTGGATTTGTTCAGAAGCATCCCTGTTTCCTCCCAAAAGTGCGACCTATACTCTGGAGCGACTAATGTATGATATTTTCTTCTCTATTGTGCATTTTTTGGCTCCAACGACTTAAACTTCCAAAAAGTTTGGAGCCTTATGAATAACAAAATGATTATGTTACTTAAACGTCTTTTTGAAGGAGCACAGACATCTGCAGGTTCTCTGTTTGCATAGCAACAATACTAGAAGACTAAAACTAAACTAAACTAAAACTATACAAAGCTAAAAAATTAAAAACGTATTTGTGGAGCTTTTTACATGAGACAAAAAACATGAATAAGATTTAATGTTGCTACATCATTAGTGAATGAAAGGTCAGGTATGCAAAGAAATCCTTTAGACTACATTGATATCACTTTGGCTTATCTCACCTGCCTAAAGATTTCTGAAGATACCCAAAAGTCTGTCCTGATGTAGTGGGATCTCAGATTGTTATCTAAACACCAAAATGAAAGGATTTTTTGGGATGCAAGCCAAATCCACAGACACCCCGCCCCCATAACCCACATGACCCAAATAATCCACAGGATTTGTTCTGGTGTCAAACACCAAAAAAGCTCCCTAGATGCCATAAAACATGTAAACATGTTTTGTTTTTTAACTAAATGCTAGGTGAAAAATATAAAATGATGTATGTGTGGTTACTCACTCCAACTCGCCCAAATTCACAAGCGAGGTCCAGTGGCGTTTTCCCGGCAGCGTCTGAGATGCATGGGTTGGACTGGTGTTGCAGCAACATCTCTGACTGTGACACACGCATATACACACGTTATCACACTTACTACGTATAATGACACAAGAGTCTCACACGCACACACAGAGTTACCCCATCATAGTGTCCATGCTGAGCTGACAGGTGGAGCGGGATCTGTCCTTCATCTGACTGCCCGTTGACTGATGAGCCTGCCTTCAGCAGCATTTTCATTGGCTCACTCTTTCCCTGCCATGCAGCGTAATGCAGTGGCCGCATTCCTGCAAACACACAAAGCATAGATTTAAAATATTAAAGTCCCACATCAATCCTCTTTTGATCTATTGTAAAAGAAACTTGTATTTTTTTCTAGAACATAGTTTCTGCAGTAGTTTATTAGAAATTAGCCTTCGATTGGTAGGCAGGACTGTTGGCCTGCCCTTATTTCCCATTATCACTTTGTTTACACTATCTCTTTTTTCCTTACAGCCCCTCACACCCCCACCCCACATTAATGATGCAAAAAAAATGCAGAGCAATATTGGAGCTATCTAGACGTACAGTTCTGAGCCAGATGCCAGCTCAGTTGAGGAAAACAAGGACGTTTAAGGATCTATTTGTCTGCCAGTATATTCATCAGAATGGAGCGAAGTAGGGAGCTTGCTGCTTGTGGTTGAAGGTTTATCCACAAACCTTTTCACACATGCAATTTTTGCTCTTCTGATTCACAACGATTTGAATAAAGAAATACTCAGAAATGGAATTTTAATGTTAATTTTCTTTATATATGTCCTCCATCATGAGAAAAATGCCACAAGAACATGTTAAAACCCCCCAAAAAACCCTCGACTTTCATCACAGTGGGTCTATAAACAAATGTAAATTTAAATTAAAAAAAACCCTCAAAACTATATCTAACAAAATATTCTTTTTAGCAATCTACTGAAACCTGCGAGTAATGGTTAGGCTGAGAAAATACCATGAAATCACAAAAGGAAGAATTCAAACAGTTACATTATGGTGCCTAAACGGCTTTATTTATTATCTTGCAGACTGATCAGCCTGTTTGGCTTGCCCTGTTTGACCAGAGTTTGGCAGCCATCACTTTGACCCTCTTGGAAAAGAAATCCTGCAGTACTTGACTCTCTTGACCCCTTGTAACCTCCAGAAATACTCTGCACCAGCGTTTTACTCTGGCATTTGAGCCAAACAGCCTCTAAACAAAGGGCAAGGAATCCCAATCACTGCCTTGACGTGATCTCAGAGGACGTTGCAGAAAAATGTAGGACATTTCAATGGAACTAGAGGAAACATGGCAATGCAAAGAGGTCAAACAATAAAATGAAGAAAAGTTGTGTCCAGCTCCTGCAGCCAGAGGACGTCACAGTCCACTTTACAGCCGCAGCTGCACTAGCAGTGGTTGCGTTTCACATCGACCCAAAACCCCACAAGTCTCGATAGCATCGATGAGCCTCTTTGTAAAGCGGAATAAAGCCCTTCAGGGTCAGATGGTCTGTGAGAAATCTGATTCAAAGAGTTGTGATGGAAAAAAAAGACTTACACCAGCTGTAGGAGCTACACACACTAAAGAGCTAAAACATCCACATATGAGGGCAAATCACATGTAGAATTGACCACAAGACTCTGTTCTTCATAGCAACTGCACTTTAAAACACTGATCTAGAAGATGTTGGCTGCTCATGTGAGAAGCTTCTTCACTTCTAACAGCTGAGGGAGGATCAAGATGTTTTATGGTCTGACTATTCCAGAGGTGTGACAAAAAGGTACATATCTACATGGAGTAGAAGGAAATGTCAACAACGTAATGATGACCAGAATGGTAAATGGGACTCCAGTCTTCAGAGCAAAGATCTCACAACAGGACTGTACATAGGAGACAGGAAATGGCTCAAACCCTCCACCCTCTCCTCTGTTGAGAGTTGGTTTCTCCATTTGAACATAGATGGCCTCCTGAACTCCTCTACCAAACCATCTGCCATTTCAGTCCTTTAGCGTCTTTCAGTGGCAGACTTAGCAGTTTGGGGGCCCCAGCCAAACATGAGGTCCTCTGCAGACGTTGTATTAGTCATTTTTTTGTATCCTTACCTTTAGGGAAAAACGTCAAAAAGCTTCCTTACTGGCCCACTTTTAAAGAACGTCAATGTCAAGAATGCAAATGTTTTGATAAGAAATTACTTTTCAATTTTAAGGAGATGTATTTTATATTATATACATTATTTTTACTTGAAAAAACATCGCATTTAATAAATGTACTAACTTGTGAATCCCTCACTTCCTAGATGGAACTAGTAATGATTTTTCTGTCTTTAATTTGTCAGGTTTTACTTAAGAGGACAAAAGAAACAGATTTTTTTATTCTGTTCTTGTTTTTCCTATTTTATCTGTCTTCCAGCACTTGTCTTGTTTTCTCTTTGCCTTTTCCTCTTTTCACAGCCCCTTGGCTCTCTACGCTTCATTTGATCACTTTTTAAAAATTGCTTTAAATCATCATTTAATCTCTGCCAGTGTTGCTAGATAGTCACAGTTTTCCAGCGTAAAAGTCATCCAAAACCACCAGTCCTAGCACAAATATTAATCACTGATTAATTAGCAGCAATTAATCATCCATTTTATTCTTACTTCCTGATTTGATTGAAATTCCAACTTTAACACATTAAGGATTTTACATCCACCACTTTTGCATTTAGTCAGAGCAAAACATGACATAACAGGACTCATATTAACTTTACTAATAACCACTAATGTTTTGCTCAAATATTAAGAACAATAATGAATAAATAAAAATAAAAAATAAACACTATAGGAGTTCTACTTTAACCTATTAGCCTATCATGAACAAAAGTGGAAATTCTTCTTGTATTTTTAATTTTCATGAATTTAGGTGACATAAAATATTCGCAAATATCCTTGTGAAATGTAATGAAGAGGAGTTTGATTTTTAAAAACCTGTTCTTGTGAATATAAAATTAAAAAAGGAATTATTAAAAAGGAATTTTGTGCAACACCAACAGGAAAGTCCTCTCAAAAACGTATACATATGTATTCATAAAACAAATGATCTACTGTTTAAATTAGTATAAGGCAAAGATCTGCTGTTTTTCTTCCTCAGTCTGTCTTTTCAGTGCTGCTTCATGTCAGATCTGACCTATCATATATAAAGAGAGGACATGGAATAAAAATGTCTAGAATGTAAAAAAAAAAAGTTTTCCATAGTTAGCATACGCTGAGTAAACTGTAGGAACATCAACCCGACTCCACTCAGGATAGGGTAATCTCTCCTTCGGCAGAGCATGCAGTCTGCGCTGAAATTAAACAGGAAATACGAAAAATAGCGATTTTTGAGAATGAAAATGACTAAATGATTAGACTCAAACTAATAAATTGCATTTATGAAACAGGTTAGTGGAAACATTATTTTATAGTCAGTAGACTGCAGGTGAGGAAGACGACAGGTAAAGCGTCTGTCACCTGACTCTCCCCAGACTGCACTTTCCATGCTTGAAACCTATTTCAACCAGGAACTAAAAACTCCCAAACTGATCCCAAATCTAAACCATCCACCTAAAGCAGTTTGACTTTGCAAAGTCAGAATAAAAACCATCCTATTGAGCTGGAAACTGCTCAGTGTAGCAATGCTGCCTCTGCTCACTAACTTGGAAGCTTCTGGACTTGACTGGAATATATCATTGCTAAAGAAGGACCGGGGAGGACCAAACTCTTTTACATGATCAATCTTTAACCAGTTCAGTGATTTGGGGTGTTTTTCATGACATAGTTCTATAATAATGGACCTAACATTTATTTTAGATACTTCTATTTAGTATTCAGCTTGGGGCCCCTAGAGCGTTGGGGACCCCAGCTGATTGCCTGCCTTTGCCTAGTGGTAAGTCCGCCCCGTTGTTTTCAAAGAAGTGACCATAGTCCTTCTTTGAAGATGATGAACTGCTGTGTTCTGACCTGATGTGGCTTTTGACCAGTTTTCGTCTCAGTGTATTTAACAGGGATTTTGTGTTTGCTGAAAATCCTCCTGACTTTCTCAGACACAGCTCGCACATAAGGGAGAACAATGTTTCTTCTGATGCTCTTCTTCTTCACAGAAGTCCAGCTTTTCTTGAGGTTTGTGGCTCTTTTCTTTGTTGGTTTGCACTTATGGTTTCTCTCCGATGCTGTAATGTTTGGATTACTCATAACTTATTGTCAAGTGGGTGGTGGGAGTCAAGCATGAGATACTGGTTCGAAAGAGTTGGTTTCCTGCATACCTGAATGTTCCAACTTTTCTTGAGTTGTACGGAGCAGTCCAACAAAAAATGGCTTTTTACCGATTGAACCTGATGTATCCGTCCTTTGCAGTGATGTGCCGGTGTGTCATCCACATATCTGGATGTGTCTCCTCCTTCCATAGACAGGTTGGTCACTATGGGGGACACTGGGGATCACATGGGACAGTAGTGCTTTTCCTGTAGAACTTCCAATGACGTTCAGGCAGATGTTCAGCCGATCACCAATGTGTTTTGCCACAGGAACCCTGTGATAACATGACCTGGATGACTGAGTAACTACACTGGCAAGTAGGTTAGACCAATTCTATGTTCAATGCTCCTTTGGGATGCTGTTTTTTACATGTTCTATGTTGAAGCTTTGGTAGTTCATCAGTTTCACTATAAATCATAACTTAAAGATGAAATGTTCAAGCCTTTTTATGCTTTATGGTCTTTAACTCTGTTTTCTGCCCTGACCTCATTTTGGATTGTCCCCTGTCTGTACTTCTGCATCTTCTGGGAGTTGTTTGGGATTTTGGCATTGAACCTGCCCACAGATTCTCCCTCTCAAATCTACCCCTCCTGCCGCCCCTCTCCTGGAATTGGATATTGGATTATTTTATCTCCTGCTCTCTCCTAGTCCCACATCAACCCCCCGCCCCCTCAGAAACCTCCAAACTCTGCCAAAGCTTCCCATCTTCCTCCTTTTAACCACCTCATTACAGTTTCTCCAGTAATCACTCGCCAGAGTATCCATTTTCCACTGCTCCTGTCATTGTCTTTCCGGTGTCACGTTCTTGCTCAGCTCCAGCACAGTCACCAGATTGGAATAGCTCATAAACTGTTATACCTAATTCTAAATCTTTGCTGCCTGGGGTTCAAAACTCAGGGTTTTAGAAAAGCCTTATATTAAAGGGAATTTACAATCTAATCTTAAACTTTGAGGGAAAAACAAACCATCTATCCCATGTGTAGACTGTGAGTACAAAATTATAAAAGTAGTCTTTATCGAACATAAATGGGTGTAATGAACACTGCAATAATCCAGTCCAGGAATTAAAGTGGTGTCACCAGGTCTATGTTGAAAATTACCCTCCTGCCATATTTGCCCAGCAAACAGGTGGTTTCCCCATTTTTCTCTGTAATGTTTGTCATATCCACCCCAGACCTACAGGATATCTAGGTCATTTTTGATTGCTGGAAAGGTTTTTTTTTTTTTTTTTGCAAAACAATGTTGGCTTTTTTCCAATGTTTGGAGAAAAATGAATCCAAGGCAACTTTTGCCAAATTATCCCTCCCAAGCAATAAATATTCCCTCAGCTGGTATTTTCAGCATCAACATTGCATTTTAGCTGATTGCTAAAGGATTATTTAGGATTTTATGTGTTTATAATTGTTAGCAGCACGTATTTAATTGTTAAATATAGTAGCTTTTTAGTGGTGAGAACTGCTTTGGGCGAGAAATGAGCCCACCTCCTCAACGTCACCAGTGCACTCCATGAGTTTTGAATGCAGAGCTTTGACATTTCTGTGAAACTGACGTTGAACCACGTGGTAAAAATGCCCACCAGGTGTGCGCCTCTATTTAGAAACACACAGGGCATGACTGACGGGGAGTGCAGAGACCAGGCCTGCATCCTCCAGGGATTATAACTCCCATCTGCCCTGAGATTTTCAGCGATTTTCTTCCGCTAAAGTCTGCCAATGCGGGGTGGAGATATATCCGCTGCTCTGCTTCCACTTGGCTTTCAGTCCTGCAGATACGAAGCTTTCATCCCTTATTTCTCTGTTGTTTACCGAGCAAACAAATCTGTCACTCTCTGTCGCACACTTGCACACACACTCGCAAAAGCAGTATTACATTTCCGACAAGCTCGCTGCTTATTACATAAGCTGGTATTATTTGTCACACAGGGAAAGCCGGAAATGTGTATTTGTTTTGTCAAGGTGCGTGGAGTCTACCATGAGTTGACACAGTTAGTTTTTAGGGCAACGCTGTCTGCGCTCATCCATTTTAATTTCTTTTTTACCTTTATGGTCTTTAATGTCCACTGCTGCCTGGGCCTCCAACAGCAGAGAGATCAGCTCCTTGTTGCCACTCAGAGCCGCATGGTGCAACGGGGACAGCCTTCACACACAAACAGGACATGTGTCAGAAAAAATATAAAAACATACATATTCAGTCATAGTGTGACTTTAACTTTGCTGAATTAATCTTCAGTATACAGCTGCTCCGCCCCTCAGCTCTACGTGAGAGATGGGGGGGGGGGTTTGACCTACTTCCATTAATAAGCAATCTTACTACCCCCGGAGTAGAAAGCACACACATCTATGTGTGTGTGTGTCTAGCTAATGCATCCCGTGTGAATATGAGAGCCAATCCCTGGAGTCAAATCAACAGCCCATCAGTCATTACTCAAAAACTTTGGACCAATTATCTCATCCCAACATTAGAGGTTCTGTTTTCTGTTCGCTCCACTGCCCTCCACAAATCCAACCAATCATTCCTGCGACGACGGCCAAAATCTACAACTGATGTGCAGAAATATCAGAACTAATCAAGCCCATCGACTGCTTTGTGTAAACGATTTGTGTAACGATTAATTAGGTTCTTCGTGTGTTGGTTCACACGCTACCATAGTGTTTCTGCGTGGAGATTCTGTCCCTTTTTGCGGAACGCTTCTGTTATGTTTAAAAACACGCAACCCTTGATCTCGTGGAGGTTCCTCTATTATCCAGGCGAGAAAGTGCCCACTCCAGAGCGTCAGGTCTCCAGAACTCCACCCTGACCTTTCAGCTGCAGATAAACTGTGCAGACGCAAATTAAAACTGAGTTCAATGATTTTTCTTTAACGATTCGGTCTCAGTTTCTTTGAAATGCTGTAATCTGAAACCCAAGTGTTTAATAGGCCTGGGACCACAACAGAGTTGATAAGAACCAGAAGGTGAGGCACACGCGGAGAGGAATCGATACATGTGAGGAAGGTACAGTCAGCTGAACAGACTGCACCTTAACACTAGAGGTACGGAGGGGTTTGCAGAAAGCTAGCTTAATGCGTGAAGGCTTACATCTGAGTGGGGTCACTGAGAAAAAGTGACAGCAGCATTGTTATGAAGAGGTTGTTTTTTTAGCAGCATCATGTAAAATGTGTTTGTTTAAAATGCAATACCTGTCTAAAAACATGTAAGAAGGCTAAGATTCAAGCTTCAAACTGACACATTTTCAAGATTATATAAAGAATGAATGCACATTTTCTTATGAATGGCACTAAATCAGTTTTGCACCAATGTGCTAGTTTAGGTACATTTGCTTGGTGGTAATAAAATCAACACTCAAGTGTTTTATATTAATCAATTCCTTCATGGCAAAATCTAAAATGACAGAATTGAAACAACACAATTTGGTGTATTTTGAGTTTCTCTATTTATTTCTGTATATGTTTTCAATTCTGACTAATATTTAAGTTTGACTTTCTGTGTTTTAACTTACAAAACAGAAATGAGAAGCATTGAAGTGTTTGGAGTTTGCCACCTCCTTTGTGAAGGAGGTGCCAAACTGTTGCAGTCTATCTTGGTGTAACTCTTGCTCTAGCGACTTGCTAGGATTGGAAATTTGGACACATAACAGAGAAAAAAAACACAACATACAAATAACCTGCAACCTAGCATGATACTGAAATGGTTCTGCAAAAATGCCACACATAAGTATAATAAAATATGGTTGAAATGTGCTTGACAATAAATAGCTGTGCATAGTTCAATGTTGTTTAATTGTTTTATACACTCTGAATGTCTGAACCTCACTGTAAACTTTAGTATCTTTAGCTTC
Source organism: Oryzias curvinotus (assembly GCA_023969325.1). Classification (NCBI taxonomy): domain Eukaryota; kingdom Metazoa; phylum Chordata; class Actinopteri; order Beloniformes; family Adrianichthyidae; genus Oryzias; species Oryzias curvinotus. Next base: position 32,787,721 of record CM043706.1, read on the forward strand.
AAAGAACACCAGCTCTTCACAAAATTCTCCCTTATTTATCAGATCTCCGAAGACCCGCTCCACACTCCAGGCAGCCACCCTTCCAGCCCACGGTTGGTGAAGGATAGAGCGAGGCAGGGGCCGGCCACCCCTGGCCAGGAGGAAGATGCCCAAGAGTGGTGGGGGTCCACAAGGAGTGTTCTAAATATTGCCCGACCAGGCTAAGCCACAGTTGGAATTTTGGAGAAGGCCGGCGCTCCAGGGCAAGGACTGGAACCCACACCACAGGGACACGGACACCCCCAGGGTCAGATGAGATGTGATCCCCGGCTCTTGGGTCTTGCCAGAGAACTCAGGGATCCCTCTCCCTGCGTGGCGAGAGGGCTGCCGGGCCCAGTATGACAGCACCCAAGGGACACAGCTGCCGTCGCCGAGGGTCTGGCACCCCCGACCAGGGATGAGGTAGGGGACAGATGGTCAGAGGTCCCACCTTCCTTGTGTAATGTATGCGTGTGTGTTTGTGAGTGTGCGCATACTTGTGTTTGAGTGTATATTTTTGAGGGGTAAAGGGTGTGTGTACTTAGAGGTGCAGTTAAAATTGGGGGGCAGGGCAATGAGAGGACATCTCCTCAATACTCACAGTGATGTCCAAACTCCCTCCACACCAAGAGGTCCTAAATGTCTAAGGTGCAGTTAAAATTGGCAGGTAGGGCACTGAACATTTTCAAAATTCTAGATACTAGAAGAGCTGCTAAGCAAAAGAAAAAACGGAAATACACAAACGTTGGAATTTTTGAAACACCCATGCAAATGCTCTTTACAGTTCTTTAACTGTTGAGTCCAGTGAGAAGAAAAAAAACTTAAAAGAAAGCATCAAATTTAGATGACACAGTTTGGAAGTTAAAGACATCAAATTGTGAGAAAATATATAAGTTAGCCAGAGCTTAAACCTCGATACACAGTAATTGGTTAAATTTATTATTGTTGCAGTTTTAATCTGTCAAAATTTTGTTTCATTGTTTATCACTTTGTCACAAAGTCGTCCCAAAAACTAGAAATAAAAAAAAAGCTAAATGTGTGTGTTAATCCTTAAAACATTAGCCTAAATTTATTACTAACAAAGTAAAATAAACAAACATAAATAATAATAATAGGCTTTTAAAAAACACCCTTGTTTTTCGCATACTAATTTTAATAGAAAGCATTTTCAGATAAAGCATAAGCAGATTATTTCCTCTTTTTCACCTCATGTCTCTAAATATCTTCACCCACACAATGAATCATACAAAGAGTCTTTGCAGGAGACTTCACACGTCTGCGTCTGGATGGTAATTTTTAGTTATGAGTTAATATTAATATTGATTAATACCATTTAAAGGTTAAGGGCAAGCAGGACAGACAGCGAGGCTAATGGTGATGGAGGAGTGATGATGAAGAGGGGATGACTGTGGGAGGACTGGGGGTGGGGGTGTGTGTGGGGGGGTTGTTGTTCCTTACCCATCTGCATCCTGAATGTTAACGTTGATCCGCTTTGCCGCTCCGAGGAGCTCTGACAGAGAAACAGGGGGAAGAAAAGAGATTTAAGACTCCGTACAAACCAAGAGTCAGAGGGGAGTCACAAGATCACGATATGACCGGGAAAGTGATACTCAAATAAACATTATCTGTCAAGATCTGCTGATTTCACAATGTGTTCTTCTAAACAAAGAAGATAAATAATCACGAAAAATAACAATCTTAACATTACAATCAGAGTTTTGGTAAAGTTCGTTTGGAGTGAAAGGGCATCCACATAAAAATATTTACCAATATAATGTATCTCCTTTAACTTTTTGTAGAGATTATCATCACAACCCATAAAAATAACAGCTTCACCCTCATTCCAAAATCAGAAGCACAAGGAAGTTAAAACAAATTGTTTTTTTAATAATATTAATAATAGGTGTATTATATCTCTAAAATGTATATTCGCTCTTTTGTAATCTGTAGTTCCTATGCTAAGTTTGCATGCAAAAAGGGGGATCCTCTTAAAACTATTAGTATAATGTTGATCCACTGATCATTAACTACATTTCTAAGACTATAATTGTGTCAAAACATGATTCAAACCAGAGTTGTGACCATTGACTATATATGAGAATAAACCAAGCAAGCATGATGTCACCAATAGAAAATGCCTGCCTTCCTTTATTGCAAATAATTTGCAATAAAGGAAAACATTGATTAAAAAAATTAGGATTAACAAGAACATGTTAAAAAATGCATCAGAGCAGGAATGGTTATTCTGACAACCATAATGACAGAGTAACAGCTGGTTATTTCTCTTTGGAAGTCTATGGGATTTTGGCTTTTTGAACCAGCAGGTACTTCCTGTTTGGAATGCCGGGGGGTGTGATCCACTCAGTCCAGTTCTCTTATACAGTCAATGAGCAGGACCAAGTCTTTCATTTGCAGGTCACAACTAAGTCTCAAGTCTTTGCCTCAAGTCCTTTATCAAGTCCCAAGTCACAACCAACAACTCTCAAGTCAAATCAAGTCCTACCATTGAATGTTCCGAGTCCTTTCCTTTCAACAGCTGAGACTGTAGCAGGTCTTTTTGTGTTGGAAGTCTTAAGTCCAAGAAAAGTCAGAGGTTACTGCTGTTAAAAGTCCAGGTCGAATTGCAAGTATTTTTTACATTTTGTCAAGTCTAGTTAACTTTACAGCTCAAGTCTGACTCAAGTCTAATACTGCATTCACACAGGACGTGATTCTCGCGTCAAACTCGTGTCTACCGCCTCTCTTTTGACGTGTGTCAAATTTACCGCAGAGCAACCGAGTAGCTTGGGCTTATATGTTTTGAAGGGCTCTACAGAAGTCCTGGCAAGCCGTGGGTCACCTGATCCTTCACAGTCTCTCCCAGTGAACTTCACTCCTGCAGCGAGGGCTGTGTAACTTCCGTCTGTCTGTGGCCCAGTTTGAGCATTAACCAAAGAGGGGAAAATAAAAGCAAGACCAGAAGATTTTTTTATTATCGTCTCGATGAAAATGAGATAAGCATCATAAGCCCATGGAGTTGAAGCGACCACTGCCGTTATGACGGCACCCGCTCTCCATCTGCAGGGAAGCCAACCACCCGCGGGCCAGCATAGCGAGCGCTGTAGCTGCTCAGGGTCCGACTGTCCGACACTAGGCAACGGCCTTCCTCTGCTCGCTCACTGAGTTGCCAAAGACAGTCTCGGTTACTGTTGGGCGAAGATGGGATAAATCCTGGACTGGCCACGAGCCTGTAACAGAGCCCACCGAGCTAGAGCTAGCGAAACTGCGCTTGTCGTTGTGGCAGGCTCGATTGCTTGATCCGGCAACCCCACAGTCCCAGCAGGTTAAGGATATGGATGGAAGTTCACACGACAATCCCCACATTGAGCAGCCATAAGGGATTAATTTTTCTACCATTCAAGTCACTGAAAACGTCACGTGCCCAAAGCTGAGTTCCTGACTTCTCGTCAACCTTGCCGCACTGTGCCCAATGCCCAGATCGCGCCACAGGACCTCTGTACATTGACTAAACATTGAAACCCCACTCCCCTGACGCGTGAATCGTATCCAGTGTGAATGCAGCATTAGTCATGTGACTGAAGTCCACATCTCTGGTAAAAACTCGGGGTTACGTTTTGTTTTGTTTTTTTAATGAAAACATAACACATCGAAAATACACACAAAACTATAATCCATTTTTTTTAGAAAGGAGGGGGGGGGCGGTCAGGTTTTAAAGAGATGAAACAGTCAGAAAAGCAGCTGAAATAACATTTTCTGCTGCACGTGTGAGATGTTGCCTCAGGCCGATTGTGTGCAGTCATGTCATTTCATTGATTATATGAACTCACACATGTGAGAAACAACAGTGATCTCTGAAGGGCGATCAAGGCAGGAAACCAGCAGGCGCTCTCTGAGAAGGACAGAACAAACAGCTTGCCTGTCCTTCTGCATCCACTTTTTTTTTCCTTATTTTGGTCAGACTCTCATAATCCACAGGCCATAATCTGTGGCTGTTTGGTAATCTGCGGAAAAGCTTCTCCCTCTCCCTGCAGCTCTATCCGCACTTCATCCCTTCATCCTGCTCTCACACTCTAATTTTCCCTGTAATTTGCTAAAGAGCGTGTGCTGATTGGTGCTTTGGCTGTTTCTGTTTACCCTCCGACGATGTCATCACTTTCCTGCATGTGTGTGTGTAAAAATAAGTTAGGGTCCCAGTTTTGTGCACGTTAAGGTTCCCCCATCTATCTTGGATTAAAAGATACAGGCAAACCCTCCCCCCGCATGCGATGAAAACATGTGTACAGATATCTGTGTCACCAGCAGGACTGTCACTGAGCCACATTCAATCCCCCAGAAGCACCCCACTTTCCAGCAGAGTACTCTGTCAAATCTTAATATTTACCATCCAGTTTCTCTTTTTATGCCTAAAGGAGGGCGGTGAATTCTGTGAAACCTATTATATTTCTCAAAAGAGTTAAGAAATCCTGTTGTAAGTTAAGGAAGTGAGAGACATGCTAGTAAATCTGTCATGTTCTCTGTTCCTGATTCACACAAATGTAAATGTTTTTGTGGATATCTATCATAATTGTTATGCTTTTATTAGTAAATCTGTGGTTTGGATGATTATTGTTGGCCAAGGAGGATGGTAAAGCCATAACTCATGTCCAAAGAATATTTATTTCTAGCTGCAGTGGATGCAGTTTATTTATTTTTTTTTCCAAGACAGTAACGGGATTGTGGCTTTTCTGATTTTATGATGTACTTCAGTAGTGAAAAAGATGTAAATGTTAATTCAGCATCAAGCTGGATTTAATAAAAAGCGGCTTCAAATGTTAATTAGTGTTTAAACTAGCCATGAGACAGGAAGGAAAACAAAATAAACATCTCTACAGTTAACACGGAATGTTTTTATTTATGTTTGGTTGTAGTTTTTCATTGATAGATAATTACAAAGGACATAATCATCTTTACCCAACGGAGCAGCCATGACCAAAAAGCTCAGAGTGATCCCAAAGACACAGATGAAGCCTAAGATCAAGGTGCATTGGGGCAGCCATGGTCCAGAGGTAGAGTGGTGAACCTCTGATCAAAATATCGCAGGTTCATTTCCCACCCTGCCCACCCATGCATCAAAGTGTCCTTGGGCAAGACACTGAACCCCACATTGGTGGGTACAAGCTGGCTCCTGTGTTAGGCATTAGTGTGTAAATGTGTGTGTGTGCGAGAGTGGTACTATTACTGTAAAGCACTTTGGACCTTCAAGGCAGGTGGAAAAGTATATAAGCACCCTCTATTTCTGTGCAGTGGAAAGACAATGGTTTTTCTCCTGAACAGTGAAGAAAATTAAAATGTGGTGAGACTTTTGGCTTTGTAAACTAATTTGAAAAGGCATCTTCTTAATTCTGGCAGGCAGAACCAAAACCCAAACCAAAACCCAAACTGCTTGTGTTCCAGACACATTCCTTTTGCTAAAAGAAAACAAACCGCAAAGGCGGAGGAAGTTTTGGACGGTGCTGTTTTTCTTTGATAATTAAATAACACAATTCCTCTAAACAGCTGATCAGAAGCCAGTTTAACTCACGACCATTATTGTGTGTGGTTCAGGTTCAGACTTGTGCCACAATGATGGGAATTTCTATAAAGATTAAGAGGTCAGAAGCATTCTGTTGTCAGACATTCTGGAAGAAACATGAGGGTGCCCGTTCAGACATGAACACAGAGGGTTTTTAACTGCATTTGGAAAGTAAAGCATGCCAGAAAAGTTGCTTCATTTTAGATTTGACAATTTAATCACAGAGTTTTGTGATCATCATCAGACTAACTCCTAATAGGAGACACAGCACACATTTATGATTATATCTCTCTATTGCAGTTCTGGAAAAATTGTTAAACCACCAGACTAGTCTTGCTAGTGGTCAAAGCCAAAATGAAACCAGGCTAAAGTCTTACGTGTGGTTAAAGTCTCTCTTAATTTTGGAGCTGTTTTCTTTGTTACTGTAAAAGTTTTCACTCCTTTCACATTCTATTTTCTTGTTTCTCTAGGTTTGCGCTTATTACTGGCTTTTGACTTTCACCGCTGTCGATCTCCTTAATTCCTATAAATGGCAGCTTGTTTGTTCAAAAAAAGAAGTCTGAAGTTAGGTGGATCTGGACCAGTTTATTTTGTACACCTCTGCTTGTTTGGTCTGGTCTAGAGTGCAAACTTGGTCGAGATCAGGGATGGGCTATCCAGGACTTGATGGTCGCATTCCTGCATTTTTTCCAACATACCCTGCTCTGGTGTGTTCTAACTGGTTGTACACACCTGAACCAGGTAATCCATCATGAGTAGGGGTCGGACATGTGAAAATCCTGCAGACACCGGCCATTGAGGCCTGGAGTTGCCCATCTCTGATCCAGACCAACATAGAAAACTATACTTTGGTCAGATTTAACCAAATCAAACAGGGCCGGTATGAACCCACCTCTTTTTTATTTTCTGGGCTTCTTACCACAATAAGGAGCTGTTGAGTTGCAATGATGGAACTAGGTATAGCACCATTTTTCATAGCTTAAAATATTAGAACTAAGTGGCAGTGTACCAACACTGGCATGCCAGTAAGAAGCTCAGTAGTATTCTAACATAAAAAAATAATCACACTTTTTCCTTTCTTACTTCTGAAAATGTGTGAATCTGACGTATTTCTGCTTGTAATTTAACATTGTTTTAAAACAATAAATTCAGGTTGGTGCAAAGAAAAGAAAAAAAAGAACTTTAACCTTACTAAAAAAAGACAGAGAAACACTGGTGGAATGGACAATAATGTTCACTAAAACCCCACAAAAGAATCTATGATGCATACTATGATACACCGCAACAGCTGTAAAGCTCCAGCTGCTCTAAAAAGTCCTTCTTCTATAGGTTGTGACATGATAAGACACGATAAATGGTGCTAATACATTTGTACTTCCCCAAGAACACTTCAACACTAGCATCTAAAGTATTTGCTTATTTATTTGACATCTTCTTTGATTTGATCAAATATTGTAAATCATTCCCTTCACTCTCAGATACGCTGTTTGAAGAGAAATTTCATTCATTCATCCATCCATCCATTTTCTTAACCCGCTATACCCCTCCCAGGGACACAGGCTTGTTGGAGCCTGTCTACTCAGGGCTCCAGACTAACATTTTTCACTAGGAGCACAGTGGCCCCTAACTGAAAATTTTAGGGGCACAACCAGAAAATTTAGGGGCGCATACCGTAAATCAACATGCTAACCAAATCTACTAATTTCCACTGTATTACTAATAAATACTTTAATAATAGATGCAGAAATTACAATGTGCTGTTTCACATTCAGTGTCACATTTTATTCTGCACTTTTGAAGATGCAACAACAGGTAAACTGACAGAACCATCACTGTCATGACAGTACAAATAGTAAAGAAAACGGATGGAAATTTATCTTTGTGACACCAAATAGGTGCAGCCAAGATGCACAATCACCCAGGTGAACTCAATGCTGCGCAGATCACCTGGTGTGTGACATATATTTTTGTTTTTGCTCCAACATCACCTGTCAATCATCCCAAAAATATCACGAAAAAGGGGTGGGAGCAAGGCTCCAACCTGAGCGAACGCAGCTGAAAATTTAGTACTGAACTGACTGAAAGCTGCCCTGATGACTACAAAACAATGAATTATGGGACATGTGTCCTGATGGTTTTTGTATTTGAGTGATTAATTAAAATAATTTAAAATACCAATTCATTAAAAATAGGCTACATACATTACAAAACATTAAAATAATCATAAAATATATAATAACACAGATCACACTAAGGGGGAGAGGAATATTAAAACTAAATTGAATGTTAAGGACACTCCAACTTCCTGTTGTCCTTCAGTCTCGCTGCAGATTCGCCTTCATCTCATTGTCCCCCCCCCCCTCCCCCCCTCCCCCGGCCTGGTCTCCCCAACGATCCAGGCGTGGTGGCGGTTCATCTCAAGCACGTCGATCGTTGCATTTTCCCCACGTATTTTCAGTTTGTCTATAACTAATGTTGTTTTTGCTCGAGAGTGTATAATGTTCAAGCTCCCTTAGCTGTCACGCATGTAGGTGTGGGACATTTATTCTCCTCAGCTGACCCGACTCTCGCGGGAGCGGTGAGCTGCCGTAACAGTCGTGCATAAACCGTTTGATCCGCCGCCGCAACCAAAACTTAAACTTCCTCCGGTTCTGTGTGACCCAGAGAAAAGTTCAGCACGGACTGCATGGATTTAGAAAATTACGAGCGAATAAATACATTCTAAAAAGGAAAGTAAGGAACTCCTTAATGGGGTCCGGGGAGGGAGGGGGCTGTCAGGTTTCCTGCTTTCAAGCCCTGTCATTGTCCCGCCCCCAAGAGTCATATACCCCGCTGTGATTGGTTGGTCAGCTCCGTGCACGACAATGAAAAAGTGTCATTCATACAAACTGGCGGGCTGCAGTAACATTAAACTTTCATATTAAGGCGGGGGCCGCAAAATATCATCTTGGAGACCGCAAATAGCCGCGAGTTTGAGAGCCCTGCTGTAGACTCTGGCACTGGTACACTAGCCGCAGGTCGGAAGAACGAATCAATAGTTCACTTGCTCATAGCTCCGACGCGCGCACATATCAGGTTGTGATATTTGTCTCCGTTTCCTTCCCACAGATGTTTACGCTCGATTGTCTCTAGGCCCCTCCCCCTGCACGCATTTTAGCCACTTAAAGTGGCTTTCCCTATTCTTCTCACACGCAGTGGCCGCCTCACAGACGGGTATCACGCGAGTGTGTGCTCGCGTTTCATGAGTATGTGCGCGAGTGTGTGCGTCTGCCTGCGTGCGTGTGCGCTCGCGTCTCATTGATTATTTAATTGATCATTGACGTGCCCCTTCCACATTTAATGTATAAAAAAAATACGTAGGGTGGGGGAGGCAAATTTACTGGTCGTGCATGTGCGACTTGATGTAAAATTCAGTCGTACACTCTCAAATTTTGGTCGCAAAATGCGACCAATTGGTCGCAGTCTGGAGCCCTGCTACTCTACTGTTGGGCGAAGGCGGTGTACACCCTGGACAGGTCACTAGTCTGTCACAGGACCACATGATCAATCCCACACACACTCACATACACAGGGGACATGTTAAACCTGTGAAGCATTTTTCTGAAAGCAAAAGTGCCCGGAGAAAACCCAAACATGCACGGAGAGAACATGCAAACTCCACACAGAAAGGACCCAGCTGAGATTCAAACCAGGGCCATCTCCCTGTGAGGCTGGACTGCTAACCACTGCACATCCGTGCAGCCAAGAAGAGATCAGATTTTTCTTTATTAGTTTCTCTAGATCATAGTGAACACCTCACAAAATAAATCAAAAGTCAATTTTTGGAAGTCTGAGTCTCAGTTTGAAGTTTGAGTCAAATCTCAAGTGTTCTGACGTTCCAGTAAATTCTATTGTCTTGGTCTAAGGTTAAGTCAAATCTCAGGTCTTGGTCTAACATTAGTCGAGTCTCAAGTCTTGGTCTGATTACAAGACCAAGTCAGGAGATACAGTGTGAGAGTCAAATCAGTGTTCTGTCTAAATTTCATCAGAGTATTTTAAGACTGGACACATTTGGTTTGCTTAAAGTGAACCGGAGTTCCTTTCCCCCAATAATCCAGAACAAATTTTCAGGCTAAATACACCCAAGCGGACCCTGGTCCTGGTACAATCCATCCTTGGTGCGCAACAACTGAACCAAAAAGGCCAACGTAGCCGACGTAAACAGAGTAGGAATGAAGCAACAGATGAGCCTAAGACAAATATAAAGCAACCATTGTGTTATCAAAGACAAAAAAAAGAGTACAGCTGTTTCTTTGTTAGAACGTTTATTTCGACACAGCTGAAAACTCTTCCTTCATGCTTTTCTCAATACGCGGCATGCACTGCTGTGACGTCATCCTAAAAGCTACCTTGTAGTTTCCTTAACACAATTCTCTTAAAATAATGCCAAACAGATGAGACACAACACTTCATTGAAATGTGGTTGAATGAATTCAGACTCATCAAACCAACTTTTAATGTGATACAAATTGCTTTTTAATATTTTCCCAACAATCTATAGTGTCATAAACACTTATCAGCCTACCTTCTTACGTTGATACAGTTCAAAATTTGTAAGTGAAATATAAAAGTTTGTCACAACTACTATGATTATACTGCTGGTGTAATCCCCAGTATACTGGAAAATAGACAAATATAGAATATAAAACTCTACAAAACCCATTGAAAACATTATTGAAGATAAAGAACTATATGAAACAAAGAAAATGCATCTAGATCCCATAACAAATCATACACTAACTGTATGGTTCAAATTACTGCAAAAATACAAAATCCTAAATAGTGCAAAAAAATTAAAATGGGTAGCATATTATAGGCAATTTAAACCAGCAGAATATGACCCAACTTTTAAATATTGGACTACAAAAGGAATTACAACATGGTGCTTATTAGAAAAGAAGGATGGACAGCTGGAGAGTTTTGAGAATTTGGCTAAGCAATTTCACCTTGAAAATCTGGATTTTTTTTTAGATACTTACAAATGAGAAACTATTATAAGACTGCAATACACAGTGGCTCTTCTGGGGATGAGGGTGGGATCATTCAAACAATAATAAAGGTAGCATATAAAGACAGCAATTCTAAAGTGATTAGTACACTATATAAATAAGTATGACAAAAACACAACTTTAAAAGTAAAATGTAACTGGGAAAAAGAATTAAACATAAAGATAACTGAGCAGGATTGCTTAAACCACTGGATCTCGAACATGGAGAGAGTTCGCCTGGAAGAACCTTATAAGATTTTTTATAACACAGAAACTGAAGAACAAACAGTTGAAAACCAATCAGAGCTGTTGGCGTGGATGTGGAGAAATAAATGTTGACCATTCTCATGTATTTTGGAAGTGATTGAATGTAACAGGTTTTTGAAAAATGGTGTGGGATATAACATCCAAATTGCTGGGATATACAATTCCTCTGGAACCAGAACTGTTTTATTTGTACATGTTCTCAGGAAACTTTGTCCACCAAAGTAACAAATACTTATTTAAAGTTATGTCACTAGCCGCAAAAAAATCAGTGAACAGGAACTGGGGCACCACGTCGATCCCATCAAAGGAGCAATGGACCTCAACAATTAACGACATCCATTCCATGGAAAAAAATAACATACAGGCTGAGACTGCAAGAGTCACAATTACATGGGAAAAATGGACACTTTACAACAAATAGACACAAGAAGCACCTAGAACTGACCCTTGTTTTTGATTGTTGTTGTGGTTTGTATTTTGTTTACATGTAACAAAAACTAATAAAAATAAAGTAATAAAAAAGAAATATAAAAGTTTGAATTAACTAAAAGCACAAGACTTCCATAATTTATGCCTCTAGTTGCTTTGCCCCGTCCTCGTAATTCCTGACCAATGAGTGAGGAGCTCTTTAGTCATGTGGTTTTGTTTACAAGCTTTAGTTCTGAACAGGAAAGTCCCCTTGATGGCAGTCTTAATACAGGACTCAATCCAGACGAAATTAAGCGGACTGGGTCCGGACAAACAGATTTTTCCAGTCAGAAAACACCCTAAATTAACCAGTGATTTTGTGTTTTATGTCCGTACTGTATATTTAAACCAAAACATTCAATGCCGGAATTTAAGATCATCACAGACCGTTTAGTGCAGGGGTCGGCAACCTTTTTTACTCAAAGAGCCATTTGGGACCTCCCCTAATGGAAAAAAAAAGCACTCGGAGCCACAACCTGTTTTGACATCATTATATATATTATGCATGTATATATTATATCAAGGGTGCTCATTACGTCGATGGCGATTGATCTTCAAGGACATGAGTGTAGATCACGGGCCAGAAAAGATTTAAAAAAAAAGTACTTCTTTCTTTCCATCGTCATGTTTATTAGTTACATGTTTATTTGAACATTATTGTTTATGTACTGATGATTAAAAACTACAGAGTGAGTTTACATAAAGATACTTTTGTATTAACAGATGAAGCGTTTTATTACAAAGACAGAAAGCAGCAACCATCGTATTCATGCTCTGCTGTAAACAGTCCAATGCGGGGAGCATGGCATATTATGGGGCATTTGGCGTTGCTGGCTCCGTATGAAGGGCGTGCCGCGAAGCTTCCTTGATGAGCTCGTATTTATCTGGGGAGAACTGCAGAGCTGATAGCAGGAGGAGAAACGCGGGGCGGCTTCAATAAACACTCCGGTTGCTGGTCTTCTACCGGGGACATAATGTGCCACGGGGAGAAAAAGACGTTCTGATGACAGAGTTTGCGCTGAGTCAATTTAAACTCGCGTCTGCAGTGACGTATGTGTCAGAGGATGTCCGATTGGCCATTCTGCATGTCAATCAAGTCGTATTTTTCGGTGAGGATTTTGATTGGCTGGTGGATTTTTGAGAAGTACTTTTTTATTTTTTTTTATTTTCTCTGTCCCGCGATCTACACTCATGTCCTTGAAGAAACATACATCAATGCACAGGCGTGTTTAAAAACATGAAGCGCAAAAGCACAAACCACTCCAAACTAGGGTTGGGCGATGTCCCCTAAATTGGCCGTTGACGATGTTTGCTGTCAACCATCGGGATGGACGATGACATCGTGGGGGGGGGGGATTTTTAATAAAACATTTTTCGTTGTTATATAACTGCTATTCGTTATTTTGCTTTTTTCATTTTATTTCCCAACTAATGACTCATCCGCGTGATCCAGTATAAACTGAGGGAAGTGACTTCAACAAAAAAGTAACAAACAAAATGGAAAAGAAGTAGTCCGCTCCTGCACTTAACTAGCGAAGTGGACCGGCGGAGTGCGAACTTACAGCTTTGTGTTTGATGGGAAGGGGGGGTACATGAGCGGTATGTGTGGGAGATTTAAGACTGCGATCCGTCCCGCAGCTCTAGGGGTACGAGCTACCGAACTCAGAACCGGGTCTAAAAGTGAGTGTCTGAGCACAGCTCGGATCGTCAGCACACACAGCGGCTCAGTCCTTAGAAAACATTCAAACAATGACGTGGATTTGTGTTTCCAGTCGTGTCCCGACTAAATAAAGGCTGATGGTATTCACAGCATGCAGCGTCACCCAAAGCTAATGTTGTTAGCCCATGTTAGCATAGCAGTATGCTAACATGGGCTAACAACAGCGCTCAGAAAAAGCGCTGACAACACGGATTAAGAATCAAATGATGAGCGAACAGGTGTTTCATAATAACCGTAACATTATTAAAAGCACGTTTAGAAGATCATCTCGTATTTTACCGAGCTGACATGTCAATGAATATACCCGCTCGGCGCTGTCGTTTTGTATTTAATTGTTACATTCAATAAAGTTTGAAAAAAAAAAAAAAAAGCCGCTCGGCGGAATTTATATCCTTCCGGTTTTTATTCCGACGGAAAGTGTGACCTTAGTGAACGTTTTTATATTCTGAAAACATTTTTCTGGGCCCATGTACACGGTTGGATTCTAATCCGACCATTGATCCTATCAAGATATTTTGTTCATGTAACCGCGGCTTATGGGGTCCACTCGCAACGTGGCGGGGGCGTGGCATCACGATGGTGGTCTCTCCATCGGGATGTCAGTCACCCATCACGATGGACGATGATATCGTCCATCGGCACAACCCTACTCCGAACAACCAGAGTGTTTATTGGAGCCGCCCCGCGTTTCTCCTCCTGCTATCAGCTCTGTCATTCTCGCCCGATAAATACGAGCTCACTCATCAAGGAAGCTGTTTTTTATATCGCACGCGCTTCATATGGAGCCAGCAGCGCCTTTGAAATGCCATGAAAAATGAACAAACTAAAATAAAATTGAATTTTGATAAAATACTAATTATTTTCCAAAGTCACAGGGAGCCACAACAGAAGGATGAAAGAGCCACATGTGGCTCCCGAGCCATGGGTTGCCGACCCCTGGTTTAGTGGATCTGCCTGGCAGCTGGTTCTATCAGATTACCCAGATATCCAAAACCTTGCCCTTTATTGGCAGCATATCTATCTTAATTAGTAGATAGTGATGTTTTTGCTCACTGAGCAAAACAGCTTCTTCGTGTCGATATTAAAGTGATGGAAGCTTGAGCAAAGGAGGACGTTTTGTTCAAATCCTTCCTGTTTTTATGGTACATTATTGGAGATATTTTTGTACTGGAAGTTTACTCAATTTAATTAATCTTTATTGCTCACATGAATCTTATGAAACTTTGACAGCACTGATCTGCACAACTTTGAAGTTGGCTTCAAAGCTAATCTCTTGAAAACCTGTAGATGCCCCTGTAAAAAAATATTTCCAAGAAAAAAAACAAGTTTTAAGAAAAAGTATTCCTGGGAGTCGACTGTTTCTCCAAAGAATCACTGCTATTAGAAATGTATCAAAAACTGGTCATGGCTTGTGCCCTGTACACAAACAGGAACTGGTAACACTAAAAATCCTGGATCAGATTACTGTTTTCTCCTAACAAATATGTAGTGAGACTAGGCAATGTTATTGCTTATCGCAATGTCAAAATGGGCATTGATCTGAGAATTTTGCAAAAAGGCAAATAAGGAATTATCCCAAGAAGAATTCTGACAGCAAACAATGAAATCAGTTCAAATGTGTATCCCAATCTGCACTACTGTAAAACTGTCTGAGGTGTACCCTCCCTTGGATTTTAAGTAGCTGGGATAGACCTGCAACATCTGTGACCCTACACAGGAAACCAAGCTGGATGGATGGATGGACGGACGGATGGACGGACGGATGGACGGACGGATGGGTGAGCACTGTATGTGCCGATTCAGGAAAATTCTAATTGTATTGGGGTCATTGGGTTGCTGGAATCTATCTCAGCCACTGTCAGGAGTTAGATGGGGTACACCCTGGCTGGTTCACACATGGGCACCTTGACGAGAACTGTTTCTACCCAGCTCAACCCAACTCCACACCATAATTAAGTGTTAACTTGGTGAACAACACTCGATTGAATGTGGATGCAAAAAACAGAAATTTGACAGTACAGGACAAACATCCTGAGAAAATATGAATCCAAATAAAGATAAAAAGACGGGATGATTAATGATCAGTCAGCTGTGAAGTTTGTAGCGCCGAGCTGCCAGAAGGATCAGATATCCAACATAAGCTTTGCAGGATTTTCCTTTATCTGCTGCTCAAAAAGCGTAGATCTGAATCGCTCCCCCTAAAAGTTCTTCAGCTCTTCTAAAGCCACATTCACAGGGATTTTTTTTTTAATGAGCCGTGTGTTTGAAACATGCAGCTCTTTTGAAATGAGTGGATGTATGTGGTGCAAATGAATTTCAATCTTTCCATTCAAAAATGCCAGTTGTTGCCAGTTGTTGACAGTCAATAGCCTTTCATGGCTCCTGACCACAGGATGCACCAACAGTCTGGTAATGACCACTAATGTGTGCTTTTCTCTTGTTTGGTCAATGGTAGTTGGAAAATCACACTGCCTCTGTGTTTTACGGCGTTATTGATTATTTACTAAAACTACTCAAATAATTAAAATGTGTCCTAATTTCTGCAGCTATGTTTTAAAGTTACAAAGAAAAAGAGCTTTAAATGACAAAAAAAAGATGAATTATGAAGGAGATTTAGAGGGTGATGGTCATTCTGATGAGGCTTTAAGATTGTTTCAAGACACTGTCTTTTTAGTTGCATCTGAATTTATTCAGGACAATAAAAATTGTTCTTTTTCTTTTCTCACATTTGTAAAAGAAAGTCAATTTACAGAGTCAAAACACCCTGTTGACACAAATAGAGGGTGCTTAAATTATTTCTAAAGGAAAAAAATTTGTTAATTGTTGGCAGATTATGGTGGTAAAGGTGATGTTTTTACACAATTTAATGATAAACATGGAGGTTTGAGAAATAAGACAAAACTGGAACCCTGTAGCCTTTTAGCTATGGTTTTTTGCTTCAATTTTGAACCAACAGCTCATCTGTCTTAGTGTGGATGCTGGTGTCTTTTTCAAAGTTTTAGAGAAAAACCAAACGCAAAACTGTCCCAATACAAGACAAGAACCAAATCAGGTTTCAGACTAAGAATGCTTAAGAGACTACGTTCAAATGGATGGAGAAAGCTGAAAATTCTCTATCTTTATCTTTGTGTTGCTTTCACACTGCACCAAACAGGAGTTGACCTCACCTAAAGACATCATTCAGTTACATCAGATGTTCATTTGGGGATAGTAGGGATGCAACAGTTCCCGTTCCCCGCAATTTGGTCCGATGGTTTAAGATACGGTTCCCTTTTAAACAAAGAATTGTGGCATCCATAGTCCATATATCTATATTATCACAAATAATATCAGATAATAGACAAAAACCTTCTGATTATTCAATTTCATACAATATATGTCTTAACTCCCTGCAATCAGAGTTGTGTGCATGTAAAGAGGCTCACTGTGTAAAGATGTAGGAAACCTGTAAATCACTGAATGAATGCATCTACTTACTACATAAAAATGCAGAGAATCGCACTAGACACTTGCTTTCAGACAGACCAAAGTTTGCTGGTTTGGTTCCTGCTGAACAAAGCGTGAACTGAACGGCCCAGTGTAAAAGACAATAGATATCTGTAAAATCCAAATTGAGACCCACTTTATTGCCCAAAAAACCAAATCCCATTTATACTTCAGCGTTCTGGTAGTTGCAGGTGTGTAAATATCCATCCACAATTTTTTCTAAGCCCACTTAATCCTTTTCATGCTATGTTCACACCAAGCTTGGCAAAGACGTAAAGACGTAAACACACGTAAAGGCGCATTTCATACATCTGTGTTCAAAACTCATGCATTTATGCGTCACTATGCAGGTTTTTAAGTCTGTTTTTTGGGCTCTACGTACAAAACACAAGGCCATTAAATGCATGTAGAAAGTTAAACCAGTTAAACTTTGACCAATCAGGGACTCAGTTTGGAAGGGATAGTGTCTTTTTCAATTCAAGGAAGTGCCAACAGTTTGAAAAGTGATCATGAAGGAGGACTTAATAATTGCGATTTGTGTCTGGCCGGAATTATACCACACCAAATCTTTCATATATTGGAAAAAGAGCTGTGAAAGAAAAAACATGGAGCAAGATTTGCTCCGCTTCAGCATTTCGCACCGAGCCTCTCCCTACTATGAGTACATGCACTAACATCAGGTAGCGACAGTCCAGTGTGAACACCGTATGCAAAAGGCACGTTCAAGACCCTGCGTTCAGTGCGTTCTTGAACATGCGTCACGTGGCCGTTGTGTACGTAGCATTAGGGTCACAGGGTGGCTAAAGCCTATTTCAGCTACTGTTGGGCGAAGGCGGGGTGCACCCTGGACAGTACGCACCTTTGTCGAAGGGCCACATAATCACACACACTATTGCATAGTGCATATTGAGATCATTTAGAATCATCTTACCTATGAAGGTCGGATTCAAACGAGGGCCTTCTCACTGGGAGGCAAAAGTGTTAACCACTATACCATCATGCAGCCCTGGTGTTTGTAAATAAGCATTACAATTCTAGAACACACTAAAAGCTAATATTGATTTTGCCTTTAATTCATGCTAAAACAACAGGTGAGCTAAAACTTTAATGCCTTTAATAAAAAGGAAATACTCACAGCTCAGGTTAGAGTTATCATTCAGTCCCTGTTGAATTTTGAATTTAAAGATCAGGTCTGTATACGACGTGGTCTTACACGATCTCCTGTCCACTTCCACTCCTTTAATCCCCACCGTTCATTTGTGTCGTTTGTGACAGTAGAAACCATCACAGCGACTCCCTTCTAACCCGCCATGCTCTGAACTTCATTAGCATTCTATTTATAATACGATCACAGTCAGGCACATGACTAACACCCGACGTGTCGAGTGTGTTTTCGTCCACGCTTGCCTGTGAGTGTGTGCGTGGTCGAGGGCTTTTAGATCCTCTCGCAGTGGAGACCTGGCTGACTGTTTAATTATTCAAACATAAACCTGGATTCACACACACTTTAACCTCCCCTTCAACACACCACACTGGGTCACTCCTTCTGTCCTGCAAGCCCCCCCCACACTCATTCCCTCCATCTTTAGTCTCTTTGTCAGTGTGCAGTAGCCTGACCACTCAGGGCTGATCTGTTCTGGCATTTGAGGAGAAGCATTTTCTTGTCCATGGCACTGCTGGAATTTTCAAAGACAAACATGCACAGAAAGGAGGCAGGGCCCGGAGGAAGGGCCCAAAGAAGACCCAGAGGGGGAGGAACTGGGGCGAAGTAGGTGTCAGCAGAAGGGGTTAAGGAGATGAGAGCAGCTCCAAGGCTGTAATTGAAATCTAATTATCACTTCACATCCCATCTGATTTCATGTGAGGCACCCATGCGCACGCGCGCACAGGGCACTCACTCATTACATGTGCGCTCCAAATGTCTGCACGTTTGCACTGACAATTCTCACACTATAACCACGAACATCTGGCTTCCTCACACACCAATAATCAGTCTGTCCCGAGAACAGTGCAGGACCTCTGTGCACCCGGGTATCGCGCGCGCGCGCCTCATCCCTGCCTCATAGTGGGGAACAGGGGAGGGGGGGGATACGCGTGCGTGATTGCCAGCTACATCCTGATGTCTACTGTCATACTACAAAACACAGAGGATCAGGTTTTGCCTGCGCTGTCCTGACCTGGTGCGTGTGCGTGTGCGTGACAGGAGGATGGACGGGGTACTGACTGGCTTTTCCTGGCCGCGGTCTCTGCAGAAGCCGCTGAGCTGTTAGCAAGTCCTCGGTCTTCACGGCCTGGAGCAGCTCCTGGTCCTTCCCCATGTCCCGTCCGTCCCGCCCCGGTCCGCGCGGTCCAGCTCTCTTCCTCTGCCGCCCCTCTCTCCTCCGTTAACTGCCGCTACATCCTGCCGGCCTCCCGCTGGAGACGAGGGCGCGGGGGGGTTGGGATGGATGCCGCACCGGTTCAGACAGGAGTCCGGTGCCGATCACCTGCCCTCCCCTCCGCAGAACCGAACCGACCGGACGGGAGCTCGCGCCCTGCGAGGATGCACAGATTAAATCCGCGTGACGGCGTCAGCGGGAGCGTGCGTGACAGCGATGGAGCGCGAGCGCCCTCCTGCTCTGTGGGTCAAACCAAAATCGGACAAACCCTAATCCGCAGGAGAGCACGCGCGGGTCGCTGAGGTTTGACGTGTGACCGCTGCCGCTTACGCCTGAGTCAGAGTGCGCGCGGGCGCGCGCACACATGTAGAGTCCTCGCAGTCGTTCGTGTAATTTCGTAAGCAACGGGGCACGAGCCATAGGCACGAGCCCCTTTCGCTCCAGTTGTTGTGATTCTGGTGTTTGTGGGAGCCCAAGTCTCAAAGATCGTCTATTTCAGAGATACTCACTCACTCTTAAAACTTGGCACTCATCCATGAAGCCACGAGCTTTTCTTTTGAAACCAACGTAAAAATAAATAAATAAACAAACAAATAAATATATAAAATCTCCTCAAGGAAATGTAGTGTTACTTTAAAATAAAATCCATAAAGTATTAGAAAGTTATTGTTTTGATTTGTTTTACAAAAAGGAAACGGAAAATATTTAAAAGTTTAATTTATAAGAGTTTAAACAAATTTGAGTAAAAAACCCAAGAAACATAAAGTAAATCCAAATTCTGATGTTTTAAAAATTTTTACAAAAAATTGAAATAACTAAATTTCTTACATCTCCAGCTATATTGTGGTGAGGTGGGGGGTTACTCACGTACAGAATGTGGTAGCTGTACTTTAGGTGCAGAATTATTTTTGCAGATAGCATAAAGCATATTTTTTTAATATTGATTTTTTTAAACAATGAACATTTTTTTCATTTTAAGAATAATTAATAATTTTGTTTTTTATAGTGATTTTTTTTTTTTTTTGCTTAAGGTAAAACATAAAACCCGTCATATTGTTGAGGCTTTAATGATGTTAGTTTTATTAATTGTTTTAACTTATCTATTTAGTAAGAAGGCAAGTATGACGCAGTAAACTACATTTCAGTGTACAATTTGTACTGAAAGTTATTAAGTAAGCGCAACAGAGTAATTGTACCTCTAACTTACTGTGATAACAACTAAACAAAAAGAAATGTGTAAACAGGTGATGCTTATTACTAAGAGCAGAAAGACCTAAAGTCAAGTTAGACATCATGCAGTCATAACAGACCTGAGATTCAGTCCTGACATTAAAGTCACATCCAAAAATTTTACTATCTTAATTTATCATAAACCATCTTAAAAGGATTCAAATGTGCAATTGTAACTTTCCAAGACTTTTTTTTATTAGACTGAATTGATAATCTACTGTGGCTGCTTCCATACCTCAATCATATATCTCTTTTCCTTACCAAATCCATGTATGGAACTGTAAAAAGTTAAGATTTACAAGTGTTTCCTCTCCGGTTTCTTAATCAGCTGGAAGCAGTTTAACAAAATTAGATGCACATTTTTTTTGTTCTTAGAAGTCAGAGGATAAAGATGTGAATAAAGTAGAACTTTCAAGATCTGGGATTCAGAGTTTCTGACCATGGCTTTAATCCCGTCATGCCACAGGTTGGTAATTTGCACCATACCATTAAATCACTAAATTGAACATCACCTTGAGCAGAAAAAGACATTAGGAAACGTATACAGATTTATAGATATTTAGCCAAAGGGATTTGCAACCAAGTATGTAAGATGAAATACTTTGTTTTGATTACATGGATGTGATAATAATCTCTGTCATTAATCTTTTTGCAAAAATCGAGAAGTAAATGGTGATTTTTCCACAGTATTCTAATTTTCTGAAATCTTCTTTTTGTGGATTTTATGAGTTGGAACCCCAATTTATGTAAAAAAATAATACTTGAAATCAATTAAAAAGTGCAAGTGCCCTGAATCTATATTATCTGTAAGTCTATTTTTTAAATAGAATTATAAATACACTTTTTAATGATCTTACAACTTTTGGAAATGGTTTAAAATTGGAAATGAAAAGCTACATAAACTATGTGGCAAAGGACAGGCATTATGTTCTACTTAAACTTTGCATGGATAGTTCACAATAAATAACTCTTTAATGATTATAAATCCTTAACTTTGTGATTTTCTCTGCCTTTCCTTAAATAAACCTGCAAGAATTCAATATATGGTTCAAATTTATAGTTTTGGAATTGAAAACGGACAAAACTTTTTTGGGAAGACAAAACCACAGAGGAGCTGAATGCATTGGGTACTAGCAGTGTATGTCTGGATTGAAAGCAGAACTTCCTGGATGTGGATTTAAAACTAAAGAAGTTTTATTCAGACTCCCCCCCCCCTACACAAACACACCCACCTACGTGACTTTTGGTTCCTGCTTAAGTCTTTGATTTATTGGATAAGTCAATATTTGTGGTAAACTGGCACCGTGAGTGTTCAAGACCAGCTCACATAACGGCTGGACCCATCTTCTCTCGTCTTAACAAATAGTTTCCAATGTATTTTTTTTTAAAATAAGGAACACAATGGATGTACGGACCCTGTAGTTGAGAGACACTTCCAGGTTACTCCACACAGGACTCTGAATCTAAAATAACACCCATTAAAAATGAACAAATATGCATAGGAATCTTTGACACTGTCTCTTTATTTCTCCGTTACCCAGCTCACCCAGAAAAAAACTGGTTTTGATCACAGCAGATTCTTCAACCTTTAACTCTGTCATCAGTGCAGTACACCACTAAATATAAAAACAGCATGATTGAAGTTATTTAGAATATTTACATGAAGTCATCATTCAAGTTTTCTGAAGAATCACTCCAGCAGTACCACAGAAAACCACCAGTAACCACATCTGTCGATTGTTTAAAAACGGTTTGAAAGAATAACTTCAATTAACTGAGTACAAGTCATGCAAATAAGCAAAAATATATTTATAACAATTAAAAAGTTTCTTATTTTAGATCTGACAGCTCAACTTTACAAAAAAGGTGAAAAACATACATTATCTTCACTCTCATAAAGCCTCTCTATGAAATGTATAAACTACATCTAATCACTTCATGAAAGACGTAGATCTACAATCAGATGCGTTTTGAAAAATGACAACAAGAAAATGTTGTTTTTCTTGTAACACAGAAGTCACGATGAACCTCGTCTTTGTAGATTTTTTTATGTATGGCTTAAACAAAAGGATTTATTTTAAACCGGTGTTAGATTTTAGGCAATCCTATGGTGTTTTAAGTAATAGCTTTAAAAGTAAAATAGAAAAATACAAAAAAGTGACATTCTTCTAAAAAGCTTGGACAATAAATTATATTTTACCTAAAGGAAATGTTTTGCTCTCAAATAGATCATTAGCTTCAAGGGAGTAACAAAGTTTTTCATCTAAAGTCAACATTACTTCATTATGACCTGCAAGCAAATGTGTCATGGAGTGTGTTGGAGTTATATGTTGTTTTTTTTTTAATTAATGTTGTTCACCTTTTCGGCACATCCCGCCAGGGGTCACCACAGCGAATCAGCTTTAACTGAGTCGCACATTTGATTTTGCAGAGATTTTTTTTTTACGCCTGATGCCCTTCCTGACACAACCCTGTGTTTTATTCAGGCTGGGGGCCGGCACAGGGAGACAAAGACCCGGGCCTACATAGGTAGGCAGAAGCGTGAAGGATCTTCCCTAAACACCCACACTGGATGAAATTTATTACGCCCCCTGGGAAACGAACCCATGGTTTCGCATGCGCTAGCCAACTGAGCCGTCCTGCTGCTGTTTTCTTCCCCTAAAATGTTGCAGAAAAAAACAGCTCTGCATCTTCTGCGTTCGATGCAGTCTAAATCGTTCTGTACATAAATGAAAGAAGTTTAAAAGCATAAGCTGTACTTTACAATAAATTATACGGTACATCTATAAAAAGATAAGTTATAACACACATCTTGATGCAGCAGCAGGTGTGTCTAAATACAGTGAGGATATGCAAGAACATAAGCTTTCATTTGAACACTCTGACCAGATAAGGTACTTGTACATTCAGATCCATACGCGCGTATGACCGCCCTCCTGCACATCTGCTTTAGGCGCTCCGGACGCTGCTTGCGATACGGTTCCGTCAGCTTACACGATGAGCTTGTATAGTACGTCAGCAGAGCAAAAAGCGAGGCAAAGGTCCTGAGGCTGCCGTACAGATTAAAGAGAAGGTTCTCCAGGATGATGCGGACACTTGTGGGGCCATCTTCACTTTGGTAGCTCAGAGTAAAGAAAACATCTGGCTGCCCACTGTCTCTGCAAAAAGACAGAAAAAGGATTTATTTGGCTTCCTGTTTTATGCAACTGAAATACTTGATTTTTACACATAGATTCATTTTTTTTGTAAACCACGCATAAATAAGATAAATATCAGAGATTAAAATATCAGAATATGCTTATACACCAAAAATATGGATGAAAACCTAACAGGTGTGAGTCTTAACATTTTCTTAAGAAATAGAAAAAGGTTCAGGTGTATAGAGGAGGAACACAAAAAACGTAAACAAAATAGGTTAGAACCATAACAAAAGAATTAATTGGTAAATTAATGAGAATAAACTTTCATTAAAAACCCAAAACTTCCTAAAAACTAAAGAACATAACTTTTATTTGTCTATTTTCCTTTTTTTTCCTTTTACTTATAAATTGCTAAGAAATATGAAAAACCTGACTGTTACAGCTGTTCAAGATTCACCTGAGTGTGACTGCTTAGGTGCAGAGAGGTGCGTCACTGAAGACCAAATATTTTGTTCTTGAATTTGATACCAAAAGAGAAAAACATATATTGATGTTCCTCATTTCGGCAGGGAGCAAATTCCGGCTTCCCACATAAAAAAAAATAAATTACATTTGAAGTAAACTAATTTAAAAACTGGTTACAAAAATATAGTTGTTTTTTTTTTACATTTTTGGTTTTATTTTCTATTTATTAAAACTGGCAATTAGGTACATTTTTATAATCAGTGTTGATTTGTCCAGAGCTCGATTAATTATTGGTGTTTAGTTTTTTTTTTTTTTATAGATGGGTGAAGCCATTGATGAATTTCTTAAAAGTTTAACGTTACCTTGCCCCATAATGTTGCCAAATTTCAGGACACAGTTTGGTAAAGTAAACAATGTTGCTGCACAACATCAGGATTTAATCCCATAGCTGGCATTGGGGATTATTGCTCCAGGTAACATCTTCTAAATTCCCTTTAGAATCTCAAGTTACTGATGTCAGGGCTAATATCTACACCATCATTACTTCTGTTTCTGAATGAATAACATAAAAACAATATTTGTGTAATGTAAGAATGAAATAATTAAACAAAAAGGGAGTATCTGATTACCTGATGAGGAAGGTTCCGATGGGAGCATGGGAGAGTTTTTCATGGGCCTCCTCCATTGTCATTGGACCCCAGTAGAAGCCGCTGTGCTGAAGCTGCTGGTACGTGTGCCTCACAAGTTTTTTGCTCTTCCTTTTATGTCTGTGTTAAATTAATAACATTTTTATTTTAAAGTTTTTACCCAGCTTGATGGACTAGAAGATTTATTAAAATATGTAGCTCTGTGCAAATTTGAAACTCTTTGTTGATGTTCATCCTTTAGAAAGATCTTTGTTGATGTTCATCCTTTAGAAAGATCTTTGTTGATGTTCATCCTTTAGAAAGATCTTTGTTGATGTTCATCCTTTAGAAAGATCTTTGTTGTATGAATTCCTAGAAAACTTCCTCTGCAAGAATGTAGTAAATCTTATAGATTTAAGTGAAAGTGCAAAGTTTATGTTCACAATAACCATAACTGCTGTTACTCTCGTGACATGAGACTCAGCAGATTAAAAGACGACCAAAGTCCTTCAACATACACTTCATACATGTACAGAAATGTGATATGAGGCGTTTGGAGACTAAATCTCAAGGTCTGACTGACAAGGTCTGCCATAAAACAACACAAACACACACTACAAGCTATCTACAACGTATGTAACAAGTGAAACAAAGAAAACTAATAACCCAAGACAGGGAGAGAACTGACAACATTTTCTGTGTGAATTCTGCGTTAAAGTTCCACTTTGATCATCTTATGATCTATTGTAAAGCGTTCCCAGTGGTCTTTGGATTATGCCGTTTTTAGCCAAAACCAAATCCCCTCTTCCCTTCACCCATAATTAAGCTTTCTGTTTACATGGTATCGTGCTAGCTTACAGTCCCTCACACCCCCAAACTAACATTACAGGTGCAACAAAAACGACAGTTTGGAGCCAGATGTCGGCTCAGTCGTGGAAAACAAAGATGTTCGTGTTTTTCATCTGCAATGAAGTGTATTTTCTGTCACAAATACGTTTTTTTTCTTAAACAGGATTTTTTAGTCTGCTCCTGATTCACAACAATTTGAATCCAGAAATACTCAGAAATACAATTTTAATCTTAATTTTCTTTATATATGTTCTCCATCATGAGGAAAATTTCACAAGAGCATGTTAAAAACACCAAAAAGACAATCATCATCAGAGCGGGTCTTTTAATTTGCAGAAGGGGCTTTTTTTTTGGTTAATTTTTGGACTGCACTGAGATGCCTTTTTTAATCAATGTTTAAAAGGTTAGATGGTTTAGAATAAAGCAAACATTTACATGTATTCAAAAAAAAATCTACAAGATGTCTGTGGTGAAACTTTACAAAATGATCAATAAAAGTGAATAAGCAAATGTCACTTCTGCATAGGTGTCATACAGAAGGCAATTTGAATGTTTTGAGGTAAAAAAAAACTGTAAATAGAAATATGCACAACAAAAGGCGTTGTAAAAAGGGGTGGGATCATACAAGATTTTTCTTCTACCCTCTTCTTTACGTGAATACTGTCTGGTTTTATCTGTCTATTGGAAACTGTTTATTTTCATTTTGTGTTTGAAATGAAAATGAAAAGAAAGAAGAAAGAAAATGTTTGAATTCGACCTGTTTTCATGCATGTGCACCATTCCTGTAGAGACGTCTGTGAAAATGTCAAGCAAAAAAAAAAAAAAACCTATCATCCACTCATCTTCCTCACTCACCTCTTTACTGAAAGCTTTAGACTTTTTGTTTTTATTGGGTTACAAAGGTGGCAGTCAGAGATACTGCCAGACTCTCTCTCCTATTGTTAACACTGAGGCCTTTGTTTTCACTGAAAACGTCAAGATTTCATTCACCAATCACTTCAGAATCAGCAAAAAAATAATTATTTCATTGAAAGTTTTACTTTTCCTCCACTGGGTTTCAACTAATAAAAAAGGAAAAAACCTATAGTGGACTTTTGCCCTCTTGTTCATAATCAAAGTCCACTTTTCAGAGCAGATATCAGCCTGTTTTCACTGACAGTGTCAGCTCTGTGCAACTCTTGACTTTGTTACCGTCAATCTAGAAAATATAAAACGTTAAGAGAGTTTCATTTATTGTTCCTGGAATACCAGGTCATTTTACCTTTCAATTATACATGCTTGAAGAATTCATTTGGTGGTTTTGGCACCGAGTTTCCTAAACAATTATCTCAATTGCAGGCCAAGCATTCTTCTGAACAACAATATGTGTACAAGTTCGTTTTTTATTTTGGCTTTTTAAATACATTCAATCATGTACATAAACAGCCAAATAATAATTAAAAGTAGCTGTATTTTATTCTTTTATTTGTGCACAAAAACAGCCCTATTTAAGTGTAAAACTTTTTTTTAAGCAGATTCAGAGTCAACATAATAACACTTCAAAACGTGAATTAAAGTCTACAGAACAATGTGTCATAAAAATGTAGCTATGAGTAAAAAATGGATCTTCTTTCTTGACACACTGCTACTTTTAGTATAGTTTGCTGCCCTGATTTTTAAGACATTCATGCTATTATGGTACAAAATTATTAGATTGTGACTTTAGAAGTTTTTTATATATAGACTAGACGAATTTTTTCACTGTCCCATAACAATAACCCAGCAGCAGACTGCATTCCAGTGAGCACTGACCTGGCTCCATGGTTTGGGCTCCTCCACAGGTTGGTTCCACCACAGAGGCTCCAGTTGCCTGTCTGGGTTCTCCGATTGTTCAGGTCTTGCGCCTTCTTCGGAGGCTTGACTTTGGCCTTCTATCTCAGCTGGCTGAGTGTTCTGTTTTTGGCACTGTATTGCTGTCCTGTTAAGACTGTCTCTGACCATCCTAGAATGGAAAATCCTCTCCTCGGCTGCCTGTGCTCGCAGTTCCTTCCTGTCTTACAGGCAGATCCCCCATCGTTGAGTCCTTCCCACCCAGTCATTGGCCGCATTGTCCTCTCCGAGACTCCATCCTTATTAGATCTTCAATGAAACCTCCGCCACCCCAACTGCAGTGATGACAGAAGGCTGGAAAAGAGCAGGAGCGGTCCGTCATCCAAACTAAAAAACAGAGCAAAGTGAAAAGACAGTTAAAATATTTGCGTGCACCGAGCATTCCTCATCCAAAAAAGTAAAAAAAAAAGTTTCTAAAGCACCATCAGCCGTATCTTAAGGTAAAATTTGTGGTGAGATTTGGTTACATGAACAACTTCAAACTTTTCTGTGATGCTTATCAGCAACATAACAAATCATTTAGTTTCCTTTTCGGTTTTGGCTTGATTATTGTAAATGAAGATCTGAAGGAAATGAGCCAAGACTGCATAGTAAGGAGGAGCTGACTCCTCAAAAAAAAAGAAAAAAAATGTTTTACTATTCCAGCCCCACCTTGGAAAACTACAGACAAAAGACAAAAGGACATCGTTTCATTTAATCTCTTGACGTGAAAAGTTTTGAATGAAAACACAAAAGAGAACAGTTGTGCTCACGGGAAGAGGGCATGACACTTAGTGCCAGTCGGGTTGAATGTCTGAGCTGCTTAAACTCAAATTTCTATGTCCTCCATTATCAAAAAACATGTTACAAAAGACCCAAAACTCACAGTGGGTCTTTAGTATTTATAACCTTTTAAATGATTTTGAATGCAAATGGTTACTTCATCTTTATGCAGCTCTCACTAACTTCTGCCTGTTTGTTTGAAAAGCTCCTGTGGCTCTTTGACTGACTGAGATTCTGTAGAATCTAAATTCACTGGAATGTTTTTTTCTGGAGGGACAGAAAGAAAACTTCCAAGTGATTCACAGTTATGCTGTTCAGGTTTTAGTTCCTATAAAGTTATTTTGTACCCTTACAAAAAAAGGTTATAGGAACTTCTATTGAAATAACATTAAATGTCGAGTGAGGTGATAGTTTAATTATGATTCACACATTAATACTTTTTTCCTAAAAAAAACATCCAAAAGGCGTTTTTGAGGCCTCCGCGTGGTACACAACACACAATTTTTACACTATAAAAGCCTTAAAAAAATTATTTTTTAATTCTTCCAGTTTTTGCATGCCAGCTATTTCCGACATGAGTAAAGACACTGATAATGTCATTATCAATAAATAAAATTGTAAATAAATAAGTTATAAATTTAAAATAATCATAAAAAAGGTAAATCAACCCAATACTGAAAGTGTTTCATTATTTAGACAAGTATGTGCTTTGATAGCGTCCAAAAATTGTAATTTTTTTTATTTTATTCCAAACAAAAAACTAAAAAAGAATATGATCTGCAGTGCACAGAGACAGCTGTCCACAAGTCTATTTATTGCGTGAGCTGAGACTGAAGTTGAGCCTTCAGTTTCCACGCCTTTAGGAAACCGTGCATAGCTCTAATCAGAGGCGGTCCGGTATTCTACACAGAATATTGTCATTGTAGCAGCCAGTAGTCACCATTGGAGCCCTGGTGCAAATTTCCTTCACTTTTACGTGGAAATGGGCTTTTTTTTTTAGGATAACCGTGGGGTGGAGGTGGTTGCAATGTTTGGGGTTTTTTGCGAGATTGCGCCACAGGCTCTAATTGGATTGTTTATTTAGTGCAACTGAAGAGTCATTTAGAAACTGCATGCATTCAAGGACTGCATGCCAGGGTGATTGATGGAAATGTCTAAAAACAAGATGGACACTAAAGAAAACCAGCAGTAGTTAAGAAAAAAAACGGCATTTAAAAAGTCATTAAACAATACTTAATTTCATTAAATAAATGACGAGAAAAGTATAGAATTTAGTAGAATAAAGATTTCTCATTACTCAAAGTGCTATTTAAAAGTTGAATTATAGTACTAATGAATTTGAAATTGTCAGTAGGAATGAATGTGGAGATACTTAGGTAAATAGACATACATGGGTCGTACTTGCCGGCTGGAGGGAGCAGCGGTGCGCCTCAGTCAGTCAGTCAGTCAGTCAGGCGGCTTCTTCCCTGCAGAAGCTCACAGAGATCCGCTCACGGATGGCGACCTTCTGCGCTGAAGCTGCTTCAAACTGAAAGTTTGGCTCGCGACGAGTCAAACTTTTTCATCGCTGACACTAAATCCGCAGACATGCGCACTTCACAAGAAGAAGAAAAAAACCTCCCCTCCCATCTTTACCCTACTCCCCCCCCCCACCTCAGGTGTTCTCAGTTGCTACGCTTTCGCTTTCTCTTTAACTCGATGGATTCCCTGAAATCACGTGATCTGCCAGCAGCGCGCGCTCTCACGTATGCGCGTCCGTGTCACGCGCGCGCATTGTTTTCCTTCATGTCAGGGAAGGGAATGATATTTACAAGAAAAAAGTGTTTTTATTCATTTATGATGTGCATGAATAAATATTTGCTTAAAAATAGAATTAATGTCTAAAAAGTCGCTTTTGTTGTGGAACAATTTTGAACATGAACACCTTCTGCAGCATCGTCTCTGCAACATTTTTTTCTGAAACTGTTCTGCTCTTGTTTGGTTTATTGCAACTGGTCACATTTTGATGCAATAGCTTTAATCAAATTGATTCTTCTACTTTGTTTGGGGACTGTAGCTTAGTTTGATGATCTGGACATTCTGTATAAAAGCTGCTGTTGCAAAACATTTTTAAAAATATATAAGAGGGGGGAGGGGGTGCTTTAACCTGGCACTTCCTAATGTCAAGTGATGCATGTGCCTTTAGAACTTTTAACATTTATGCTGCACACGTTACCATTGAGCATGCTCAGCCTTGCACTCTGATCTGCAGCTCTTGGGATTTCACAGAACTTTGTAGCCATTCTTTTCTGGAAGATATGTCAGCGTGCGGAACATCTTTTGCAATTTTTTTTAACAGATTAATGAGCAGTAAAGACAGCTTGACTGCTGCTGGGTTTCATTCTATAGCTTTGTGTTAAAGCAGGAATGACTGATCAAGACCAGCACCTCCACTACTTTGCTTTGTTTGAAGGTATCACACACATTCCTAGGGATAAATCCAAAGTATATGTTTTGTGACACCTCTGAGGTGCAAACAAATGAATACATTAACCTCAAAATGTTCTAGTGAAAGAAAAAAAAATCAACTGAAAAGACACTTTAGATGTTGTGGTTGTTGCTGCTTACTTCTACTCAACTGTCCCACATTCATGGTTTAACAAACGTGTGTGATGATACGTTTCCTTCTTCTTCTCCGTAACTGAAAAAGCCACAGAACCGCAGAAGCCAAAGAAATTCAAAGTTTCACTTTTCTTTTGTTTGCTTTGCTGCTGATTTCCCACATTTCCTGCAAGGAGGAAGTAAAGACTAATCGGAGACATTAATTGTGCAGCTTTATTGTGTGTCAACATTTCCACTTTTCTATAATGTTAGAAATCACATTGTACTGAAAAGATTTTAACATATATATATACATCTTGGGCTGCACGGTGGCGCAGTGGTTAGCGCTCTTGCCTCACCGGTTCAAGTCCCGGCTGGGGGAAAAAATACATCAATGGGAGACCTTTCTGTGTGGAGTTTGCATGTTTGCATGGGACTCTGGCCTCCTCCCACCGTCCAAAAACATGCTTCATAGGTTGATTGGCAACTCTAACTTGACCATAGGTGTGAGTGTGAGAGTGAATGGATGTGTGATTGTGGACATTCTACCCTGTGACAGACTGGCGACCTGTCCAGGGCATCCCCTGCCTTCACCCACAAGTGCCCGGGATAGGCTCCGGCAGCCCCGTGACCCCGAAAGGGACAAACGGTATAAAAAATGAATGAATGAATATATATCTATCTAGATAGATAGATAGATAGATATTGCATAGAAAAACAAATGTTGATAATCATTCTGATCTTTAGACCAAACATAAAAAAATACAAGAGGGGTGTGGGCAAATTCTTTATTATCAGACATGCAGCCTAAGACCAATCCTCGTCCTACAATAAAATTTTCCCTTTTTCCTTCAGCTCATAAATAATACTCTGAATTTTGTCAGCATTGATGTAAGAGGCAGGACTTTTAAGTCGTGGAGGTGGGCATCTGTTTGTCTTCTCTGCTCCGTCTGCTCATTGCATAGGCAGCTGCTGCGATCACCAACATCCCGTAAGTAGCCAAGACACACTGCAAGAGAGCCAGAAATACTGAGTGATGGGACTTGATATGGCAAAAACATTCATTACTAAAAAATGAAGTCTGTGTGTCATTTACATTTCGACGACCCTGCAGAGTGTAACTGTTGAAATGTTTCCTCCATCCGGTGAGTTCAGCAGAAGATGGCGCCTCGATCCCAAACAGCTGCTTCTAAAGATGCACAAGAACCAGGACAGAAAAGCACAGAAGCTGAATTTATCTACATTTTAAAACATTATGAACTCCTAAAAAAAATAAAATAAATCTCTTTAACCCTTAGTAGTCTCTTCACTCACTGTTACGTTTGCCACTCACATTAGCTGTTTACAATGACATAGTAAAGACACAGTAACATTAATGCATGTTTTCATTTTCAAACTGCACAGTGGCAAAGCAGTTATAGCTCAGCAAGAAGGCCCCCGGTTCAAGTCCTGGCTGGGGGACCTGAAACAGGACATCAATGGCGGACCTTTCTGTGTGGAGTTAGCATATTCTCCCCGTGCATGTGTGGGTTCTCTCCGGCGACTCCGGCTTCTTCCCACTGTCCAAAAAGATGTTTCACTGGTTAATTGGTTACTCGAAATTGTCCCTAGGTGAGTGTGCATGGGTGTGTGATTGTGGCCCTGCGACAGACTGGCGACCTGTCCAGGATGTCCCCTGCCTCGCCCACAAGTGGCCAGGATAGGCTCCAGCAGCCCCGTGACCCCGAAAGGGGACAAACGGATCAGAAGATGAATGAATTAACTTAACATGAATGTTTCAAAGTTATAAGCTTAGAAAAGAAACATAACAGGGGTTGTAACACATATGTGCAATACCCCTTAGAAAAATACCTTGGAACATTGAATATAGTTATTGGAGCTTTGCCTGTTTTCCTAAAAACAGACATGGGGGGCATCAAGCATTGCCACCAAAAAGTTTTAAAGGGAAATTATGTAAGGACCTAATTGTAAAGTACAACATGTTCAAAAACTCTTAAGGGTTAAGGAGTTCATACAAATGTCAGGCCATATATAGCGCAGATATAAGTGGTGTCACACAACAGCCTTTAGTCAAATAAATGTGAAAGCAGAACAGTATAAAATGGAAACACGTCAAATTGGTGAACTGCCAGATTTGGCCAGATTTCAGTAGCTTTTTCTGAAAAAGGGTGAAGAGGCCTTCTACAATATAGAAACAAACATAGACCCCACTGAGCAACCTTTTGTAAGGGGAGGTGGTTGCACTTTTTGAATGTGAAACCGGCAGTTTAACCAAACAACTAGGAAATTCTTGGAAGACAAAACTGGTCTGTAGGGGTTAAGGAAACAATCTAAAATGTGAAAAAAATGAAGATTGTTTTGTGTGTGCCTCCTTAAACCCGTCAACTTCACTCTACAAACATTTGTCAGATTGGAACATTTTTGGTTTCATTTTTGCTGCTGCAGGTCACCCTGTTCACTCAGACACAAACTACAGAACAATGAGCCGCAACACCAGTTGAACAGCTACTCTGAAATGACCAGGCGAAGAGAGCAACGTTTCATTATTTAAAACCTCAAGAAAATTTCCCAACAATGTTTCATCTCATTGCTTTATCATCACTTTTTTAGCTCTTTTTTTTTTTACCATTTCCTTTCTAGCTGCACAGATAGTCTTTGTGACACAAAACAAACCTACTTCTGCAATTCAACACATTTTCACTTCAACTGGTGCATAACCAGAAAAAAGCAAAAAAAGAACATTTTTAATACAGATAATTAGCTAAAGCATGTAGTGAGACATGCCTTTGATTGACACGAGACCTTTGCGATCCCAGCTATAAAACAGTTGTAGTGTGCATACTCCAAACCAGCGTCAGGCTGGTGTGTTTTTGTTTCCTGTTCCTTGTATGTTTAGGGAAAGGTCAGGGTTGGGTGATGTCATTGACAAGGCTGGTAAAAAAAAACAATTTAGATGAACCTCATAAAAACCAATGAATGAGCGTCACCACCATTGACTGTTTATGAGAACTGCACCATAGAAAATGACTTAATTACAGCTCCAACTAAATAAAGCCAATTCAGTCGCCATTTTTCCCGACACAGATGCCACCATGTTGAAGAAATCGTAAATAAGCTGTGATTGGTCCGAGCCGGTCTGAGTCAACATTTCTATGGCAACCACTTACCAATCAGGACTGATCTCGTTGGAAGTCCACTCACCAATCACTTGAAAATGGGCACAGGAGAATCTGTCAATCAAATGTTTCAAAAGTTCTGATTGGCCAGTTTATAACTTAAATGACTTGCAGTACAAAAATCATGAAAAAAAACTAAGATTACCAAAAAAGATGTTAAACAATGTAGCAGAGCAATAAAGGCTGTTCTGGAAAAAAAAAATATAATGACTAAGTTCATCTTTCGGCAAATCCCCTCAGGGGTCCCACAATGAATCAGCGTTCACCGGTTCGCACACTTGGTTTGACAGAGAGTTTTATGCTGGATAACCTTCTGACACAACCCTGTATTTTATCCGGGCTGGGAACCGGCACAGGTCTGTCTGGCCCACAAGACTTGGGCCACAAGGTCGATTCATTGATTACGTGATGGCAGCAAAAAACAGTCCATGTCTCTACATACAGTCAATGATCACGACAAACTTTGTCCATCTATTATTGCAACGGTCACTAACTAGCGGACCGGAGTCTGGACCCAGATGCCGGGTCATGTGTACCCAGACCCAGACCCGGACCCGGATCTGAACTTGTCGCAAAGCTAATACGATGAGTGCCAGTTCTTATTATTGTTGTAATCAACAGATTCTCACTCCTAACTCGTCATATACGGATGTACACTGACCAAAAATATAAATGTAACTCTTTTGTTATTGCTCCCAATTTTTATGGTATGAACTCAAAGATGTGAAACATTTTCCACATACACAAAATAACCAGTTCTCTGAAATATTGTTTTCACTGGTTGTGAGGCCGGTTGGATGTGCTGCCATATTCTTGGAAACGCCTTTGGAGACGCCTTATGGTGGAAAAATGGACATTCAGTTCCCTAGCAACAGCTCTGGTGGACATTACTGCTATCAGCATGCCAATTGCACGCTCCCTCAAAACATGCCACATCTGTGGCATTGTGCTGTGTGATACAACTGAAGATTTCAGAGTGGCCTTTTCTTGTGGCCAGTCTAAGGCACACCTGTGCAATGCTGTCTAATCAGCATCTTGATATGGCAAACCTGTGAGGTGGGATGGATTGTCTTGGCAAAGGAGAAGTGCTCACCATCACAGATTTAGACAGATTAACCCTAACCCTAACCCTAACTGGTTATTTTGTGTATGTGGAAAATGTTTCACATCTTTGAGTTCATACCATAAAAAATGGGAGCAAAAGTGTTGCGTTTATATTTTTGGCCAGTGTATTTTCGGGGCACCTCCATGTCACTTTTGGACGTTTTGGGTGTTCCGCAACTTTTTATTTTGTAAAAAACTACCGAATTTTTTTCACCGCATCTGCCCGTCTTGCCACGTCGTGTGACATAAAGAGGCTGCTCGTTTGGAGCGCTAGCTAAGTTTTAAGCCCAAAACTAAAAAGTGAACAAAAGCCAAACAAAAAGACGTGTTTGGAAAGTTTGATATGTGAGAAAAGAGCCAGTGAGGAAACCAAAGAACTTCAACTTCAAAGAAACATAAAGCTGCTGTTTACAGACAAAACCAGGAGTCTTCCTCGACGAATGGATTTATGGAGACATTTGTTTCTGACCGGAGAATGTTTCACATAATCTCACAATAATAAAGATGCAGACATGATGGATTCACGTTTATAATATATTTAGAAAATATCAGTTTTACAATGAGTTGTTTCATTTTGCTTTATGTATCCATCACACCTTAAAATTTTGACACAGCTGAAGTTAGCATCCGTTTGTTAGCCTCCACTTTGATGTTAAAGGGAAAATCTTCATCACAAAGTCTGAGTTTAAACCAGCCGCAAATAGTTGACAGAGAATAAAGATTCAATCAAATAAAGTTGCCAACCTGCTGAAGATGTTTCTGAACTAAGGAAACTTGTAAAAGGGCAATTTAAGAATTTTTCCTTCTAAAAGGCTGAATTAAGCAGGAATTTTCTTGTTTTGAAATGCAACCCTGATAGACTGAAAAACTTCAAACATTTGTTCAAATGTACTTCTTTCAGGGAGGTGTTTGATTTATGGAAGAAGCTCATGAGGGCTAGTGGATCCTCTTCATCTAGTTTTCTTGGTGATGTCAGCAGTTGTCCTGGTAGTGTTCCTGTTGTGTGTGTGGGGGGCACACAATTCCATGTATTTTATGCTATGTGACATTAAATACCATCAAAAAGTTGTACTGAATTAATTTGAAGTAAGAGTTACATATTAATTACATGCAGATGTACCACCAATTTTCAGCTAGTTAAAAAAATACTACACTGAATATTTAGACAAAATTTCTTTTTTTGGACCTTAACGTCAATACATTTTTTCCAAGTTGAAAACCCCGGCTCTCCTGCATAAGGGGCTCAATGGGGAGGTCTTACTATTACCTCTTCAAATCTCATTTTGATGAGAGCGTGAACCATATTTTCCAACTCTTCTTATTTCTCACCTATTAGAATTGATGCTTTTTTTTGTTGAAACTCACACAGCTTACTTCTCTTTGGTTTCTGTTTCTTCTTTTTGTTCTGCGGGATAGTCTTGCTGTGTAAACACAAGTACTGAACCACACCAAGGTCCATAATGTTCATTTTCTAGATAAAACAGAGTGTGCTGTATTGGTTAAGTAGACTTTTGCACCTCCCTTACTGAAATGCTTGGACTATTGTATTTATATATTTCAATTTCATTTTTCATGGGCAATTGCTAATGAATTCTAAATCAAAATAAATCTTATTAAGAAAATAACCTATGATAGAAAAAATGTCATAGTTAAAAAAAAAAAAAAGAAAGAGACTGTGACTCAGCAACTCTTACAACAGTGGGGTTTTAGGAGTTAAACAATGTAGCAGAGCAATAAAGGCTGTTCCGAAAAAAATATATGATGACTAAGTTGTTCATCTTTCGGCACATCCCCTCAGGGGTCCCACAATGAATCAAAAACCTGCATTGATTTTAAGGACATTTTCTGCAGAGCAGCAGTAAAAAGCAATATGTTGTGTGTGTGTGGGGGGGGCACCTAGGGGTGTGTATTGGCAAGAGTCTGGTGATACGATACGTATCCTGATATGCATCCCACGATACGATACATATCACGATATTTATCGGAACACATTTTGTTTTCATTTTTTCAAGAGTATGACTAAGAAAAAACT
This sequence comes from Oryzias curvinotus, assembly GCA_023969325.1. NCBI lineage: Eukaryota > Metazoa > Chordata > Actinopteri > Beloniformes > Adrianichthyidae > Oryzias > Oryzias curvinotus. The sequence continues at coordinate 32,824,469 of CM043706.1, forward strand.
ACCTGAATATTAATATGCTTTTGATTGTAATGAAACTGTAAAATTCATTATATTCAATGATCACAATTAAGCACTGCAACTGTGTCTCATATATAAGTGTATTTTATCCAAGCAAATTCATAGTGCTTTTATTTTGGTAACTTAAAATACATTTTTCTTAAAACAGTCAACATTGTCTGATTTCCAAAACAAAATATTTTTCATTTTAAGAAAATAAAAAAAAATTAATGTGGCTTAACCAATAAGTTTTTTAAAAGTATGATTGAGTAAATAAGTGCTGTTTATTTTAATATTACTTAATATAGCTTCTCCAGTACTTTTAAACGGTTCAGGAGCCTGAACGGTGCTTCAGATATAAAGAAAAAAACAAAACAAAAAACACCAATTCATTCCAGAAACAATAAAGTGTGATGATGAAACATGACAGGATGAAGGAGAGCACTTTAATGTGGCTAAGATGGTTTGTGTACATGATAGTCTGCACTGCAGCTCTGTTTTCACATATTTCACCGCTCATCCCCACAGGGTTGGCGTTTCTTCAGAGCGCTGTACACATCACTCTGATCCGTTAGGTTGCTGAACTAGAATCTATTGCTGTGAGGTTCTGCAGAAGCTTCACTCGTTCTCATCTGAACCCGCTACAAAGCACAGCAATCCACGTTTTTATGTGATACTGGCAGCAACACGACACAGAGTTTCGGTTCGGTCCCCATCCTAAGTTAAAACTAAGTCGTGTATGTCTCATAACAACAAAACAAGCTGCTTCTCGCTGAGATCTTGTAGTTTTTTTGTGAGATGTAGAGCTGCTCAAAGAGGCTCAGTGTGCTCTGCTGCGAAGTAGCGGTCGGGCGTGGAAAACAAGAGTCAGACACCGAAGAATGCTCATAATAATATAATAAATATCGTCCTGACAGCATTTGAAATTGATACAAATATCACCAAATGAAATATAGCGATACATCGCTGAATTGATTTTTCCCTATACCCCTAACCTCATCCCCTCAGCCACGCTGGTCCCTTACATTCCAACCCAACCAATGGTACAACAAAAATGGCAAGCAGTGTTGAAGCTATCCAGCCATACAGTTTTGAGCCAGGTAACAGCTCAGGCGAGGAAAATGAAGACATTCATGGATCTATTTGTCTGCAAGCAGATGCATCAGAATGGAGCGGAGCAGGGAGTTTGTGGCCTGCCCTACAAGCTTCTAAGTCACAAGTACAATGTTTTTGAAACAGCATTTTTTCGTCTGCTCCTCATTTACAACGATTTGAATAAAGAAATATTCAGGAATGCAATTTTGTACTTATTTTTCTTTGTATATGTCCATCATCATGAGAAACATGCAAAAGATCATGTTAAAAACACTATTTTTATTGCACTGGGTCTTTAATAAACTGAAACACTTAATTCACTGACACAAGTGGTCTTATACACGAAAAAAAAAAACTTATTAGACACAATTACAATAACGTACTAAAAATACCAATTTGATTATTTTACAAAATAATTGGGCACATGTGACGGCATAATAATGCCACATTTGGTGAGAGACGCGGTACTAGAGTCAGTAAGGTCAACATTTATCTCATGCATAAAATACTTGGATTTAAACCAAAATATAGTTTCGTTTTAGCTTCATCTCAGAGGTTCAGATGGTCATATGTTATGATATGATGATGGTCTTACCTTCACTTCTGTTATCAAATGCCCGAAGCTGGTGATAGGAATCCGCGTTTTCACGGGAGACGTGGGCATCTCTGAAAAACAAACAGGTAGATCAAAGCAATTAGCTTTAGACTTTCGCTTTCCTTCCCACACACTGAAAATGTAATTAAAAAATACACAAAAGGACATTTACTGCAAGTGAGCAAAGTGAGTTATACAAGCCTAGCGCGCATGTGTTTACGTGAGCACGTTGTTCTGGCAGACCAAGCTGACCAATCACGTCCTTCTGATCTGAAATCAACATTCTGATTGGCCAATAGTCAGCCGTTTATGGGCGGGACTAGTGGGGAGTTACGCAAACTTTATTATGAAGGTGCAGTTCTTTTTTACAACCACCAGATGGCGACTTTGCCTTCTTGTTGACTTCCACTTCCACTTCCAATGTATTTCATAGGTTTTTGGTCCCTTTTTCTCGTCACCCCATCAATTTTGACATGTTTTTTTAATCCAGTCTCTTACCTTTTGAACTGGGAACAATTTGACAGATCATCCAAATTAGGATTACTTCCACTTAAATAAGATAACCTTAAATCCCAAATGAGAACCTATGTTGACTTTAAAATCATACATTTTTGGCATTTAAATAACAAAACACTGTTAAAGACATGTAGCTTTTAAACACACCACTTTAGGAGAAAATTCAATTCAATTTTATTAATATAGTCCTATATTACAACAATTGTCATCTCAATGGGCTTCAAACCGATAGTTTGTGTAATAAATATTAATAATAAAAAACATACACTCATAGAATTCAATGGGTAATGGCTAAACACAAGAGTTCAATAATTGGACCACTTCCCTAAAACCATATGCTTATCTGGAACTGGGGAATTCAAGCAAAATTTGATGAGCAAAGCAACTTTTTACATAAAAAACAAACTTAATTTTGAAAAATGATTTTCATGTTTATAACCTTTTTTTTAATATAAATTTTAAGCAGTTTTATGTTAAAGAAGATGGAGAAAAATTCTTAAGATATTTAAACGAAATGAATGGACAAACATGTTCAAGGTAAGGAACCATAAGTGCATTTTCAAGCAGCTTGATGTTCCTGTGATTGCACTGGCACTTATACAGACGTTTATGGTCGACAGGACTCTAGACAAACTAAGTGGATGGGACTTTAGGAGGAAAACAGCAAAATGAAGGGAAACCAAAAAGTCCAGTGATCTCCAAAGACACTAAACCTGAACTTCAAGGTCAAGATGCATTGATGTTCAATCACACCATTTGGTGCTGCTTGAACCAAAGTGAACTTTATGAAACAACATAACTATTGACTACAAAAATAAGGAAAATAGTCCAGAATGTGTTGCAATGTATTCTGCAAAGCCACAAAACCTCTGGAATAATGTCCTTTGGACAGGGAGAACTGGAGCATTTTCACGGAGCACACCAGCTCCATGTTTACAGTCTCAAAAATGAAGCATGCTAAAAGGAAAAACACTGTCTTTACTGTTAAACATGAAGGAAGACTGGAAATTGCCTGGGCTTGCTGCAGGGGGTGCATGGTGGTGTAGTGATTTGCGCCCACAGTGAGAAGACTCTTGTTCAGCTGGGTCCTTTCTGTGTGGAGTTCTCCTTGTGCATGTGTGGCTTTTCTCCCAGGAGTCCGGCTTCCTCAAACAGCTCAAAAAATATGCTTCATAGATTAATTGATGAATAATATGTCCTGATGTGTGAGTGTTGGATGTATAAACTTTATTTTCATTCTAAATGCTGTTTTTAAGACTGCTTTTTGAACTCTGTTGACCTACACATTGAAGGCTGCTGCGTTGGGATTTTTTCTTCTCCACATACCATCTGGAGGAAGGAGATGTCTGAGAAAGCGGAGTGCGTTTGGGATACAGACTGATAAGACCCAATTCAGGAACAGTGAACTAACACTCCCATGTCTGCAGCGAGAAGTGTAAACATTTGTATTGCTAACTACTGACCTTGCATCTGTTAGATTCAGAATTCTTCTCTGTAACCAGGGCAACCAATTCTAAATAAACTAGGAGGTCAGACAGGCATCCGCAGAGCTGTTGGAGACAGAGGCGTTGGATGGTCGTCTGTTTCTGGCTCTCCTCATGAGAAATCGTGTGGGTCTGTTATTGTCTGTCTTGTGGTTTTGGAAATAACTTTGACAGTGAGTGTGTTGTCCTGCAACGAACTGGTGACCTGTTGTGGGTGTACCCTCCCTAGACAAGCTGGGTTGGGTCCAGCAGCACTGTGACATTGAGAAGGATTCAGCAAGTTCTGAAGATTGATAGATGGTTTGCTGCACTGGGTTGGTATCATGAAACCTTAAAGCTATCAAGGAGAAAAATGTTCTGTTAGGAGTCAGAATGCGTGGTTTCAGTCATGTGTCTTTTAACAGGATAAAGACCCCACAATGAATAAACAGCTAAAAACACCAAAAACACGACAAACAGCACAATTGGAGCTGAAAGGTGGTATACTGTATGAAGAAAAATGCCATTCAAATCTGAGACAAGTGAGGATTAGAGCAGAAGATCTGTTGATAAGTCTAGAGGTTTCAGAAATTGCTTGATTCCATCAAACAATCAAACAACTAAAGATCAAGTCAAGTCTTTTTCGATTAGTATTTTGTGCCTCACACTTGTGGAAGGCAATAAAAAAAAATCAGATTTTTAGAATGTTTACTCATCACTTTGGCACTTTAACATTCGGAGTTGGGTCATCTAGACCCACTAGACAGTGTGTTGAACCTTTTTTCTTCAATGATTTGTGATCTTCACTGGTGTCCATGGATTACATGAAATCTCTCCACCTTTATCCACCTTTGTCATGGTAGGGATAACATGTCAATGCAAGGGTGGGGTCATCTAAGATACCACAAGGGTTAAGGAAGAGACAATCAACAGAGTGGTACCAACATTGGGATTTATTTGGAACAGATTTCTGCGACTGCCAACTTGTAAGTACTTTGTTCTTATTTTAAACCATTGTTATTCCTGCCTTCATTGTAGCGCTTTGAGATTTGACCTAAAATGTAAAGCACATTCTAAATAAATTGTATTATTATGAATATTATTATTACGTTTTGTTTCGCATTTGCTTCTCTGTTCTTTCTATATGGATCCTATTTAGATCAATGAGGCTGGCACGTCTGAGCAGAGCTGCACTCTAACAAAATCTATGCAAGCTCTATAACTCTGGCTTTTTCGCAGACATTTGCAGTTTTTCCCCCTCAAACAGTGATCTCATGGAACTCTCATATTGAGATCCTGAAAAACTAGCAAGTATCTGTAAAGTTAGTTTGGTTTATGAAACGTGCATTTTTCGCCTGGAGAGCTTTACAAGTTGAAACACCTCGATAACCGTACCCTTCTTTTTCCACTGGGTTACATGTTATTCAACATTTTCTTCTTACTGGTTCTTTCTTTTTTGACAGTTTTGAGTGTGTATTGAATTAGACAGTACAGATGTCAGATGGACCATAATGTCACAAGTGTGTTGTACAGAGTGTGTTATTGTGAAATAAAGAGACAACAGGAGGAGAGACAACAGGAAGGATGTTAAAAGAGAAAGGGCTTTGGTCTGTTATTTTTGAGAGGAGTTTTTAAACAACACAGAATGATTCCTTCAAACAAACAAACAAACAAACAAAAAAACAAACAAACAAACAAACAAACAAACAAAATTCCTTCAGGTCAGGTTTGCTGACAGTTGAAGACAACACTAAAAAGCTCAATGAAAGTCAAACTTGTTGCCTGGATTTGTGAATGTCTACATAAACTCAAAAAAATCCTGAAAATCAAAATGCAACTGCAAGACAATTTAAAAGGTTTGAAAAAAGTTGTAATTATTATCTCCCAGGTTAAAATCCCAGTTGTGCTTTTTTATGTGAAGTTTGCATGCAGTTTTCTTAAGGTTCTCCAGATTTCTCTCACCATTGCAAATCAAGTTTGGCAGGCCCGCTGCAGGCTCTAACTGCCACAAATTTAACTTTGAGGTTGTGTTTAGTTAGTATATGTAAAGCTGTGAAGGCAACTTGTCCAATCTCTACTTTGCTTTCAACCTAAACAGCAGGGAATGGTTCAAGCCTTGAGATTCTAAAAACACAAGCAGATTGACTTGGGAGGACCATTGCCTGCATAAGAGAACTGGACTGAGCGGGTGTGACATTACCCCTAAAAAGTGCCTTACTTCCGGCTGCAGCAAAATGAAGCCAATTCAGTCGCTGTTTTTCCACGATATGGATGCCACTGTTTGGAGCCAGATGACAGGGATTGGTCCAAGTTGGTCTGAGTCAACATTTCTATGGCAACTACTGTCGCCAATCATGAGTGAAAACAGGCTTAGAAGAATCTGTCAATCAAATGTTGAAGGTGGGGGCCAGCGGGCACTAAATACTTTTATTGAGGCATCTGATTGGTCAGTTTATAACTTGTGATGAAGAAAAAATATAATAAAAAAAAATTGATTTGCAAGAGCATTTTGAAAATGGGATCAGAGGAAGAATGATTACTATGACCAGTAGAATGACTGAGTAATAGCTGTTTCTTTGTCAATAGAAGTCTATGGGTTTTTGGCTTCAAGCTAGCAGGTACTTCCTATTTGGAATGCGAGGTGGAGAGGTCACTCAGTCCTCAGTCCAGTTCTCTTATACAGTCAATGGAGAGGACATAATAAAGAGAAAGAGTTTAAACAACAATAAACAGAAAGAGGAAAAATGAAAAGTTGTACAATTTCCCCTAGTTTCCCTTTAAGTAAAGCTGTTTCTGGCATTGTTTGAGTAGTTCTACTGTTGGATTAAGACTGTGGTTTGTAAACAAGCTGAATAATGTGGAGACCTGATTCATCAGAAATAACTTTGTGACTGTATTTATGAGACCTTCTGGCCACTCTTAAAAGTCTTTTGAAGAGAAGACACCAAATCGGAACAATGAAGTAGAAACAGAAAAATCTGCATCTCAACTGCAAAGCACTGTGGCAGAAAGATGAGGATTTTAGGTTTGCTGAAACCTAGACACTTTGCAAAAAAAAACAAAAAAAAAAATAAAAAAATCATTCATTCATCATCAGAATCTACTAAATACTTTTCAGGGTCTTGGTGCTGCTGGACCCAACCTGTTGGGTGAAGGTGTGATAAATCCTGAACAGGTTGCTAGTCTGTTGAAGGGTCACACACTCACTTGTGCACCTATGGACAATCTAGAGACACCAATTAACCTATGACTCATTTTTTTGGACTATGGGAGGAACTCAGAGTGCCCGGGGAAAGCCTATGCATGCAAGCAAAACACAGAAAGGTCCAGAACTAGGACCTTCTTACTGTGAGTGCAGAGCACTAACCCCTATACTGTGCAACCCATAAAGACTAAACATATTCACAGCCGTAAAATTACTGTGACCAGTTTCACCATCACTGTGTTTCATTTAGTGAATTCACTGTGAGGCTCATAAATAAACAAAAAAAAAATCAGTAAGAAATCTATTAAAGCCTCCATGTTGTTTAAAATAAACTAAAGCCAAACATCTGATTACTGCAGGGAGATCAGAATAAATTCCAAATTCAAATAGAACAGAATAAATATGGACGTCTATACCCAGCCGTTGTGACATTTTTGCATTGAGTGGTGGGCAGGTGACAACATTTTCTCTTTATTTAGCCCTCCGCTCACAGGAAGCCTGTAAATTCACAGGTTCAACTCTTCAAGAGGCAGCGGTTCCTAGCGTTCGCGCGTTAACGTCCCACACGCAGTGTGGTGCTTGAAGAGAGATTAGAGATTACAGAGTCAGATCTGCAGCCCCACATTGAAAGCATGTTGAGGTGACATGTGAAGTCATTAATAAATAACTATATTTAAAAAGCATGAAACAAACAAACTTTGATCAATTTGGGGTTTTGTCTATATGAACAACTACAAAAAAATCTTGCTTTTAATATTTATGCCATAAACCCAAAATACATTGAAACACACAAAAATTGTTAAAACTTGATTCTAAACAACAGCTCAAACAGTCAGAGTTTATGTTAGGCTGTAATTTTCAGGCTTTCTCTGGTTTGAATGACCCATAAAGGCAACCCTGAAGGGATATGGCAAAAGGCGAACAGCAACAATATCTGGTTTGAATGAACTATCCTTTTCAGAGTTGATTGCAAACAAAAGAAACTCTCTCTTTTACTTTATTTTATTTTTTTACATTTTTTTGTTTACCAATCCTGTCTAGCAGCTGAGCAAACGGATAAGAGCTAAAGGCTGTTGGATAGCTTTTATTTTTATAATATAAGGTCTAACACGTGACGTGTATATTTGTATAAACCTCATTTGTATTTGAGGCTTAACTATATATTAAATATGTTTGTATAAATTTCTTGTTGGACCGGTGAGAGAAGGAGAGGGTGGGATGTTATGAATGGGGGATGCGGGTACAAAAAAAAAAGGGGGGGGGGGTCAAAGAAGTTGAAAGATGATTAAAGAAGTCGGCGGGGTAGAAACACAAAGCAACATATACTGGAGGTTCATCATCATTACTGTCAGGTGCATATGTTAGTCCAAAGGGCGGGGCCTGTCCACAGACACACTTAAACATTACTAACATACCTGTTGGCTCCAAGAATCTTCACACACCGCACAAACATGTCAACACGTTCACAAAACAACTACAGCTCACACGCACATACCTATGCATGCAAACAAATACATGTCAAGCATATCATTCCCTCATGCATACTATTTCTGCAAAGGTGAGCTGACACACGTGCTCAGGTGAGTGTTTGTGTTCAACTGTGGTGGATAATGGAACGTAAAAAGTGGGGAAGCGCCCGGTCACCGCCACACCAAGACTCCCGCCAAAGGCGAGGCAGCAGTGGTAGTTGGGGCCACCCAGACACCTTCACGGGGTAGTAGATCAAGGCAATCCGCCCACAAGGCGACCCATCTCAGCCACCCAGAACAGAGCTAGCGAGTGTAAGCCCAGCTGGAAGAATGGCCCTCCCACCACACCAGGGGGCCCAGCCCAGGGCCCAATCTGCCGGAAAGCTCTTCCAACCCCAGACAAGCAGCCCACCTCCACCTGGGAGTTCTGAGCATTCCCAGGTATAAACAAGGGCCCCCCAGGGAAACCTGCCCCACGTTCTAGGCAGCCAAATGCTTTCATTTTGAAAAGAACATTGGAACATGAGAGTTCTTAACACAATAAACATGTACCAGCAGCTGCTGTATTGACACAAGTTCTTGTTCTACATTCTTATTGATACTATATTAGATTCCATAGCTTTTATTAGTTAAATGGCGGTATTATCTTTTATATTAAACACTGAGAGGTTTTGCTTTTGAACAGGAAAACTGAATGTAGTACAAGATCACATTCAGAGAAGATTGAAGATGTTTAAATGATAATCAGAATCAGAACCTGGTCTTTAGCCAAAAATCATAAATTTCAAAACTGTCCTTGTATCCCAATGTTCTGAGTTCAGGTAATTAAAGCTTGATGGCACGAGGAAGGGGCAGAAAAGTTTGCATTCAGGTTTAGAAGGGCAGAAACGCTGTGATCCTGGTTGCATGTCTCTTGGTACTGCAGTCCCTGGAGAGATGGGAGCTGCATTGGATCTCTGCAAAGTGGTTGGCATGCTGGCAGACCAGGTTGGCAGTGAGAACATGATAATGGATTCAGACATGGCCGTGTAAACGTTCTCTATTATCTCACAGGGAGGCAAAACTTTTTCAACAACAGCAGTTCCCACAGACTCTGCCGTGTGTACCGTATTTGCCTCTCCTCCCTCCCTTAGGACCCAAGATACCCTCAGCTGTAGCTCATCAAATTTACTCTATACCAATTGCTAGTTCTTGAATCTGGAAAGAAGTGGATGCAATGTAAACCAAAACTTAAATAAAATTCTCAAGAAAAAAATGCAAAATCTCAAAAAACCAAAGTTTCTATGAGGTTGTAATCTCCAAGAACTCTTTGATTTCATGAAGTGTAATTTGAGAATCATTCATGAAGAAAACTCTTTCTTACCCTTTAGTAAATAAAATCAGCACATATTTCTATACATAGGAGGGTTTATTTTTATTCTATTTTTTAAGTCAGCAGTTTTAGTCTTTTTTGTGTTTTTATTAAGTTCATGATACCTGGTTATTTTACTGTTCCTATACTTTTATGTCATTGTTTTTATAATCCTTTGTCATTGATTTTTATACTTTTATGACATTGTTTTTTTTAATTTTTATAAAAAATACTTTTTATGTCATTGTTCTTATACTTGTTTGAGTGTCCTATTTTTATCCTTATCCTTATGATTTTACAGTTCTTTAGAAAAGAAGAACAATGTACTTAATGAACTAAATATATGATAGATGGGTAGAAAATTAATTATAAACTTTATTTTAGATGGCAAAATTATGGAAAAATCTTTTGCCAATCAAAAAAATCTTTTATTTCATAAATAGAGAGTTCTTGCATGTTTCAGCTGCAGTTTGTTGTTTCTCTTTTGGCTTCTCCCATCAGAGGTTGCCACAGCGAACGAGTTGCATGGGAAACTTGGCAATGTTTTGCGCCGGATGCCCTTCCTGCCCTTGCCCTCTCAGGGCGGCCGGGCTTGGGGCCGGCGCGGGGGTGGAGAGGGGAACAGGGAGCAACGCAGAGTTGAGCCCTGGTTTCACAGAGGGAAGGCACTGCAAACCAGCATGAGCTAAACTGGCTCCCCATGTTTCAGCTGCAGGTAATGAACCTTATTTTCTGTTTTGACAGTATACCCATTACAAATAGCTGATGCAAATCCTGGAAATATCACTGTAATTCTATGGTAACATAAGAAATTCAAGGTTTAAAAAAGTTGTAGCACCTTGTACTTTTGGGCAACCAAAGAGTTTCTCAACAGCAAAGGTATGTATATCATCCTGGAGAACTACAACATCTAGGAATTTTTATTTCTGCATTAGAGCAAATATTTTGATAAGAGATCTGCTGGAAAGCCTTATTTACCTTTGACATGACACCACAGTTGAAAGTAACTTGCTTTTGCGGGACAAGTTCAAAGATGAGAATCTCTGTGCAACAAAGGAAACGTTCTGAACTGAAGATATCTGACGCCTTTTTGGGCCGTTGATTTTTAAATACCTACTAAATTTTTTCTCACAATGGGGGACACATTAAAAGAATATAAAGCTTAAAATGACATTTCTGAGTATTTCTTTATTCAAATTGTGGTGAATCAGGAGCAGACCAAAAAAACAATGTTGGACAAAGTTTGTAGCAGTGACGTAGGTACAGTCGGCGAGCCATAAGCTCACTGCTCCACTCCATTACTTTGCATCCACTTGTAGACAAATAGATCCATGAACGTCTTTGTTTTCTTTGTCCAAGCTGGCATCTGGATCAAAACTGTACGGCTGGATAGCTAAAATATTGCTCACCATTTTTGTGGCACCACTAATGTTAAGTTGGGGTTGTGAGGGGCTGTGAGCTAGTGGCAAAAAAAGGGATGATGGGAAATGAGGGCACAACTCTGAGGCAAATTTCTAAAGAACTACTGCCTGTCTACAGAAACTATGTTCTAGAAAATGACAGTTTTTCCCCCCTAAAAACAGCAACATGGAGTAGGGTTTTAAGTAGAAGAAACCTCTACAGCCACAACAGGCGGGTACCGGTACTTCCCCCTCATATTGGTCACCAGCCGGGTTACATGGTCTCCCTTCCAAATCAGCTAATGTGGTTCTAGAGATCACACTTCCATGACTGCCAAGTGCAATCTGATACCAAGAGTATTCAACAGGGTTGTGGTTCAGACAATTGTTATTCAAATTAATTCAGTCATTTCTCTTACCAGATTCTGGAAGTGCTGGATTCAAATTTAAAGGACCTATAATATGCTAAATCAAATTTTTGAGCTGTAAAATATCATAAATTCCTCAGGAAAAAAACACAAAGCGGGATTTTGATCCGTTCACGCATTTGTGTTCCTCTGAAAATGTACGCTCTGAGCACCAACCCCTCCCAACTCACGAAAACGAATTACAAATGTGTGTTACAAATTAACAAATACCAAACAATAATAACTTAAGGTGAAGCAAAAAGACTTCAGGGTGAACCAAGAGCAAAACAACAAACAAAACCCCACCTAACTGAAATCGGAAATCTTACCTGTGAATGAAAGAAAAGGGAAATCAATGACAAAACACTAACCTCCCCAGACTAACAGGAGAAAACGAGAAAGAAAATGGCATTTCACCCCTACAGCTTCACTTAAACATAACTACAAAAGAAAAAGACGACACAGAGTGGGCCTCAACACAGAACTACAAAAACTACACGGGCAATACAAATTAAAGAACAGGTGGAGAAGAGCACCAAGCTGCAGCGGAGACAGGTTGCAACAAAACTCCCTTTTCACAGACTGGGGGTCCACAAAGTGCTTTTAACGGCTGCCTCCATTAGCTTGGGTCCAATAGAAGCCACGCCTTCAAGCACCACGCCTGAAAATAATCAGAAAGACACACAAAGATGCATAAAAACACACAAGTTCCACTCTGACAGAAATAAAATACACAAAACACAGAATAAACTGAACAAAAGCAAGTACGGCCACAGCCGTAACAAGCTGACATAGACCAGTGAGAACAGCCCCTTCCAGGAAGAGTCTGTGTTGTCAGCACCGCCCCCAGGCTAACACAAACACCTACTTTCACCAGTTCACTAGTTTCACAAACACTTTTATTTTGTATGCACAATATGCACATCCATCTTTGCAAAAGTTCAAATGTTGTTTGTTTTCGTTGGCGAGACACCCGAAGCCGACTCTAGGCTGATGTCATGAAGTGGGCGGCACCCACAGGGAGTGAAAGCCAGTGCCTCAGAGATCAAGTTATTTTGGTTTCGGGTAGGAAAATGAACTGCAAATATAACTAAAATTTCATGGTAAAAAAATCACTTTTGTGTGCGAAAGGTAATATTTTATCCTACAAATGAATACTGTTTAATATAACAGGCTTTAAACAGAATAGCATGGTATAGGCCCTTTAACTCAGTTTTCAAAAAGCACAAATTCACAACTGAGATTTTTTACACAAAGAAGAGAAAAACATCGCAAGCAAAAGTAAAATTAGTGATATGTAAAATATAACCCAAGTCAGTCTACATTATTCTAGTCAGTACAAAGGATGTTGATTATGTTCTAACAATAGCCTTCACAGGTATAAGTAATCAAACGCAGTAAGCTCACAATGGTGAGAAAAACTCCCAATCGACAGAAGAACAGGAAAAAAGCTCCAGCAAAATCAGGCTAGGTAAAGTCAACCATCTGCTGTGACCAGTTGGATATAAGACAACAGGAAAAACACCAGGAACACATTTCATAAAACAAAGCAAAATACAAAAGTTTAGTAACAGAAACAATGGCACAGATAAAAAAGAGGTGCTTAGCAAAGGGGAAAAATATTTAGTGAATCTCCCAGCACATGTAAGAGAGGCCAATACAGTTTCTACATTCAAAGTTAGGCTCAAACCATTCCTCTTTGGACAGGCTAGCTAGTATTCAGGGAATATTCAACTTTGGGGAAATAATGACAATCTTCATAACATCCATTATACATATTTCTCCGCAGATCTAAGCAGAGGGAAGATGGTTTCATAAACCGGGCCGATCCCCCTGCTTAGATTAATACCATATTGCATCAATATTGTTATAATAAAAATGTAGATTTTCATCATTGTTATTAATATTACCATCTGCTATATGTGCCATAGTGCATGCAACTTACTATTAACATGTTTGAATTAAATCTCAACAACAATGAGGGATTCCAGATTCCAGTTGGCTCGTCTGTACTTCTGTACTTGGCTGTGGACCTCGTGTCGCACCCCCAGTGTGTGGATTTGTAGTTGTAAAGTTAGATAAGCTGACTCTTCTCCAAGAGTCCTGGTTCATCGCCTGTCTGTCCAGGAAGAGGATCCCTCCTTCATGTAGACCTCCCTGAGGTTTCTTCTTTTGTTTTATCTCTGAATCCTTTTTTAAGGTGTTTTTCCCTTATTGAGAAGTTTAGCTTAGTCTGTTCAGTTTAGTTTATGTTTTGTACAATTGTGAAGCCTATTGAGACAACTGTGTTGTAATATTGGGCTGCATAAATAAAATTGAATTGAATCCTGAAAGACATTATGAAGAAGGGTTTGTGATCCAGCAGTCTTTGCTATGGTAAGTGTTGGAGGACCCAGCTCAGTTTCAGATGGTAGAGATTGCCAGAACATCCTCTTGGTGTCTTTTAGCAGATATCTTTCAGGCTGTGGGTCCTCCAGTCTCTGCTCCCAGCTGCCTTTTACCAGTTTGAGCACCGCCTTTACCTTTGTGTTTCTAATCTGGGCCCATCTGTTCTTTCTGTTTTTAACTGCTGCTTCAAAATAAGCATGGTTCTAAACAACCCAGTCTCATCAGGTTGTTCTAAAACAAAGCACCGGTATATGTCCAACAGCAGATTTAACATGAAGCCAGGGTTTTATTTAACTTTAGACATGTTTTCTGTAGATTGTGGATAAATTACTGCATGTGCAAATTAAGGATTTTAGACAGGCAAACAGTTCACTTCAGGTTTTAATCTAGCTTGGAATCTATTTACAGTTTAAAGTGGGTTTTTTTTTATCTCCCTCGGAGCGTTGTGTGGGCATTTATTTTACTGTCATTACGTGAGTCAAGGCTTTGACTTGCAAACTTTTTTGCGTGCAGCTGGAGAGGGTCAGGCACTCCTCCTTCACATGGTTCCAGTTCTGTACTTGCTCCACCTTCCATTCTAAGGACACATAAACTGTGTGCATCCCCAGGTGACAGTCACATTTAAAAATAATGAAAGCTTCAGCAATTTTATTTTGACAAAGTGCTTTGAGGACATAAGGAAGTGGCTGCTTTTTAACTTCCACTTTATTGACAAAAAGTCAAATACAAAGGTGTTGAAAGAAAAGCCCACAGTATTCAGTAAAAACAGCTTAAAACAGGTAAAAGTAATACAATATCCACATTAGTTTCAATCTGTGGGGTATTATCATTTTTGTCAAGACCTGTTTAGTTTTTCAAAACGATTCTTTTGGATAAAAATGCAAATAGCTTCTTTCTTTACTCAAAGGAAATACAGCTGTTCCTAGTATCTGGAACGCAACACAGTAGCAGCACATCACCCATTTTTAAAGTCATCTTTCAAATTTATATTGTTTTAATACTGCCAATCCTTGTTACAAGCTTAATGGTTTTGCTTTATTTTCACGTGCTGCCCACATCTTTTATCCTTTCTGTAATTCTTTTAAAATTTCTTTGTATAAAAAGCATGAAACACATGTAGCAACCGTGTACTGTTATTTTTCTCAGATGCCCCAGTAAAAAACAAAACAAAAAAAAATTCAAAGAAGTACAACTTTGAAATTAGCTTCAAATAATTTTTTTGGCCTATAAGATTTAAAGGTAGTTATTATTATTTTTTGTACAAAAAGTATCATCTTATTTCACTAACATGAGCACAAATGAAACCCCAAACAAGGAGAGGTGGGCAGAATATAAAGTAGCAATACTTCAAAGTAATATTACTTGAGTAGAAGTAAAAAGCATTCAACCAAATAATATTTAAAATAATTGCAATGAAGTAACTAGTAGGGTTGTAAGGATTCATTTGAACAACTTTTGATGTAAATTTGATGTATGTCATAATTTGTGGTTGCTTACACTAGTCATTGCGGATTTTGGTTTATTTAAGATTCGAATTCACAGACCTAAAATCAATCCAGGACATCTTTAGCCAAATGTTCAAATTAATTATGTGTACAAACAAACAAGTAAAGAAGAATTAATGAGAAATCCATTCACATTTTAGTCTCATACATTTTAGTCTACTGCTGTTTCTCCTAAATAAAATATTACAAGTGAACATTATTAGAACATTCTGCCACACTTTATGGTCACAGGTCTTTGTAAAATTCAGTTTTTCCAAACGTTGAACTGTAGTGATGGCTTGATACTTTTTGTTGCCATCATAGGCGTGTTGTTCATTGTGATGGTAGTTGGTTGTTTTTACTTTACAGTAAAACCTACCATGTCTCCATCCAAATGGTATTTTCCAATACCCATATTGATTTATCTCATTTAGAAACCATTTTATAAGGTACGACAGAGTTTTAGGGCCAGTTTTACACCCAAAAAAATTAAATTACGACTTTTAAGTCGTAAATTTACGAGAAAGAAAGCCATAACTGTTAAATTACGAGATTTTAAGTTGTAAATTTACGAGATAAAAACTCGTATATTTACATGTTTTTTTCTCAGTCTCTTTACGACTTAAACTATAGTAATTTTACTTTTTTTATTTTTTTTTTTTGGTGGCCCTAAAACTTTTGTTTTGTTTCTTGTGGTGGCCCTAAAACTCGTGGTAATATTGGTATAGGTCGATTTGATTAAAAACTTGCTTCAGACAGATTGATCATGGCTGGATTGTAGGAATATAAATTGATTCATCGATTAATTAGTTTAATTATTACACCTCTGGTAACCAGTGAAAAGAATAGTGTACTGAGCAACAGTTTGAACACCAGAAATTTCTGGTATGTCTGTATATCGAAAAAAAATGTATGCAAATAGTTGAAGAAACCTTACCTATAAGACCACGCATTCTAAAAACAATTCACATTCATGTTATAAACAAAAATATAAAATGGAAGTACTCTTATAGTTACTTTTTTTGTCACCAGCCTGACACAGACTTTTTCTGCCTCTGGTCACGTGAAGGACACATTTTAGTACACACTGTACTCAACATTATTCACTGCACTGTGAAGGTGGAGGTTTTTGAAGCTCTGCCTAATTGCTCGGCCTGCTGAGGTGGAGTCGCGAGCGTGTGCGCTTCATACTCCGAGCGGCTGCGCGCGCATCGACAGTATAGTTTTGGCATTGTAGTGTTCTCTTGTGTATGAGCGCGCGCGCGCGCTGTACAGAGAGTGAGCGACACTGGTGAGAACAGGGAAGCAGACGCTCGGCGCGTGGACCCGCCGGAAGAAGAAGAAGAAGCAGCTTTAGCGCGAGCCGGACCGCCAGAAACACCTGCATCCCGAACCGCACCAGGACAGCCAGCGGGGCGGAGAGCGGGAGGAGGAGGGGGGCGAGGAGGGGAAGGAGGGAGGAGAGGAGGCGGCACCCGCAGCAGTCGTCCTCCGCCGCCTTCGTCTCTACCTCCCAGTCTTGGTTCTCCTCACCCTCTCTACCTCTCTCGGACCGTTTCCTCGTTAAGATGGCTGACCCCAACAGCGACGGAGAGGCGCCAGAGAGCGCGCGCGGCTTCGCCCGCCAGGGAGCCCTCCGCCAAAAAAACGTGCACGAGGTGAAGAACCACAAGTTCATCGCGCGCTTCTTCAAGCAGCCCACCTTCTGCAGCCACTGCACGGACTTCATCTGGTGAGTGGAAGGACACAGGTGATCCACTTGCTGCCGGCCTGCCCGCACACCCCCCCGGTGTCATTAATGCGCCATTCTCCCCGGTCCTCTATCTATGCGACAGCACCGGGGGCCTGTCTGCAGCTGCAGAGGAGCCGCCGTTGTTTACCGCATCGACCCCGACTCATACCTCTGAAAATGCCATAAAACAGGAGGCCCTGTTGTTGCAGCTGCAGCTGCAATTTTTTTTTTTTGGTGCTAAATTTCCCAAATGTCTGTCTGACCGCTGTCTTCTGTCCACAGGGGCTTTGGAAAGCAGGGATTCCAGTGCCAAGGTAAGAACAGTGGCTCATTCACAAATTCCTGCACTGCATATGGCTGTGTC
The DNA here is from genome assembly GCA_023969325.1 of Oryzias curvinotus. Lineage (NCBI taxonomy): Eukaryota > Metazoa > Chordata > Actinopteri > Beloniformes > Adrianichthyidae > Oryzias > Oryzias curvinotus. The sequence goes on from CM043706.1 coordinate 32,841,935, forward strand.
GGAGTGTCCCTCCTTCTCTGAGGTGCAGGGCTGCACTCTGTTGCAGCTCACTGACTGACCTGTTGGCTCTCCCGTCTCGGTGTGTTTGTTGGCAGGCAGTTGTCAAAGCCAAGCAGGCTCTTTAGCTAACACTGACTAATGAGAGTGGCAGCACCTCTTAGGCCAGATGCACCAGCAGCAAAAGCCAGCACGGATCTGAAACCACAGATGTGTGCTGCTGGTCAAGGACTATAGAGAAGGAGGGATGGCGGTTTGATTTCTGGAGCTGTGTTCTCCTCTAATAATGTTCATCCTGACATCTTGATTGGGGCTTTAAAATGGTGGGTTTGTGTGGGGGTGGGTGGTAATGTGTGGGTGTGTGTTGCGTTGCCTTGGTGGGTGGTTTTGTCTGCACAACTTGGTTTTGTCTGCACAACTTGGTTTCAAACCCTTGAGCAACACGTGGATACATATTACTAGCGCACGCGCCCCCCTGCAATGTTCTACTCCCAAGTTATCACTTCCTCTTCTGCCTTGGTCCATCTAAGAGACCCACCCCGACTCGTGTGGCCCCAGCCATGTGAGCGGGATCACCACGGAAGGAGCCGTGGTTTCCCTCTTACTGATACAGAAACAAGAAATTCTGTAATTGCGTAAGTTCAGGAGCCATAAAAAGCTGAAGTCCTCTCGTCTCTGCAGGCTGCAGTTTTTAGTCAACACTTTGGGTGGTACAGGAAATGCATTTAGAGCAGAAAAAAACCTTAACACTTTGTGTATGAGTATCTGTGCTAAGCTCTATGGACCATAGTGAGCTACGCTGAAAACACAGACAGTGCGTACATGCGGTGAAGGGACAGATCAGGTTTCCTGGCGAGTTTCCTCTAGTTAACGGAGCACAGATCAGCCTTAAACAGGTAGACATGATCCTAAACTAAATAAAATAAAAGAAAACACAGTCTGTGAACATCCAGAGGGGAAAATTGTTCTAAGTAATCAGTCACACTTCCTAGGAAACATTTTAAGGCTGCAGATTCCCACAAAAAACCCTGCAGAATCCAGCCTGGATACTGTACAGACTTGCCTTTCACACACGTACGAGGTAGCAGGATATTGGATCGATTCCAGAGCGGCAGCTTGACAAACCGCACTGTAGGCAGGACATGACAAAATAATGCTGTGGAAATCAGTGTTTTGTTTTCAAATTAAAGATGGTGGCAATTACCCGCTCGGTTCTGAGTTTATCTGGATTTATGAGCAGAGTTGTGAGCGATTCATTACCCACGTTGCCTCAGCTGAGATGTGCCTGCTTCAGGTTCCTCGTGTTTTTGTCAGATTTGTTAGATTTAGAAGGTTTATGGGGTCGGGCGCTGGAGGACGTTCAGGATCTGATCAAGGCAGCTGCTCTGTAATGGATGAGATGTTAAACAAAAAGGACCATCATCTACACATAAATGCTGAATATTGTTAAGTCTGAAGAAAATACATTAAGATCTTTAGGTACAACTTTATCTCTTGCTTGTTCTTTTTAAAATGAAGTGCTTTTAGTTTGTCACACTTTTACCTCTACTACCAGTTTTTTCTAAAAGTAAATCATTCAAACCTCTTTAGACAGAAACTGACAGTCTGGTTCTGTTTACGATGGTGTTTGATGAGATTAAAATCATCCAGCCCTGTTTTTATGAAGCTCATTTTAACTTTTAACTTGGAGAACTACGAAGCAACACATGTTCAAATGGTAAGTTGGCCCTTAACTGACAGTTTAAAAAGCTCCATACCATTATTCCACCACCACAAAGCTTCCGAAATAGCACCTCACAGTCATCTGTCAAACCCTGACAGATTTGGTGATTCTCTGCTCCAAAGAAAGCTTTCCCTGCTGCACAGTGTTGTAGGGTTTTGAGACCGCTGTGCCTTTTCCTTGTCACTGAAGTTTGCCACACCAAGCGTGCATGTAGCTGCTCCATCATGCAAACCCATTTCATGAAACTCCCACCACAGTTTTTGTTCTCATGCCAGTACAGGAACTTGTCACTGCATGCACCAATAATTCAGCTTTACAGTAAAAACCGACAAAATCAGCAGCTTTATGAATTGTTTTTGTGACTTTATGTTGTCTTTAGCGTCACAGCTAATATTTAAATATATGAATGATTCTTTAAAAAGAAAATAGTAAACTGGAAGGAAAATGGATGTCTTGTCTTGTTTGGACATTTCTAATCAACATTAGGTTTTGTGGGACAGGAAGAAAAAAGGTTTGTCTGTAGTTTATGCTTTTTTAAGGATATTTCTTTTAATGTTTGCTTATTGTTAGGGTAAATACATTTTCAAATCTTTATAGAAACAGCAGCAAAAATCCTTTAATGCCAAATTTCACATTTGTTAAACTCTTGTCATGGGATGCGAGAGTAATAGATTTCTAAATTTAAGTCATATTGCCAAAAAACCTCCTTATAGTGTCATTTCAGCTTTTAGTGATTGCACCCCATCCTGCTTCGTTTACCTTACAGTGAAAACGGCTGAATTCACTATCTGTACATCAGGAGAAGGAAAAAAAACAATCACTTTGCGTTTCGCCACGCTCTTCTTTGCATTTTGTCTTCTGAATAAAAGTGCGCGCTGCTCAACAAAATGCAGAAGAGACGGTGGAAAGCCATGTGCATGAAGTGGGACATAAAAAGGAAGAGCTGCAGAGTTGCAGCTCAGATGGAAGGGGGGGCGCATTGTCCCTTTCTATTCTGTGGAATGTCAGCCATCCTGTGCCGACTTGTTTTCTTATGAGGAACCAAAGTGTGTTTGAGAAAACAGCCCAGTATGTGACAAGGGCGTCTGCTCTGCGTTTGTGGGCGTGTTTTGCTACCTGCCCAGCAGGTATTCACAGATGCCTTTTCTTACCAGTAGTGTCTTTTTTTTGGTGTTAATTTTAGGTCACGTGCTCGAATCTGCAGACGGCACTGACAACAAACAGAGGAACTAACTATTGTTTCCTGTTGAAGAGAGATTTGAATTTTTAATCTGTGTGAGCTGACTGGTTTACGGTCTAAAGTCTCTCTTCTGTCAGTGCATGTACCATTAATTCAGCTTTACAGTAAGAACTGACAGGAATCAGGACCTTTAAATAGACACAGCTTAACTGAAATGAATCACAGCTAACGTCATTATTGAGATCTGAACTGGCATGGCTGGTCATTGTTTGGTGTTTGAGTTGGACAGGTGCCCTGTCTTTCACCTGGTAGCTGCTGAGATAGGCTCCTGCAGATAAATCAGGTATTTAGAAAGATGAGAAAGCGGGTATAAAGGTGAGCGTCAGGTGTGAAGGGGCATGCCTGCTTCATGCTTGAAATAACCAACCGGTTCAATACTTGTGAAGGCGTTCGCTCAGACAGCTGAGGCCTGGTGACGGCAGAGGGGTTTGTTGTCGTGTTTAGACGGTTTTGCATAGTTAGTACCAGTTTCATGCTCGACTCTGGCTGATGGAACTGATAGCTTTGTTCAAACCATATATTGCTAAGGGCAAAGCTGCTGCCTGTCCATAAATAGTCTTTTGTCGCCACATCTGCATCAGCGCCACATCAGTGATGCAGAGTGATCTGACTGTACAGAATGTAGGCTGACATCTGCCACTTACAGATGAGTTTGTGGAGGTTTGGGGTTTACCCTCCCCGGATCATATCAGAAAGGACAACACACTGGCTGCATGCGATCTGCAATCGTTTTAGCTCCCGTCTTTGGGATCTGTTTCTGAATTTTGGAGCTCTGGCAGAGCGAGACTAATATAATTGTGGAGACAGTCGCCCAAAGTTGCACATGTACAGCTTAGGCCCTGCAGTGCTCCTGACAGGTACTCACCCAATTAGATGTCCTTGCTTTAGTCCTTGCTCTGGTTCCATCTTGGAGTTTATGTGTTTTTAATGGCTTTTGCCTCGAGTAGGGAAGTCTGTTAGGAGGCTTGTCTGGAGACTGAGGCAGAAACTATCATCCTCCCCTTTTACCTGTTTTGCTCGGACAAATGAAATAAAAAAATGTTTTTTATACTGCATAAAAATATGGATAATTGAGAATGTGCCTATAAAAAGATACAGTGCAACACCGATTTTAGTATCTCAACTCTTTAGACTACATAAAACTGAAACATTAAAGAATAATTCATTTATTTTTCTGCAAACCTGGAGCATACAAGTCCTATAGAAACAGCCACAAAACAGGTGCCAAGGGGATCTAGCTAAAGTCAGACCAGACCTTCAACCTCTCAGCGCTCAGAGGTTGGGCTAAGGTATGAACAGAGGTCGCTTATAGTCCCGGTTGTCAATATGAATGGAGTCAGTGGGATTTCCTGAGGGCGACAGCCGTGGAAAAGTTTGGGGCATGAAATGAGATGTACAGAGTTCCAGGAATGTGAGCTTAGATAAATAATCAGTTTTCAGTGTGTGGGTGTGACAGAGCGACTTTATCTTTTTAGGCTCAGGTAAACCGTCTTCCCTTTGTTTTAGAAACTGTTTCAAACAGTCAGTTATATGGTACCAGGATTTTTGATGGATTCATTTCTTTATTTATCCTCATTAATGGTAATAAAAGCTTTGCCTGAGGCCGGTCGTGTGCCTCCTTTAGCTGGAATTCCACCCTCCTGGACCATGTTTGCTCCTTTTCATTAAAGAACGGGTTTGGTTGAGCCATGCTGTTTTAAGTTTGTTGAGCTGAATGTTTTAGTTGTCCTCCTGAGGCTTGTTTTTACATGCGTGATGACATTGAGGGTGGAACAAAATACAAACAAAACTAGTCCAGCTGAAAGTTGAGTCGGTTCAAAGGAAGCTCAGTCTCTGCAGCTGATGGGTCAAAACATAGAAATTGAGGAAAGCTGGCTGCAAATTTCTAAAATTCGTTGGTTTCACAGCTTTTTTGTCGCTGCACACATCTCTCTAAACAGAAGTGGTGACACATGTTGAGGTCCTGTGAGCTTTTCCATTGCTCTTTAAGTGGTTCTTGTGGCCAGAATTATGGCCAGAAAGCATCCCAAAAAAACAAATGTCATGGCCTGGAGGGCAGCTGTCCCCCGCTGGTGGAAGGGACGGTCCTCCTCCTGCTTCCCTCTAAAAGTAAACGTCAGAGACCTGGCTGTACTCTTTGACAGTTTCTGCTTCCTTTTTTTGTGTGCTATTCTGTGGAGTGTTAGTGGAGAAAAAAAAGGTCAAAGTGGTCCTTCTTTAAACCATAACAAACCCTTCACTTGAAATGTTCACTGTGAGGAATTTGGGACCCCATATCTGAGTGCTGTGGATGTTTTTTTGCAGAAAGGAGAGTGTGCATTAGCCAACAAACTCACTGTTTGTGCGCAAACACTCTAAAGAAACAGATCTAGTTTGTTAGCATTACCGTTGCCTTACCTACATGTTCTGGCCTGCATATATTTTAAGAGATTTTATATTGAGGGTTAAAAATAGCTAAAAACATCCCAGGATTTAAATGCTGCATGAGTAAACGGCTTCTTTGTCAGTGCAACAAATACTTCAATGTGTGTTATTTTAACTTTAATTTTTAATTGTAAACTCCTCAGGTGTGGACACTGCTTTGCCTTTATGCTCACAAACAAATCTAGAAACGAAACATTTAGTTTCAGACTTCAAAGACATATAGAAAATAGAAAAAATATAATAGAAACACAATAGAAAGTAGGGTTGACGTGCATCCTAAATGTATCTCTGCATGTAAACACAATTTCCAATGGAAAAATATGTTGATCTATAGCAGTGGTCCCCTAACCCCGGGCCGCGGACCGATACCAGTCCATGGCACAGTTGGTAGGAACGGAGTCGAAAAAAAAAAAACACCAACTACATTTTTCTCTTTTATTAATAATTTGATTCTGAAGTTTTATTTTGGAAAACTACTGGAGACCTGGCTGTGCGACTCATTTTTAATGCATGTCAAGTCGCTCGGTCACGTTTGGAAAATGCATCCGCTACTTTCTAAAAGCGGCTACGCCAGCCACTAAATTGAAACCCCTTTGAACGTTAACAAAAACAGACTTATTTGTAAAGTTTTTTTTTTTTGTAGAAGAGTCAGTGAGGAGACGGAAGAAAAAGGCTTTGACTTGAAGAAAACAGAAATCTGCTTTGAACAGACAAACCCTACAAGTCTTCACTACAAATATGGATTTCTTGCCACAGTTGTTGAATAATATTCAGCAACCGGCTGTCTAATGAAGTTGCTTAAATCGTGGATTCATATTTGTTATTATATTTAGAAAATTCTTGTTTTACTGACCGTTATTTTTTTATTCTTGTATTTATTCGTCACACCCTAAAAGTCACATGTGGCTGAAGTCATCGTCTGATTTTATTTATTTAGTTGTTTCCAATTTGACAACAATGGGTTAAACATTTTAATGGTTCCTACACAAAATCCATTGTAAAAATAAAGTTTAAACCAGCTGCAGATATGGTACAGAGGATCAAGATAAACTTTACCCTTAAAAGTTGAGGGAAACAGGAGACTAAAAATGCATAAATAAATAAATAGAACGCCCATTTTAGCCTCATACAGGCTGGTCCAGGAAAATATTGTCTAACATTAGATACGTCCTCGTCTGGAAAAGGTTGGGGGCCACTGATCTACGGTGATTTCTTTGAATGTATTTGCTCCACAAGAGATAAAATTAGAGCTTAGTTTTGATATTTGTAAAAAAAAAATAAAATAAATAAATAGTTGGTGTAAAATGTATTAATTCAGTCTTTATTGTAGGAGCATCTTTTTGGGCTGGGGTGTTTTTGGTGGTAAACAAAAGACAAGAAGCTTTTCATTTGATTGAAATGACATTAATTGCAAAGCTGGATCTTTGATGTTTTTAGCTTAGCTATTAAATAAAGTTTAAAAATATAAAAATGACACAATTATCCTTTGTATTTTACTATTTTGTTAACTTGGATTGTTTTTAGTCTGCATCAGTTTTGCAGTATTGGCACTTTTCCTTTGAAACACGTCTTGTTTTAGAATCCATTTATTGAAGAAATGAGCCATTTCCAAATAAAGATAAATAATTAAATTAATGAAACCGTGTTAAGTTTTGAACAGGTGCTCTGAAATTTAATGGCTGATGTGGTTTTGAAACGGTGTCGTTTTTTTTAGGACAGTCGTTCTAAGTCTCAGTTTTAAAACATTTTAATCATCCAACTTTAAGGCGCCTCAATCATGCTTTTCTGAAGCCTTTTATAATAAACCATATCCATATATATGATAATATACTACATTTGGCACACAAAAGAATACATCTTTTATTAAATATTAGTTATTTTCACAAGTTATTTTTCTACCCAGAAGTAAGACAACTTGATCTCTGAGGCTCCGGCTTTCGCTCCATGTGGGTGCCGCCCATTTCATGACGTCATCCTGGAGTCAGTCTCAGGAGTGTGTCAGCTTTTCACCTATGGAAACAAACAACATCCAAACTTTTGCAAAGATGGATGCGTATATTGTGCATATAAAAGAAAGCATTTTTGATGACTACTGCTAGCTCAGTGGAGAACGGGCGTGTGTATGTGTTTGTTAGTCTGGGGGTGTTGCGGGCAGGTCAATTCTTCCTGGAAGGGGCGGTTCACACTTGTCTACGTCAGCTCAAGAAAACCCGCTCGTTTTCATGAGTTGGGAGGAGCTGGTGCTCAGAGCGCAGGTTTTTAGAGGAACACTTAGAAATGTGTGAATGGATCAATATACCGCTTTGGGGTTTCTTTTTGTAAGGAATGAACATTATGATACACTTAAAAGCTTAAAAAAATGATTTTGCATGGCCCTTTAAAGGTAAGAATCTTCAGAGGGTTTCATTTGCGTGACATTGTTTATTTTTTATTCTTTATTTTTGTGTGTGAAAGGCTTCCATTTTCTAGAAACAACTGTGTTTGGTAGATTTTCTGCACCCTGCTGCTTTTTTTTCCTCTGTAGTTCTGCCTTTATCACTCCGCTGTGCTAAACTTCCTGTAGGAAATGTGCTATTAGTATCTCTAATGAGACTTGCTTTGATGAGGTTTGATTGATTTCATCTACATACCGTTGCAGTGTTATCTCAGCGCCATCACAGACACAGTTTCAGGGATACAGTGTTGGGTGCAAAATCTACTCATTTTTCTGCATGATGAGCTGAAATTCAGTGGATGACCAGGGCACAACAAATGAGTCATGGCTTTCTTGAAGCATAAAGTTAATCCAAAATGTGTAAAGCTGAGCTGCTGAAGCTTTTAGTCCTTTGGATTAGCAGAGCTGTTGTTCTGTTTGATGCAGACCGGTGGCACTTTACAGCTGGAGCAGAGAGAAGCCTTTGTGGAGCATGGGAGGGTTTAGTTTTCTAACAGCTGTATCTCTCAGGTACACTTTAAAACAGTTCTTAGTTCTCAGTTGTGCTTGTTCAGAATCCCGTCTCTGTTTCTTCTCCTAAAGGAGAAGACAGGAGAGGAGGAGAAAAGGAGGAGAAAAGGAGGAGGAGAAACAGAGTCAGTTTTTGGTATGTCTAAGCTCTAAAATCACAGAAGGTGATGCTCTGACATGAAAGTCGTATTTCTAGTTATTCAGGCCTGTTGAGGCCTGAATGATGATGATGATGATGATGATGATGAGGATGAGTGTCTCCATCTGTGATGTGTGGGCTGATAATTATCCAAGATGGAGGCATTTCCCATCACTCCTGTTGAAAACTGTTGTTGTTATCTGGTTCTTGTTATTTTGGGTTCACTCTGATTTTTCTCTTTTTTTTAAACTCACTGCTGTCAGTCAGGCAAAACTGGGGGGTTTTAGGGCTCTTTGTGGTTGCTAGGCAACAGAGCAAAGACCCCCTCACCAGGTCACCGGGCCTGTATGCCAGTGGTGTGTGCGCGCAGGAGCACATGTATGAGTAAAGAGGCTTTCGAGTTCAACATGTGTTTCTCAGCGTTTTGTGCCGCTCCACCTCTCATTCCGTCTTTCTGACATGCCGCAGAAGCAGAAATGAATTTCCACCCCCTCACTTTGCCACATAGCCAGCTGTGCTCCGGTCGTTCTCACTTACACGCACGCACGTGCACAGACACATGCACGCACGTCCAGTTCTGTTTCTGTCAAGACACTCTCAGTCCACTGATGTATTCCCAGGCCTGCAAACCTGCACCCATCCACGTCTGCTGGCCTCTGGAGCTTGTTATCCTGACTGCCTTTAGCTCTTAGGAGGGATATAACGATTAATGGAGTTAATCAATGAATCGATTGAAATTCCTGCCATCTAACCAGATCAATCTGACTGAGGGAAGTTGTTAATCAAATTGACTTTTAACATTATAAATTTGAATATGAAATGGGTTGATTATATCAATCTTGGAAAAAATTGTATTGATTGAGACATGATATAATTCCTGTCCAACGTGTGGAAACACTTTGAATTTAGGAAAGACATGTGACCATACAGTGTGGTAGGATGTTCTAATAATTATTTTCGTGTGGAAAAACAACAGTGGGCTGAACTTCATGAGACTAATAAGTGAATGGATTTGCCATTAGTTTTTGTTTACTTGTTTGTGCACATATTTAATTTATAGTTGATTATTTGACAAGAAATGCAAAGAATCTGTAAAACTTCACCTGCACTGTTCACAACCAGGTATTTATCTCTGAGTCACACTGGTTGAAGTTTTGGCTAAAGATGTCCTGGATTGATCTTACGTCAGTGAATCGGATCGAATTGGATCGTTCAAAATGAACCAAATATAGACTATGCATCATATTGTGAACCACAAATTATGGGATGAATTAAATCATTGTTAAAATGAACAGTTATACCCCTAGTTTCTACAGACGTCTGTTTGCCCAAACCCTCCGTCCTCTTCCTGTTCTTCAGCCTTTGGAAGGAACAGTGGGAGACTTAACTCCTTTTCTTAGCCTGATCTAATTTAATCTCTCGCCTCTCTTTTCTCTTTTTTCCTCGTCCAGCCAGCCTCCTCTCAGCCTCTTGCCTCACTTGCATTGTTTATGACTAAGCTCAGAGTTCAGGCATCTCCACTCAAAGCTGCCGCCATGTCTGTGTGACCCGTTTGACATAAAATATGGCTAACCCGACCCCATCTCACTCCTGCATAAATGAGCATACACATAAACACAAACACAAGCTCACGGTTACCTTACTTCATGAAAGCTGGTGGAAAGTGCCTGCAGTTGCCCTGGTGCCTCATTAAAGTGTAATGACAATGTGAATAATTAAGATTAAAGTAGAGTAATATCACACGCTGTGCGTTCGTTTGTGCCTTGTCTTTTTTTTTTTAGCAGCATAGAAACATTGTCATGACAGGGAGATGTGAGAACCTGTTAGGCTTTTTAATTCCATTTTTACTTGAGCTTGTCAGTCACTGTGAAGTGGAAACAGTGTAAATCAGCACTTTGTACTGTATTAAGTCAGAACAAGGCTAAACCACAATCATGTTGCTGTCATGTGCTTCACTCGTCTGTCCTTTTCATTTCCAGTGGAGGTCTAGTTTAGTTACTTTCACTCTCAAGAAGCTGACAGTATACAGTAGTGCACGGTCTTTGTTTGCAACTTGTAAGGAGGAAAAACATCCTGCTGTTATTTTGTTTAGTGGGTCTTTTAAAGGAGCTTCACTTTGACTTTTTTTCTGCATTTCTATTCAAACTCTCATCCTTTGACACCTAAAACATTTTGTCTTTAAAGCATTACATAAAAATAACAAGTACCCATATTTAAAAACCATAAATTTTGACTTTTGACTTATTGAAAACAAAAAACTCACATGGGAGGGAGAGAGGCCTTATTTTCAGCTGATCTCACTTTTTACAAAAAAAAACAAACAAAAACAAATCGTTCAACAACATGCCAACTAGTTATTTAATTCTTTTCTTTTTCCTTTGCTTTTGCACATGCCCATGAATCATAAGGAGAGTTAAACCTGCCCTACGCTCATAACACTGTGGAATTTTCTCAAAGAAACTTTGAGCGTTTACCTTTCGCACGTTAACTATAAGCATGACACAGTGACAGATTCAACATGTAATTCAGGCAATTGAAGAGGAAGGTAGCAGCTTAAATGTCAAATAACAAAGCAAACTGGGGCCTCCAAGTCTCACCTAAATGCTGTGAAGTATTTGCTGCTGTTTCTACACACTTGCTTCTTTCTGTTGGGTTGTGTGTGAGGCGCTGTGATATCCCATCCACGTGCCACGAGCATCAGAATCTCCAGGTCCTCTAAGCATCTGTGAAACTGATACCGGTCCGTCTGTGAGACACTCCTGCTGGTTTGTAACACTTGATATATTGGAGACGCTTTGACTGTCGTTGGTGTAGCCGGAGCACATGTCTTGTTCAGTTTTGATTTAGAAAATACATATACAAGCTGAGAATGATTTGTTTTTTTTTTATTCTTTTTTTACATTTCATCTGCAGATCAGCTGTTTAAACCAAAGTTCAATCCAAATGACCTTGAATACTTTCAGTTCTATTGTTGCCTATAAAACCATAAAAGGATTTTAAAACTGTAGTGAGCCTTGGTTAGCTGTAGTGTAATAAGTTGGGTTACTTTATGGCCGTAGCATCCCAACTGTGCAAAAGATAAATTTAAAACGAGTGGTTTTTGATAAGTGATCGATGACTCAACCAGAATTTGACGGAAACAAACCCACAAAGTTCTTTATCATTCACTGTCATTGTTGCCTTGGTTACACACTGACACATTTTCTCACGCTTCTCCGCCACGAATCACGCACCTCTTTAGGTTTTATTCATTTTTGGTCCTGCAGGAACTTTCTCTTTACTGCAGTGCAGCACAAATGTCAAGAAGTATTTTGATTCTTTTAGCCTTATTTTGGAAATTTCACACCACCTTTCCAACCCAAGTGAAAAATATAACATTAATTTCATTAAAAAAAATAATACTTCACTGCATTTTTTTCCTCCTGCTGCTGTCAAATGAGTCCAACACAGTTTTGGACAGATGGCCCTCAGACCATCCAATTACCAAAGAGCTGCTTGTAAATTCCTTTCTTTGTTGACTAAATGGCTTTCGATTTTACTGTTTTCTTCACCATTACACAGTACATGGATTACACATTACTCTAATATTAAATGTGAAATATTGGGCTTTATTTTTTTGTATTTAAAGCAGAATTTTGTAAAAATAAAGCGTGTTTATACAGTAATTCACAGATTGTACATCAGGGTTACCAAAAAGTAGTGAAGACTTGGAGCTTTTTCCAGCTTTTCTCTTCATTTTGTCAGTAAGAAAACTGACGATTACTCATCTGCCAAATATGTTTAGAGGTATTAGTAACTTTTATTTTTTGTGATGCCAAAAAGTATTAGCGCTGAAATCACTCGGCATAAAGCCGGCTGCTTTTGAGGTTTCAGAGTTTCCTGTTTCAGTGTTGATGTTTCGGGGTGGAGCTAAGAGGTGCTCCCTCATGCATGGTTGCATGTAAATGTATAAAAAAAAAACGTTTCCAATGAAGGATTAAAAGTTAGAACTTGAAGGTGACTTTTGACACATAAATTGCATGTTAATTCATGTCTATTGTTTATTTTGTATTGATAGGAAGCCAGCAATAATGTTTTTTTTCTCTCTCTCTCTCCCTGCTTCTTCTTCCCAGTGTGCTGTTTTGTGGTCCATAAGCGCTGTCATGAATTTGTCACCTTTTCATGTCCAGGGGCCGACAAAGGACCTGCTTCAGATGTAAGTAAAAAAAAAAAAAGGGTTAATGAACGTACAAATGTTCCATTTAGCTTGTTACTTTTTATTTTGAAAAGCTGGCATCTCTTTAAGGCAATCCTCCCTGTAACTGGTCGCTCCTTTTCAAATCCCATGGATTGTATTACATGTGTGTTGCTCTGTGGTTGGAGGCTGGTTATTAATAAAATCACCAAGGTCAGTATTGGCTTTTGTTTTGCGTTTGTGCTGCTGGGTGAGAACACACACAGCGTTGTTTCCTCTGGCCTCCCCCCCTCCTGCTGACATGTCAACCCCAAATCATATTAGGACATGTCAGTAAAGGGAAAATGTGCTGCCTGGCTGCCTCAGTTTAATGAGCCAATGTCCCTCATTTGCTCTGTTTGTGAGTCAGCATGCATTTTGAACTCATATGCTGATGCTCACTAATCTTTAACTCTTTCTTTGGTGCCTCTCCAGATGCTTATTTTTTCTGAATCCTGCTGAGTAAACCCGTGTTCCTGTAGTATTTTCTTGTTTTCTGTTCTAAATTCATTAAAAATAAACAACATAATCAATTACCTGGATTAGGGGAAATGATAAATGCTTCTCCTTTTTTGTAGCTGTTTTTTACCTCCATTATTAAATGCATACCATGATTCGTCTTCTCTCTTTAGCTGAACTCTTTCCTGCCATTAAAGCCAAATACAGTTGCTCAAAATCCCACTCTGATTATCTTTTGGTCTATTTTCAAAGTGTTCCCAGTGCTCTTTTACTTACGATTATGCTGATTTTAGCCAAAAACAAACAGACAAAAGAAAAAGATCCTTTTCTTGGACATAGTCTCTGCAGAGAGGTAGCAGTTCCCTAAAAATTTGCCTCCAAGTTGTAGGCTGGACTGTCACTGCTGAGTAAGTTAGCCCACGTTCCCATCATCCATCTGTTTACACTCACCCACCAACTTACAGTCCATCACAACCCCAACTCAACATTGCTGCAACAGTTTTGATCCAGATACCAGCTCGAACTAGGAAAAACAAAGACGTCCATGGATCTATTTGTCTACAAGTGGAAGCATCAGAATGGAGCGGAGCAGGGAGCTTGAGGCCTGCCGTTGCAGCTTCTTTGTTACACCTATACGCTTTTTCCAACAACATTTATTGTCATCTCCTGATTCACAATGTTTTGAATAAAGAAATACCCAGACACCCAATTATAAGCTTAATTTTCTTTAAATATGGACACAAACATGCTAAAACATGTGGGTCTTTAAATGTCACAGTAACAACATGATGGTGGAAGAACAGGTCACTCCTAAAGGTGTTTTACCCACTGGGGCACCGGATGAAATCCACGCCAGGCTCCACTCTTCACCTGTACTTACATAGTTGTGGCTGAACAGCCGCCAAAGCGTGCAGCCAGTTTTTTTGTTCTTTAAACCCTATGAAAGGCCCCCATAGAGGGATGCCAGTTTGAAAATAAATTATTCAGCAATCGCTCACATTTAAGGTGGCTTTTTCTGGCAGTGGTTAGCACAGGTTAGCTGACAAAGAGAAGATCCTGTTCCCAATCTTAACTAGGTAATGAAGGATGAAGCTGTGTTTACAGCTATGTGAAATATGCAGCTGGTAGAGGTTATGAATGGTAGTTAATATTGTTGAAATGTCAGCTGTTAGTTGCCATTGCTCTGTTAATGGTTTTTAATTGGATTATAGACATATAAATCTAGAGGAAAGCTTTTGTCCTCATGGTTCTTTTCTCCGTTTCTGCAGGATCCTCGTAGCAAACACAAGTTCAAGGTCCACACCTACTCAAGCCCCACCTTCTGTGACCACTGCGGCTCCCTCCTCTACGGGCTGATACACCAGGGCATGAAATGTGACCGTACGTACTCTAACATCATACTTTATTTCTCATCTCAGCTTTTTTCTGAATTGAAATTGAAATATAAATATTTTAAGAACTTTTTTTTTAATTTAAAAATTGAATCTGTGGTAAAATAACCAAATATGAACACATTAATGAGAATTTAAAAGAGTAAAGTTCGACCTGTAATGTGTTGACTTCAACAGAATCTCAGGGTTGTCTATTTCCTTAAAGTGTTACGTTTTTTTTTTTAGCCATTCTCTATTTAAAGGGCTTACAGATTTCCTGTCTTGTGCAATACTTCATAATGGAGTACTGCAAAAAATGTAATTTTAACATTGAAATCAACCATCATTTTTTATGGTGCAACACAAACCTGTGTTTGGTTTAAACCTTTATTATTGACCTTGCTGTGGGAAGTTCTATTGCAAAGTGAAAACACTGGCAGATTAAATTTGTGTGGATACGTGGACCTGCATTGGTACTTTATGGTGGTTCTGTCAGAGAAATTAAAGTTCTTTATTTTTTAGAGATTGTATATCTGAAATAATGTTCATAAGCTTCTTCTTGATGACTTTCATTATTTTAATTTTTAAAAGCATCTTCTTAGTTACTGAACAGACATTTATGATGTGCTTGTTGATCCTCACTAACTAGAAACACAAATGGACACAGTTAAATGCCTTCAGTAGAGTCTCGACTTTAAGTAGACTTCCTGTATAATTAAGCAAAAAAAAAAAAGCGTAACACTATAGTGGAGTGTTTTTGCAACTGTATGTAGGGCTAATTATTAGAATTTTAAGCATTTAATAAAGTCATCCTATCTGTCTGTCCGTCTGTCTGTCTGTCTGTCTGTCTGTCTGTCTGTCTGTCTGTCTGTCTGTCTGTCTGTCTGTCTGTCTGTCTGTCTGTCTGTCTGTCTGTCTGTATATTCAAAGGTTGCTCTAAACTGTTAATAAATCAAAGCTGAATCAGAAGAAAAGTTTTTCTTGCAGAAAAATGATTAACATTGCTGATGATGTTCTTTTACATTTCATCGGCTTAGAGGCTCTTATTAGTAACTCAAAGGGGAAGTTTGTCTCTCAGCATTTTTGGTGGGTACACGTTTCCTCTTTATGGCTGTGTGCAGCAAACTGAGTTTGAATAAGCCTCTTTGTAAATAAACTAGAGCTGCACATTTTACAGAACTAACTGGTTATCTACTGTTCTGAGGAATCATACAAAAAAAACATTTTTTTTTTCTCCATTTATTTTTAAGTTTAGGATCCAAAACTAAAATGGGTTAAGTCTCAATCAGAGAAGGAACGAATACATGTTAATTTGACCGTGATTTATAGCAGACTTGTGAGTTAATGAGATGATTAATGAGTAAAATTATAAATACAATACAGTTGTTTCTTTTTTTAGTGATGCTTTTGATAATAAATACATTAAGTTAGGTGTTTTTATTTTGTAGATTTGCAGAGTATATGGGGGCTTTCCTTCCCCCACACATACTATTTTGTAATTGTAATAGTTTGGGACACATGTGGATGGAAGAGTGCAATGGTTCACTCTTCCTTCCTGAGACCAACAAACATCTTTGTCCCAAGTTAAAACAAAACATAGTTTTTCCATAGCATTTTATTCTTTTTATATCAACTTGAGATATCAGGAAGTGGTGGTGGCTGTTCATGTCAGAATGTGACAGATTTGAGTCTGTACTCTAGAGTGGAGCCACCACCCAGTGGTAGCTCTGGATCTCAGGCCAGTCTGCCATCTAGTGGACACACTCTGCTTGACTTCTAAAATGTAATTTGTTTTTCTGTTATATTGTAAATCCTTTCCATGTGAATTTCCCTATCTGAAGGAGGGAGTAAAGACAATATGAAATTTCTTCAGTTGGTTGATTTGAAAAAAAAAAACAAGAAAAGAAGAAAAAGCAAAAACATGAATAAAAAAAAAATCTGTAAGCCTTTACAAGCTCATTTTAAACAATAAATGATTGTGTCTAGTGCAAAGTACAAGTTTTTAAACCCAGTACATATATTTGTAGATCGTTCATGATAATATTTCCCTCATACATCTTCGAGTGTGTATGGTGCAGAAAAATGTTTTGTCTGTAAATTTTAAAGATCAGTCTGAGATGACAGGAGAGCACAATGAGTTCAAGCCGAGACAGAAAGGACATGAAATGGAGCAACAGTGAAGGCAGCAGAGGTGGAGTGAGAATGCAGGCCTGCACATCTGTCCTGGGCCACACTAAAGGCCACAGCTCAAACATTTAAACCTCGTTTGCTTGAGTAAAACTTCAAAGAAAGAAAACTTTTCTCTGACTTTTTGCTGTATTTTATGTATTCTGAGTGATTTGATGGTTCTTTACACACAGCTGACTTGCATATTGTCCTTTTCTACTCAGATTGTATGATGAACATCCACAAGCGATGTGTTGCCAACGTCCCAAGCCTCTGCGGGACAGATCACACTGAAAGAAGAGGTCGCATCCAAATAACAGCCCAGATCAGTCGGGACACGCTCACCGTCACTAGTGAGTACGCCCTGTCCATTACTCTCTTCATTCTCACTTTTTTTTTTCATTCTGACACACACACTAAACAAAGTGCCCTATCAGCTGAGCAGTAAAACTGGAAAGTCCATTAGTCGTTCAATGAGCCAACGATTGACCCACTTTTCCACTGGGACATGCGTCCATGTGCCTGCTCTCTCTCCCACACTGCAGCCAATTGATTATGGAACAGAAACTAAACTGCTGTTAAGTGTTCTCAGATGTAAAGCTGTTTAGGGAAGAGCAGAACGGGCCTCAAAAGCTTTAGGTACAGGTATGGGTATAGGTATGTGGCTCTGACTTTTAAGGGGTCACCGCTGTTTGCTTTGCTTTATGGAAAGTAGCCCCCTTCACTAAATGATCAATATATTTTTTTCTTTTGCCATTTCTTTACCTATTCACAGTCAAAGAGGCCAGAAACCTGGTGCCCATGGACCCAAATGGTCTGTCAGATCCCTACGTCAAGCTCAAGCTGATTCCTGATCCCAAGAGTGAGAGCAAGCAGAAGACAAAGACCATTAAATGCTGTCTCAACCCCACCTGGAACGAGACATTCACGTTGTGAGACATCTCCTATTCTTTGCTCTATTTTAGACCAGTTTTAGGACAGTTCTTACTGTCTGGCCTTGTTAAATAAAACTCCGCCAGCCCCATTTGCAGTCTCATGAGCATGAAGTGTACTAGAACTCGTGGGAGTGCTCTTTTTTTTGTCTTCCTTTGTCTTGTTTAAGCTCATTGTTATTCAAAAGATTCAGAGCACATCTGTCCTCCCTAAAACCATACCACTTTCTGAACAACTGGTTCAAATTGTTTCACTTGATTTTACTTGTTTATAGCTTCCAATGTGACTTTGATCAACCCTTTGTTCAATTCTTTCACAGTAAACTCTGTGAAAGTGACAAAGACCGCCGTCTGTCAGTAGAGGTGTGGGACTGGGATTTGACCAGCCGGAATGACTTCATGGGTTCTCTGTCCTTTGGCATCTCCGAGCTACAAAAACAAGGGATTGATGGATGGTGAGCAGATGTGGGAGAAAGAGGGACATTTTTTGTAAATTCTTAGATCAAACTTGAATTCTTATGGCTTTTAGGTTCAAGCTGTTGTCTCAAGAAGAAGGAGAATACTTTAATGTTCCCGTCCAGCCAGAAGGAGAAGATGGTAATGAGGAGCTTCGGCAAAAATTTGAGGTGAGATTAATGGAGATTTTTGAAATACTTGTTTGCATTCATAAACATTTATGTGTGTGTTTGTTCATTCATTTCCTTCAATAATTTCTGACTCCAGAGGGCAAAAGTGGGTCCAGGAAAGCCCACAGACTCCTCTTCCTCTTCCTCCTTACACAAGTATGACAGCAATGGGAATCAGGACCGTGTCAAGCTCTCAGACTTCACCTTTATCATGGTTCTGGGCAAAGGCAGCTTTGGCAAGGTGAGGCTTGCTGGGAGATTGTAATGCGGTTAGAAAAAAGAAACCTGTTTTTCTGAAGCTTTTTGTTGTTGTCTCATTAGGTGATGTTGGCTGAGAGGAAAGGAACAGATGAGTTGTACGCCATCAAAGTCCTGAAAAAGGATGTGGTGATTCAAGATGATGACGTGGAGTGCACCATGGTGGAGAAGAGGGTCCTTGCTCTGTCGGGGAAACCCCCTTTCCTCACCCAGCTGCATTCGTGTTTTCAAACCACAGTAAGGACCACGAAGAAGCTTCACGGATCACACTGATTCTGGACGAGGGGCTGTTTTTTGGCTTATTGTCTATGAATGTTGAGTTTTATGGGATGTATTAAATCATAATTTACAGCTGAAAAAGTAAAGTTCTTAAAGACCCACTCTGATGAAAATGGTCCGTCTAACATGTTCTTGTGACATTTTTCTCATTATGGACACACGCACACACATATAAATAAACTTAAAATTTTGAGTATTTCTTTATTCAAATCATCGTGAATAAAGAGCAGACAAAACAAAAGCCATTTGAATAAGTATTTGTGAGATAGAAAATACGCTGGGCGGGCCACAACCTCCCTGCTCCGAGCTCTCAACAACAAGTAGGCAAAAGGGGGGGTGGGGTTGCTCCACAGCAATGGTCCCGCCCACAATTCAGGTGAATTTCTAATGAACTTCTGCCGCTCCGCAGTAACTATGTCCTAGAAAACAACACAGGACTTTTTTATTTTGGCTAAAATCAGCATATTCATAATAAGAAGACAACTAGGAACGCTTTTACAATAGATCCAAAGATGATCAGAGTGGGGCTTTAATTGTATAAACTGCATTATGTGGGATCTAAAACTGATTTGAATACTTAGGAATATTTTTATACTGCCTTCTTTGGTTAATTTTTCCATTCTTGCCTTCAGGATCGGTTATATTTTGTCATGGAGTATGTTAATGGAGGAGACCTCATGTACCAAATCCAACAGGTCGGCAAGTTTAAAGAGCCTCATGCTGTGTGAGTAATCACTCATATAAAAACACAAGCACACGTTCAAATGAAAGCCAAAAAAGGCTGCTTAAAATTTCTGATAGTTTTCATTAAAAAAAAAAAAAGGATTTAAATAAGCAAAACAGATTATTTTTAATGATTTTATTTGATCTGAGTGCTTATTGAACCTTAAGGGTTTTCCTGTGAAACATTTTTAGACTGAGGTACTTTAAAATTTACAGGCTTGTTTCATCATCAACTCTAATGTTGTCTAGACAAGTCATTACAAAGAATGATTATATAAGTTTGGAAGTCATTTGTTTTTAGTATATCAACTGCCTCTTATGATGGACATTTAAAACACTCTTTAAATATTTTGTATATTGTTTTCTTTTACTTTTGGCTCAATGATCTCTTCAAGGATTTGCTGGGAGACTCCTTTGTGGGTTGCTTTCCAAAGCTTTGAAAAATTGAAACTGCTTTGCCATTTCTGTGTCAAAAGAATCATGACATCATGTATATAATAAATATGAATAAATTCTAGTCCTCCGACACGCTCCCTAGAGAAAAGCTGTAACAGATAAAGGGTGTAGGGCAATAGGATTCCATCAGGCCTATTATTAATAATAACACTTCATGTAAAAAATGTAATGTACTTTAGTTCTAAATATCCCTGAACACACAAATTTGGCTTGATTTCTTCTACAGTACAAAGATTAAATTTATATATAATTGATAAAATAAGTAAATGCAAGCCTGAAGGTAATCACAAAAAACTAACATATCAAAATTTGCAGAATGATGGCCACGCAATTTAATGTTTTATTACAAAAAAATATTTTTCATAGGGGTAAAATGTTACATTTCATGATTTCCTGGGTTTTAGGAAACCTTTTTGTGTCTTGCAGGTTCTATGCTGCAGAGATTGCGATCGGCCTCTTCTTCCTGCACTCCAGAGGCATTGTCTACAGGTGAGTGCAGTTTTAAGTTTCCTTTTCTCTATTGTTTTGCCAACAACTTAGACTTTGATTTTGTGTTTTCGCAGAGACCTAAAGCTTGACAATGTGATGCTGGACTCTGAGGGTCATATAAAGATTGCAGACTTTGGCATGTGCAAAGAGAACATGCTGGATGGAGTTACCACCAAGACCTTTTGTGGGACACCAGACTACATTGCCCCAGAGGTGAGTTCAGAGTTAACCAGCAGCCAAGTGATGTTCTTTAAGTGTATTCATCTTTTAAGGGTCCATAAAACTTGTATCTCTTAAATGTAGATTATCGCCTATCAACCTTATGGAAAGTCTGTAGACTGGTGGGCCTTTGGAGTACTTCTTTATGAAATGCTTGCTGGACAGGTTTGCATACTTATTCAGACTTAAACGTAATCAATGCAGTGAAGAATGGAAAGTGATGAGACGTGTGTGTTCCGTTGCAGCCTCCTTTTGACGGGGAGGATGAAGATGAGCTCTTCCAGTCGATCATGGAGCATCATGTCTCCTATCCGAAGTCCATGTCCAAAGAAGCTGTTGCCATCTGCAAGGGGGTGTGTACAGCTGTAACACAACTTCTCACTTGACACACAACTTCTGAATTGAAAAAAAATACAGTTCTCCCATCATTAAGCACCAGAGACACTCGCAAATAAGCAGGATGCGCAAATACGGAGAACAACACCCCACCCCCACCCCCGAACCCAAAGAATGCCCGTCACCAATCCTTACTCCTCAAATACCCTTCTGAACCATTTCAGGTGCTTTGTAAAACATTTATTAAAGAATATTGTTCAACATAAAGAGGTTTTTTTTTATTCAGAGCCATAGACTGTACTGTAGCGTACTGTATAAGTAAGTGACCATGGTATAAGCGGGTTAATGGCTGACGAAGTGTGTATTATTACTATTTAACGCACGCCGTGGAAGCCTTGCTTCCCTGAAGTGCATTAAAAAGTAATAAGGCACACTTCAAAGGCCATTAACCCGCTTATACCATGGTCACTTACAAAAGCAATAAATATTAACCAGTTTTTAGTCCTTAATTCTTGTTTTTTTCCCGATTTGGATCGCTTTTCTCACAAAAAGCGGACTATTTGTTACGTGGTGCGGCTCGCACAAATAGTCCGCGTCGCGCAGCACCACCCCTGCAGTCAAGATTTGGCGATTATATATATATATGCTGATCTTTCCGATGGGTTGAAGAAAGCATCAGTTCAGAGAGAAAGTTCATCTCTTACCGCTTGTTTTTGTCCAAATGATGAAGCAAAAGGTTGTTTTAAAGAAGCCGGCGCAGTGATACAAAACATTTAAGCTAGCCGACCGGAACTTCATTTTTCACTGTGCGGTTATCCCGTGGTATATCACTTTTTAATGTACACCCAGCAGCCAATCAGAATCGAGTATTCACCCGGACCATGGTATAACATACATTAGGAGCATCACTATGTGGCTCAAAACCAGGAGTCCGTGCTTCATCCTTCATCAGTTAAGTGCGAGAGGTCATCTTCTTCCAGAAGAACGCGGTTTCCTCCATCATCATTCATTCCAGGTGAAAATTATTCTCCACAATTATTCTTCTTAGTGAATCAGCATATTTTCTGGCCACTTCTGAGTCCGCTGATGCCATTTCTCCAGGGGCACAAACTTTGGTTAGTGTTGTTCAGAAACCGGTAGAAATAGCTGTGAAATATTCCCTAACGGCCGACCAGGAAGCCGGCGTGCCGGCATGCTCTTCACCTCCGCTCCCTCGCAGCACCTTCTTCGGACGCAAAAATACCATACGAGCGTCTTGAGTGGGGTTTTTGTGATGAACCGGTGGAGTCAGATGACTGAAAAAAATGTTGTGAAACTGCGAATATTGAAACGTGATGAAGCGGGGGAACACTGTACAATATATGTATGTATTTTGAATTTTAAAAAAAAGCTTCTACTCTTCTTAAGGTTTGCATTTGTGCCTCTGCTTCTAGCTCATGACCAAACACCCTGGAAAACGCCTGGGCTGTGGTCCAGAAGGGGAGCGGGACATCAAAGACCATGCCTTTTTCCGTTATATAGACTGGGAAAAACTAGAGAACAAAATGGTCCAGCCGCCTTTCAAGCCCAAAGCTGTGAGTATAATGCAAACACACTGTGTCTTTATTTTTTAATGTTATCCAGTCTTGACACATAAGATTGCTCAAAAGACAATCAAACTTTTCTGGTAAGTTTGAAAAATGCTTAGATCCCTCATCCCTAGAACCCAGTCATCCTCCACCATTGGTCACTACACTGACAAGTGCAGAGCTGAGGCTTGTCAGTGCAATCACCAATGAAGACGTTAGAATGTCCCTGTTTCCATTTACACCAATGGAAATCCACAGTTCTGGCTGCATGCGATTTGATTGGTCAATGCCCCGTTTTAGTTGTATTTCTCGTTGTTGTTGTTGTTGTTTTTTTGTTCTCTTCATCCTTCATCACACTCACTTCACCCCCACCATGTCTCTCCTTTCCTCTCCATGGCAGTGTGGGCGTGAAGCAGAGAACTTTGATCGCTTTTTCACACGCCACGCCCCAACGCTGACCCCCCCAGATCAGGAGCTAATAGCCAACCTGGACCAGGACGAATTCCAAGGCTTCTCATTTGTTAACCCTGAGTACTCTCACACAACTCACTGACTGTGCCTCAAATCCCTGGGCTGCATCAGAAATCTCCCACGCTTTACATTACAAGCAGAGAAAGGAAAAAGTTATCATATCATGTATCCAGGCTGCATCAAAGAGGGTCTTAAACAAAGGAACATTTTAGAATATGTGCTTATTTACTGTCTTTCCAAAAGCCTGCAGCATGTGATTTAAAACAAACAAAGAAAATAGAAAAACCTCTGTGAAGTGACCGGGTTTATAAAAAGCATGAATCCTGCTACTCTGAGCATACTAACTTTGAATTATGACATGTTAGTCAACATATACAATACACAAGGGATTCCAAAATGTTCATGAAAGTCCAGCAAAGAGAAAAGTTTAACAATTAATCAACTTATGCAATGGAAGTATCCTGTTAAGATCTCCTTTTGCTAGCTCGCTAGTTCTATATGCAAGCAAGTGGGTGATAATGCTAACAAGCTACTTAGTGGGAAGCCTAGTGAGCTAGCTACCGCTTATGGTGTATTTGGAGTGACAGCAAAAGAAATACTCTCATAAATGAACTAAAGAAATGCTTTCTTGGGAAGCAAAATCTTTAAAGCTCAATGACCATTGATGGTAATAGCTGAAGAAGGCATTAGGATGCTACTATATGACTGGTCATAAAGCATTATGATTAGCAGGGAGCAGTCTGTAAAGACAAAAAAACAGTTTTCAATGTGTAAATCTTTCTATAATGCAATCAGTTTTTCAGAAAATGTCTTTACTGTCGATTTCAGTTTTTCCCATCACAATTGGGGTGTTTAGTTTTAAAATGTATCTACATTTGCTAACATGACAAAAATGTGTTCACTTTTGAGGAATTTAGAGTTTCGGTGGATAATAGCGGTGCCAAACCAGAGCCTCACTAGCCCTTTGCATTGCTGAGATAGTAAGTTATATCACAGTTTATTCAGAGTTGCTTTCCTGAGTTTGTTTTTCTTTTCTTTTTTGGGGCACGCTTAAAAAAAGTACACAATGAAATTAGGTCACCTAATGGATCCAGACAAAGCAGAAAGATGTCATGTCTTTGTGGATTGAAGCCTTGCGAGCTTCATCTATTCAGCTTCAGTTATTCTGCTTCTGTTTTTCCTACTAAACTTTATACTCTACAGGCTTAAAATTTGTAACTAACTAACTAAGATACAACTCTTTTGACTTTTGGAAAGATAGCAAAAAAACACATTTGTCAAATTTGTCCCATTATTAAAAGTGCGCTCAGACGGACATGTGCACAAGTGACAGCAAACAGCCAAAACAATAACATATTTCAGTGTCAAGGTGAAAGTAAGGGATTCCTCTGTTCTCCAGCAGTGACATTGTTCTGGGTCTTCTGTAGTTAGACAAGTGACTGTTGCTTTTGCACCAGCTGTAATGGCTGGATTTCTACCCTCGGTGCAGAAATGTCGCTTGCTTTCAAACACTCCCTGGCTGCTCACATCAGCAGGTGGATGTCAAAAACCGTACGTGAACCTGCCCGTCTTTGTACCGATCTGCCTGTAACTGCGTATGATGACCCATTGCTGATGTTGTTGAGTGTGCTATGATCCCACCTTGCTAGTTCACGCGGTGTAAGTGAAAATGGACCGACTTCTGGCTGTAATTGTTTTACTACAGGTCTGTTTCCCAGTGTTGACCTTGGTTTGTCTATACGAAGACATTTTCTTTTCATTGTTGTGGTGAGGTTTTCTGCATTTTTCTAGTATATTATCTTTACACATGTAGTCCACAGGAGTTACATGCCTTCATCCTCTTCTTCCTTCCTTTTTTTTTTTTTTTTTTTTATAATGTTCATTACATTTCTTTTGATCCAACCCAGAAAACCTTTTCCACATTCCACTGGATTTTTACTGATGTACATATTGTTTTGCTGGGAAGCAGGTTCACACACACAAGTCTTGTAAAAGCTGGCAGGTCATTGGCTCACAAAGATCTCCTGAAGTGCCAAACAAAGGTTCACAACGCTGAGGTTGTAGAAAAGAATTGCTCTCTACTCAACAGTGTAGGGGAGTATTTTGTGCCATTTTTTAAATACATGTGACTATCATGATATGCATTATAGCCTGTTCAGCAGTACTGTTTGAAAGTAACGTTCATGTTTCAGGTGACTTGTCTGATTTTTGTTTTACTTTTGTAACTGTGTAACAATGCAAGAAAGTGACAATGTGACTAATGTTCTGTGAGCTTGTATCCCTGAGTGAAGAGGCTGAAATTTGACTTAATATTCAAAGGACAGTGATTCTTCCAGGTGAAAGAAGTTAGCACTTTCTCAGTAATGGTATTAGGTACAGTATACATTTTGGATGAGTTGCTCCTGAATGGAAAGAGGCTTCTGTGGATTGTGTATTTGTCCTGTATGACTGGAAATTGATAATTATACTTGCTGGTGCTTGCCACACTACTATTGTTGTGTCTGTCTTCCTACTACTTTCATGGGACTTTAAAGTCCAGTTCTGATCCACCTTTGATCGATTTTAAAACCCGTTCCCAGTGGTCTTTTTAGTATGATTGTGCCGTTTTGAGCAAAAATTAAAAAAAACCACTCTGTGGCATATTCTGTTACATAATTTCATTACGGCCCACCCAAATAAGCTCTTTTTCAAGACATTTTTTTCATTTCATTCTGCTTCTGATTCACAACGATTTGAACGCAGGAATGCTATTTTAAGCCTAATCTTCTTTATACGTGTCCTCCATCATCAGTGAAATCCTACAAACATGTGCTAAAAACACCAAAAACCCAACTTTTCTTAGTGGGTCTTTCAGCGTTTTGATGCAAATATATGTTTGATTTGGATAACTGCACATTTTAGATGAATAACTGTTTTTTTTTATTTTTTCCGTAAATAAAAAACATTGAATAATTGAGAATGTAATCTGTCATGCACAACAACACTGAGGTTTGTAGGAAAAATCCTTCCAGCACCTTTTATTTCAGCTGAAGGCCTGTGATGAGACAGAAACTGGAGGTAGGAAACAAAATGCTTTGTGTGTGCGCGTGTGTGTGTGTCTGCGCGTGTGTGTGTGTGAGAGAGACACACGTGTGTTGCTACAGACTCTCTGCTTTGCTTCCCTGTGTGAAATCCTCTCTAGTTGTTGTTGTTTGGCTTCTTATCGATCTTTTGTCTGCTCTGTACCGGAACATTTCCTCTTTCTCTGGCTTTGGAAGTTTGTCTTGGATCTTTCTGCATTTGTGCTGTTGACGTGGTTTGAAGGGTCTTTTAAGTGTTTTCTTGGCTTTTTTTCAGAAGTGTGTGTTTCTTGTCAGCCTGCACCTTCTTTGTCCTTTGTGGAGGTGTTGGGGTACGCCACTCTATGTTAACCATGGAATACAAACCAACCTTATTTCACTCATTTCTAAGTTTATCTTAAAAAAATAGTTTAGGCTGGTAACATTCAAATAGAACAAGCATGAATCGTTTCTTTTATTTCTCATTTACTTATTTAGAATACATTTGGAGGAGGAAATCTAAGTACTTGAAGTTAAAGGTTCATTATATTGTTGCCTAAAAGTAAAATCGTCAACCTTTATGGGAAAAAAAAAGTTTAAACAAGAGGCTTGATTCCATATTTGAAGCAAATATTACCAAAAATATGTTTTTGTTTAAACTAACACTGGATTGTTGCTGAAAAACAAACTTGATGTTAATTTTCTTATTCAAATGTTACCCTGATATGACTTTATAGTTACACATATCTAATAACATCTCTAGGTACAACCAAAGATTTAAAAAAAAAAGAAATACATTTGGAACTTTGAAATCATGTTATATTTTAACTTCAACCAGTACAACCAGCAGTCATCTTTTTCTTCTACCAATAATACATTTGTTTAGTTGGCATGATTTCTATAAATATTTAGTGTAGAAAGTTCCATAGAATGAAGAAACAACAGAGTATTGGGTTTTAGTGTCTGATTGATTGTAAAAAAACTGCTGAGATGGTTATCAAAAATCAAAACAAAAGACCAACTACACTTACAGGCCAAAGTCATATTAACCCATGTAAAACTCCAACTAACCAATATTTTGGATGTCACCTAATCTAACTTTTTTTAGATTAGTGGATTATTCACAGTTATTTTTTAAAGCATCTACTCCTGCTTTTCTTTAACATTAGTTTAAAAGAGGCAGGAGAAGGGATTTTTTTGAGGTTTTGACAATTTTCTCTGCATATTTTAGAAGTTTTTTTTAGTCTATTTCAGGGGCAGGTTTAAGTCTAACAATCTTTATGGATTACAGCAGTGAAAGTAGGGAAAATAAAGTTTTTATACCTAAAAAAAGTCTAAATAATTTCTTCCACATATTGATAAATACCCGATTAAGAGTGTTAGATTATTCACTTATGATGTCTGCTTAGTGTGTATTTTAAAACCTTTTCTTCCAGTAAAAAGTTTTACTTCTTAGGTTTGTTGTCCCTACTTTAGTTTTTTACTAATAAATATGTGTAGTCTGTTCAAATCTAACCAGTATAATTATAATTATATAATTATATAATTATAATTGTTCCCTCGTATTCTACTTAACATTTAGGAGCGTAAGTCATATTATTAGAAATGCTGTAGAGCTCATGGGGATATATGTTAACGACGCGCTAACCCCACATTGGCTGTTTGACTTACGAAAGAGCGTCTAACCCCACTGATCAACAATTATAGAGATGAAAGTTATGTACAGTGATAACCCACAACAAATGAGTGTTTGCCACTGAAAAACTGGCACAAAGAGCCCAATTAAACGTCAGTTTTTTTGTCTCACCCCAGTTTTTTGCACAGCTTTCACGTTAGCTTGTATATTGCCAAAACTGTGTTGAGTTTTGGATTGTTGACGGCATTGTTTACTGAAATTCTGCTGAACATTATCATCAGAAATGAAAGACGGAAGCTTTTTTTAGAAACTAACAGCTGTTTGTTGGATAAAAAACTAATTTGGTGTGAAATGCATGAAAGACCTTTCTCATGTCCCGTCATTTGTCTGCACCTTCAAGAGACCACCTTTGTTTTGAATAACAGTGTCTGTCTTAGCTGCAGGGTATTCTGTTTTGTAGTGTGCTACAAACTTTGCTTTTCTTTTTTTCCCCCCACCTTTCTTACATGTGCTTTTCAAGCGACCTTCATATCGCTGCATTTTTACCTTCCCCTTTGCTCAGTCTAACTCTGCATTCTTTTCACGTGTCTTTGTGGCAGAAGTCTCGCCAAGATGTTGGGAACTTCGATAAGGAGTTCACGAAGATGCCAGTGGAGCTGACGCCGACTGACAAGCTCTTCATCATGAACCTGGACCAAAATGAATTCCAGGGCTTCTCCTACACCAATCCAGAATTTGTCATACAAGTTTGAGGACAAAATTTGATTTCTATAGGCAGCCCACACATATCAATCCTTAGCCCAACCAAAAAAAGTCCAGCTGGTTCCACCCAAGACTTAGCAACTCATCACAACCTCCAAAGCCGCTGTATCTCACTTAAACATATCACCATAACCCTCAAACAAACCTCAATCAATACAAATGACAATATTACTGCTGGACTCACCCACTTCATAGTGCTGGTTTTCAGGAAGCAGCAGGATTGGGATCATTGACAATGATGGAAAAGGAGGTCCAAGGATCTCTGAAAAACATTTTATTAACCAACAGTTCTTCTTTTTGTCCTAAAACAGTCACATCAGGAATATTCCATAATCAGTATGTCATGTGCGTGCTCTCACTTGTGCCACGGTATAATGTGAGATTCTGCAGGGAAGGAGCGTTTTTGAGAAATGAATTCCCTGAATTACAACCTTGTGTCCTCAAATCAAACCTGGACTTCTTTTTAAAGCACGTCTCGTCTTCCAAGGTGATGCAAAAAAATAAATAAAAAGAAAATGACAAAGGAAAAAACAGAGAACTGCCTGTTTAACGGTTATACGTCAATTTAACGGTATGTTTCTTTTCTGCCTACTCTTTCTGGCACTGTGTGAACAGTGGGTTAGTGCTGTGTAGGCCTATACAGTTGTCGTGATGGAGCTCCTCTATGCATGCCATACAGTCCAGGTTCTGTAGTAAGAGTTGCTTCTGATGAGGAAACTAACTTTGTGAGGTGTCCTTCATTCGTATTCCAAGCCTGTTTAAAAAAAAAAAAAAAAAAAAAAAAAAAAGCCAAACTCAGCTTTAGTTTTCCACTCTGTGTTTCCTATCTTCAGTAATATTGAAATCTGCACAGCTAAATGTTTTGCTTCAAACAAATCTCAGAGCAAAGGCTGTATGGCTGTGCCCAAAAATGACTATACAAATCTTTAAAGGTTGATGTACACTTACTTATGTATGACTTGTGTTTCAGTGTATGAGTGTAAATAGGAACGGTACTAAGAGCTAAGAAATATTTTTATTGTTTATGTACATTGTAATATTTTACTAAAATCATTTAGTTTTTTTCTTGAGCCGTCTTTACCTTCAGTTTTTTGCCTTTCTTCTCCTCTTTGCCTGATTGCAGTCATCTTGTCCATCTTGTTTCTTTTGTTTATTTTTTATTTTTTACTCAGAGCAAACATTTACATTTTAGGATAAGTCAAGTCGGTGAAATGAATGTCAATGGGAGGTATACTATGCAAAAGGTTGTTGGTCGAGAGGAAATGAAGGTAACCAGGGAGAATAAGAGAATGATAGTACAAATGT
This sequence comes from Oryzias curvinotus, assembly GCA_023969325.1. Taxonomy (NCBI): domain Eukaryota; kingdom Metazoa; phylum Chordata; class Actinopteri; order Beloniformes; family Adrianichthyidae; genus Oryzias; species Oryzias curvinotus. The sequence continues at coordinate 32,871,708 of CM043706.1, forward strand.
GATGCATGCACCATTTTTATCTGCCTATGAGTGCCAAATACAAAAAATAAACATTAAAAAAATATTAACCCAAACTGACCAGGTTTTCTTTTTTAAAGTGGGGAAAATGTTATTAACTAGAAGAAGTAAAGTTTGGATTTGTGCTAAGACAATTTGTTTGAAACGTCTGTAAATGTCTCCTAAAGGAACTCTGAGTGAAACGAATAACTTATTTAATTGCCTTTAGAGTATGATCACTTTCAGCTATTGTCCACCAATATCATTTATTTAAAAACTGTCACAAAGTCGCTTTCTGAGCTGGGCCTGTATAGAAAAGCAGCAGGTTGGATTCTGGGATGACCGCTCTCCATGGTGCTGAAGTCCAGCGCGCGCGCCAGCGGCCTCCTACAAACGCGCGCGCAATTGCAGGCGGGGTTATCTTGCTAACTGGAAAACAAAGCACACTGAGTCCAGGGAGCAGCTGCTGATCCTGTGGGTTTCAGGTTGCGCCCCACGGAAACCTCTGAGCGCTTTCTACAAAGTTTGGGTGAAGTTGCAGCAGTTGTTCGGTCTCATGAGCGGCGCGCAGCGTGCGGGATGACGCGCCCGCAACAAAATGCCCTGCCGTCGGCCAGCCAGATCCACGCAAAGATAAGACGAGGGGAGTTCAGCTTCAGTAGTTTGTGAATCCCGCAAGTGTTGGCTCAGCGGTGGACCATGAGGGTGTGTAACCGGGGGATGATGATGCTTTTGACTACGGCGGGGGCTTTTTGCGCGTTCAGCCTCATGACCATCGCCGTGGGCACGGACTACTGGCTGTACTCTCGTGGCGTGTGCCGCTCCAAAAACCTGAATGACAACGAGACCGTCCACAAGAACGAAGAGGTCCTGACCCACTCTGGTCTGTGGAGAACCTGCTGCACTGAGGGTAAAACACTGAAGGATTCTTAGTTTTTGACAGATTCAAACACAAGTGTTTTTTTTTTTTAGTAAAAAGTCAGGCAAAGCTTGTTTGCATTTACGCTTTTAATTATTTATAGGTAATTATATTTGTTTAATCTTAGACTTCTAGAAAGTCTATTTTAACATATGGTCCTTTGCAACCAAACTGAAATAAAATGCAGTTCATTTATTGTTTTGGTAAATGCCAATAAACTGTATTCACAAACCTTTCCTGATTTTTTACTGACAAATATAATTTCTAAATTTTTCGAAATATTAAAGCTATGGTCCAAAATAGTATCATATAAATTGTTTAATATTTTATCAAGTTGAATATATTACCTAATACTTCCCCTCTTATAAATATCTCTGCTAAACCACCAATGTGAATCCGCGTTCACTGATTCACATTGGTGGTTTAGCAGAGGGTTTTTTTTTAAACACCTGACACAACCCTGTACTTTATCCTGGCTGGGGACCGGCACAGGGAAAGTCAGACATAGTCCCCCTTTGTGGCTACATTTGACAGTGGCATGAAGGGTCTTGCCCAGAAACCCACACTGGATGAATCTCATCGCGCCCCTGTGAAAACGAACCCTGATTTCCCACGTACCAGTCAGCCAACACGCCACCTAGCCGCTTCTCATTGCATGCAGGAAAGATGCAAAAAAAGAAATAAACTGATCTATTTTTAATGGAACTCATATTTTAAGTGATTCACTCATTTTTATTTACATACTTTTAACTTTTTTTAAATATCTAAACTATTGTGGAAAGTTTTTTTGTGACTCTTATTCTCTCAAACTACTTCTTCCTTAAAATCAAAAGTAATTAATAGAAAAGTTATCAAATGATCCAGAGGATTTCAGGACTTTGTCATAATCCTGTGTGTGTGTGTGTGTGTGTGTGTGTGTGCATATGTCTATATGTGTGTGTATGTGAGTGTTGTCACCATCCCTCAAATTATTTGAATTTATGAAAAACTACATCCATCTTTGTACCGTGGTCAAGTGTCAGCAACTGAAATAGTTTTGTATTGGTAACCATGACAACTTAGTGATGCTATCATAACCCTTATAGACACTGTCAATAATACAGTAGTACTTTTGCAAAAAAAAAAAAGCACGGCTGAGCCTCTACAACTGGTCTAGTTTGTCTTTCATTCTTTCTAGTTTTGAACAAAAATAAAAAAGTTTTGCATCCCTTTGCATCAAATCCCAAAACTGCACGCAGACGGAGTCTAACTTCTGTGAAGAAATCCAGAGGAAAGAAGTTAGTTGACAAATGGAGAGGGTTTTAAAGAAATATGCTAACTGTTAAGCTTAAATACAAATACAACATTTGTATTTGATAAGGCAAGCAGCTAGTTTTATCTCCAACAGATGCTGATATGATCATGTACAAGTGGGACAGCACCTACAGCATTATAACAAGAGACTGTCAGAAAACTGCATAAATATCATTTTTTTTAATTTGTGGCTACCTTTTTCAAATGGTGTGTTAACATTCTGTAAGCAGTTTATACTCCCACTGTGCACCTAAATCCACATAAGCTCAGGGAGAGATTAAGTTTAAGTTTGTTATGAATAAACACAACAGTAAATCACAGAATATTTATAACAACCTGGTGCTGCCGAACTGACTGGAAGTGTCCAAACAGAACTGTTTCTGCTATTTACATTACTAAACCACTCTGATTAAAGTAAAAGCTAAAGCATAGATTTAGATTTATGATGTGTTTGCTTCAAAACTCAGTAAAAGGATTTAATTTGAGTGTTGTGTGCTCAGTAGAGGCAAACATTAGCAGTCTTTTCATCTTCTTTGTTACCCACTTTTGCCACAAACACAACATTTTATTAAGTTGTCTTAAATCTGAAAAAATTGTCACACTACAGAAATCCAAAATGCTACAATGTACAGTTTCACTAAGTGCTGAAAGAATTGTTGAAAGTTTCTAACTTTGCAAACTAATGTTATTGTGTTATTTTATCTTTAGCTCAATTGATAAATTATAACAGCATTCACATACTGCTGAGGCCCTCTGGGCTCAGTGGACTTCTCCACCGGGTTTGGAACCAGCGTTAGTTTAGGTCCAGGCAGCGTCAGGATGGAAGCAGTGAACAACCACAGCAAAAAAAAAAAAAAGAATAAATGATAGCCTAGTTAAAAAAAAACAGAGCAGCACACATTGAAGATCATTCTGGAATAATTCCAGATGGATGCAGTTTGTTTGGGAAACTTTATGATTTTACCAGAAAAAATTCACTTTCTTCTTGCTGTCAACCAGGACTGCCCAATCCAGATCTACCTCCCTGCTTGATTCCCAACTTTCTCTGCACTGCTTTCTACTGATTGGCTAACTCAGGTTTCCTGTCCTTCTGATTAATTGAATTCACCTGATCCAGGTAACCGGCAGCAAGAAGTGCTGGAAAACAGGCACGGTAGTTTGATCTCAGGATTGGGCGGCCTTGCTGTAAACATTACACCATTTTATACTTTTATTGCTCTAGTTTCTCTCTAGTGTTTGACACTTCCTATAATGTGTAACCATAGCAACAATAAACTAATTTAGAAGCAAATACAGCCAATGAGCATTTTAGAAGAACTTAAAAAATAATCGAATTTGAAAAATTGGTCTCAAAGTCTTATTTCCCCCTTGGGGGAGGAAAGAAGCAGGAATTGAGTCTAAAACAATAATAAAAGATCTTTTGGAAATAAGAAGCTTGAGCCTTAGAAAACAGGAAAGTGTGTGTGTTTTCAATCTTTATCTTTTATTTGCAATTCACTTTAACACACTTCATTGCTTTTACCATAAAATAGAGAGAAAAAAGATTAAAAGAGTCAATTAAAGATGTTGACTTTGCTTTAAAACACGACTGGATTTTATCTTTTACTAATGGACTAGAAAAAAGTGTGTTAAATGAATAGTTAAGGTTTATCAGTATGTAATACCATCACAAGATGTAAGAACAAATCTTGATCTGATGAATCTGATGAAGACCTTAATTGATCATACAAAATAAATCTGAACAGCTCTCTCTATGTGTCTTATGTCTCTGAAAAGTGACAAAAAACATTACGCATTCCTGAAAAAGGAGAATTGGCTTAGTTGACAGAATATGATTTTAATAAAACTTTAAAAGGGTAACCAATCAGTTTCTGAACTGACTTTTTCTAGATTTGTTTTTTTCATAGAAAACTGGGAAGAAACGGATAAGCCTATATCTGCAAAAGCACAGTCATGCTGTGGGCTGTGTTGCTTTTTAGAAAAAGGAAAACTTACATTTATACCCAAGATTGTAAATTAAAAGATGATTTAGCTGATATTTCAAAAGTGAAAAGAAAAAAAAGTCAAGGTGCCAGAAGTTCTTGCTAATTTTAAATATACTCAAACCAGTTATTGCAAAACTTTTGAAAGGACAATAGAATGGAAGGGATGCTAGTGACTCTCCTAGAGCACAGTTCTGCTTTAGAGAGCTCACGTCTTTACAAGAACACTTCTGATTCTGACCCCCTGCACGAATTCACTTAAAGGTTGGTTTGAACTCATGAAAGGATCTAATATTTCAGTAAAACTTAAGTTAAATGCAGTTCCTTTGATCCAAATAAAAGGCTTAAGCATATGTGTCATCAATGCTGTCATTGATGTGATCAAAGGCAGCAGCGAGATTTAACAGGACAAATATAGGCACAAATCCATTATCAGAGGCCATTAAGGGATCATTGCTAACATCCCCAGTGCTTTTTCTGTGCTGTGACATGCCCTGAATCCTCACTTAAAGTCCCTACAGAGACCCTCTCTGTACAAAGCATCACAGCTGATTTGCCAAAGTTTTCTTAGAGTAAAAAAAAAGATGTAGATTAAATATGAAGCTGCAGATGGACAGAATTCCTGGACAACAGAAGTTTGGAAGTAACTGTTTATCTCACTGCTGCCCTGAAGGCCCTGATACATACAGATGGGAACCCATGGGGAAATGCTTAAGAAGTGAAATAAAGCTGTTAAAGCAGTCTGGTTGGGATGGGGTCAAAAGAAAAACTTCAGCTTGGTTTTGGTTCAGGGACCTGGACTATACAGAAGCAAAAGTACTTTGCATGGATGTTTCTAAGATTCTCTACTTGGTTTGTCAGAGACAGTAGTGAGAGCAATTCCAGGATTACTTTCCATAAAATCAAACAATTATACTTATTCTAAAAAAGAGCTTGTACTGAAAACTGAAAAACACTTGATTATATGAGTTTTGTCCTTAAGCAAAGGGGCTACAGGTCTAAAGAAAATCCAGTTGTTCTTATTTTCTCCTCTTATGAACCAATCAAACCTTTTAGCAGATTTCTTTACGTTTGATGAGAATTAATATAACACTTTAAAAGTGTTTGAACACCACTTCTACTTTTATTTTGAAAGTCTGTACTGAAGGATGCAGCTGTAAATAAAGGCGCCATCTCTCACCTTTATAAGGAGCATCATTAGGTTAGATGTAGGACTTTAACATGAATTACATTTGCAACCATGCTATCTTCTGAAAAATGACTGTTTCATAATATTTGAATCAACATGTTTTATTGCAAATACATCTTAGAACATTAGAATTAAACAGAGGGCTGCAAAACTTCAAAACAAAAGTGTAAACTTTGACTTTGAAGTAAAACTTGCAGCAAAGAGTAACCGTAGCCAGGTAAGTTCACAAATTGATCAAAAGTTGGCTTGTTACATGCTAATTCAGCGCTTAGACCAACATTGAAATTTCTTTTCTTGGTTTTTGTTTTATAATTTAAAAATATTCAGGTTGGAACTTGAAACGGCCCATGATCCTCGTCTCTAACTACTGCAAAGTCAGATAAAGTGCAGTTTTCAGTTTAGTATTTAAATATGTGATGTCAACGCATCAAATATTTAAGAGGCTTCCATTTTCCACAAAAACGTTTGTGACTGCTGAAGGCATGGAAAAAATGCTGTTTATCTGAGGGTGTCCTGGGGTGTTCGTTGCTAGTATTTGGGCCATAGATCTGTTGTTCCCACTGGTCTGTGGTCAGTGTGGTGCACACAAGCACACACATGGATATGTGGTTGTGTGTGTCCATTTGTTCGTACAATGTATTAAAAAAAGGTAGTGGGATCACTACCAAGGAGATCAATGAAACTAATTCTAAATTAGTGATTTTAATGTGGAACTGGACTTTTCTTTAACTTGTAACAACAGCTGGATTTTTTCCGCATAAAGCTTTGGGGTGATTATTAGATGATTAACTTAACCAGGAAAGGCAGTTGCAGTAAAGCAGCATTAACAATTAGAAAACAGTTGGAAAGTATGGCAGGAGAGCTGCCAGCAGAATGTGCGTGTTCATGAGTAAATGGGATTGTAAAGGGCTTTGGGCCTTAATCAAGAAAGAAAAACGCTATAGAAGTATGCACAAATTCCCATTTCACCATTATATACTGGTAAATGTTGTTTCACACTGAACGTATCAAACTGCATTTTGACCATGAGCACTATCTCTGTAGAGGTTACTACTCTAAATGCTTTCATTTTAAATTTCATTCATGTTAGACAGTTGGTGTTTTCTCCTTTAGACTCAGAGTTTTCAATTCTAACGCTCCCCTGAGTTTAGAGAACACACTTAAAAGAGATCAATGATGTCTGTGCTTACATAAAAAGTGGGGATAAATCTTTTCAATCTAATTTTTTACACTTGAAGTCATGCACACACACAATACTGCATTCTGGTAATGAGTTCACAACAGAACACTGTTAGCATATACAGTATTTAATAAATTAAAGTCACCAGAAATGATTAACCTTAGGTATATTTGGAGGACTGTTTGGAACAGAAGGTGCATAGATAGTGTCCTTTTCTGTTATTGGCTGTCTGTATCACTGGAATTATTATATTCTAATGTGCAGAATGCTGTGGGAAGAGAGGGGGAGTGAACGGTCTGCAGTTGTGATTTAGTTCACAGCTCTGCCTCCTCCTAACATCTGAGGATAGGAGTTTGTAATGTTAGGGTACAAGTCTTTCATTGTTGTTTTTATTTTTGCCTTACTTTGTTCTTATTGTAAACCATTTTTATTTCTGCCTCCATTTTATTTCTCCACTGTGAGATTGTATCTAAAATGTAAAGCGCATTCTAAATAAAATTTATTATTATTATTATTACAAGTCATGTAAAATAAGGGGCTAATCTAAGTGTCTTACGCCATGCCATCCACCCTCATCTTGGTTATGTGAAGCTTGGATGCATCTTCTTCTCTGTCACTGAAATCCATGAACTGATGAAGCTCCCACCCCGCAGTTTTTGTGCTAAAGTGAAAAACAGTGGAAGCTTTCGGATGTGAAACAGTCAGTATGAAATAATTTGCCGCTTTGATTATATTCACAGATCCTCTAAACATCTGTGAATATAAACAATCTAAACATTCAGAAAGTATGTTTGGATGTTAAATCAGCTAAAGATGTTAGAAACAACAGAATTTGATCATATTTCATACAATTTTAGCTTCACTTATTCAACTACACATGCTAACAATAGTTGCTGCTTGTTTTGCGCAGCACATTATGCATATTCCTAAACTGAAGTGCTATATTTGCAAGGTACAAGACACATGTGATCAGTAAAGGAACACTTGGAGAATTTGATTTAGTGAGGCCATATTTCATGGGAAAAATACCATCACCAGTACAATAAAATCCAATTACTTTTTTGATTGGATTTTGATTTTAATCAGGTTTAACATCTGATTTTCTATTACATTCATTAATTACCTGGCTCGGGTAGGATCAGTTAATCATATCGTGGTGACATATAAGTCAACTAATCAGTAGCAACCAATGCAAGGAGAACTTGAAAAAGGTGGGGGATCTGGATATCCAGAGTTGAGGGGTCCAGTTTAAGAGTTCTCCGCTCCATTGTCACCTCGTTCTGAACAGGGGAATTACACTGAAAACACTTACCAGTAAACTGATTTTGTTGATCACCTCTAAAGACTTTTAAAATAAGACATCTAAGGCAATATGTGCTTTTTGGATTAATCTGGACTGAATCTGCTCACAATGATCAATAATCTTTTGAATGACTTAGTTAATAACAATCTTGTCTTGATGTTTATAGCATTGATTGTAAATTTGCACCTGATAGATTTACTGAATTAATTTATCTACAGAGGATATATATAATAACTGATGTTGTGATTACTTGTTTGAATGAGAAGATAGCTCTTTCAATGCACAAAAAATGTTCTATTTTTGAGAATAAACTGTCTTTAGATGTCCGAGAGAGCTGTTTAAAGCTGTTGTCTAAAAGCTAAAAAATTGACCTAAAACTGAGTCCCAAAATGAAATGTCCACACGTGGACGCCAAGTCCTAAGAGGTTAAGCCAGTGTGTGCAGGTAGGCTTCCAAATGATCTGGCTCACAGGTAAAGTATTTTTTTTTTGTCTGCAGGAATATTTCGAGGTGTTTGCAAAAACATTGATCACTTTCCTGATGATGCAGATTACGAACAGGATGCTGCAGAGTATTTACTACGTGAGTACAGTAGTTCATTCAACAGGCAATGTTAAATATTCTATTCTATAAGTCAATTTTCCCTGCATGCTGTCTCATAAAGCAGCTATGGCATCAATTTTGCTTTTTCTAAATATCAACATCTTGATTTGTAGTTAAACTACTGGAAAAGTGCTTACAATATTCATTTGACTCCAACTTTTACTTTGTTTTTGACTATCACCTTTATGTTTGAGCTAGAAAGTGATGACCTAGATTATTAACACAGAATTAAATTCAATTGTTTGTGTTTTGCTGAATATGGTTCTCCTCTCCTCAGGGGCAGTTCGGGCCTCCAGCCTCTTCCCCATCCTCAGTGTGGGATTGTTATTTCTTGGAGGAGTTTGTGTGGCTGCCAGCGAGTTCTACAAGTCACGATACAATGTCATTCTCACCGCTGGCATTCTCTTTGTCTCTGCAGGTCAGGCACCAAAACACATTAATCTAAATGATACAACAGTAAGCATCTCCAGGGTTACAACAGTACAAACACAATCAACCTGACAACCGTTGTGTTGTTTTACCATATTCTTATTGGAACGTTCACACCGGCTTTGACAAAATGCTGTTCAAGCAACCACTTCTAAAGAAACGTTGATATGTATGTACATATATAAAACTTTTGAGTTCACGTGCCACTACACAAGTTTTAGGTCCATTTTTGAATTCTACATACAAAACACATGGCCATTGAACGTGCATCGAAAGTTAAACCAGTCAAACTTGGACCAATCGGGGACTCAGATTTGCTAGTGACTGGTGGGTAGCATCCCTTTTAATAAACGGAAGTGCCAACCATTTGATAATCAATCATGGAGGAGAAATTTATAATTGCAGTTTGTGCCCAGATGGAATTATATGACTTTAAGTTATTTAAATATTGGAATAGATCTTTAAAAGGAAAAATCTGAAGCAAGATTGGTGAGATTTGCACCGCTTCAACATGTTGCACCAAGCCTCTTCCAACTGTATAGCTAAATGTGCTAGTATTGGGTAGTGATAGTTCAGTGTGAACACCATAAAAGGACTTTCAAGGACCGGATATGTATGTAGCAGAAGACTTTCAGCAGCTCCCGCCCAGCAGTTGTTAATATCGATCACAAACTCATGTTCTGCGTCTCTTTTACTCCCTCTGCAGGTCTCAGTAACATCATCGGCATCATTGTTTACATATCAGCTAACTCAGGTGACCCCAGTCAGAGTGACAACAAGAAGAGCTACTCCTACGGCTGGTCTTTCTACTTTGGAGCTCTGTCCTTCGTGCTTGCTGAGATAGTGGGGGTCCTGGCAGTACATGTGTTTATAGAAAGACACAGGCAGCGGCGCACTAACGGACGGCCTTCCCTCATAAAGCCTCCCATCTCCCGTAACTCTTCATATTACCGTGACCGTTACTATCAGAACCGCAGCCGGCGCTGCAGTCACAAAAGCACCCTCAGCACTGGAGACACCAACTCAAACACTTATCAGGCCCCCTTGGTGAATGACCGGGTACCATCCGTCTCTCCGGACACCAAAGTTGCTGTCATGGCAGGTTTGCAAACGCCAATGACTCTGGACTCGGAGTTCATGCTGTACACCCTAACATCGCCTCTCAAGGATGGAAGGATCACCATGAGTTTGGATGATTTGACATCTTCAGTCGCTCACAACAACACAGAGATGCTCCCAGGAAACACTGCTTCCAACAGGAGGACTACACCTGTCTGAGAGGAGAGGAAATGCATTGAGAACACAAGACATACGCGAAGGGTCATTGAGAGGACAAGGCGAATAACAATAATGATGTTTCTCTTGATGTAGAACTCAGCTCTACTTTTCTCAAATAATTATGTTTTTCAATGTTATGAAGGAAGTTCATTTTTATAGATGCCATCAGCAGGAATGAAATAATACTTTCAGTTTTTATCGACAATGTTCACTTTTTGCAGCTCAGCTCTGCAACAGCATCTGTAACTTCTGTGCAAATGAGGGTGAATATGTGCTGATAGAAGGATGGGCAGAATGAGGAAAATGTCAAAAGGAAACGCACAAAAAAACAGAAATGACTGCAAATACATCTGACAGAACCATACGCATTTCACATGTGTCTGCCCTCTTTTTGTATTTCAAATGCTTAAAATTATTACCCTGATAGATGCATTAAAGCCCATACCCAACTGTGCCTGACTGTGCTTGAATGTGCATTGTATGCAGGTGCAACCATATGTGTAAAAAACAAGATTTTGCTATTCTGAATGTGTCTTTCACTTTGTATTTACATTCAATAAAGGAACATTAAGGAAAACTAAATGTGTTTTGAGGTGCAGCACAACTATTTCTGTTACTAAAGCACTGCCATTCACGAGTTGGCAGTTTTCTCTTCCTCTGCTGCCCTCTTCTGTCTGTCATCTTTTCATCTGCTACTGCTCTGCTGGTTCTTTTTTGGCTCCACACAGGAATTTTTAGGACTGTATCTATGACTAATCACTTCAGTCACAACCCACCAGTCCATCGGCATAAACTATAGTATTAAACTCATATCTGTGTTTTCTCGACTTAAGGACCAAGAGGACTTAAGAACTTGTTCCAATCACAACAATTTATATTTCTTCAGCCTCATCTGAACAGCAAAAACATTTTTTTCAGCCTCAGTCCCCTCTCTCTGATCATGTATTCAAGCATCTGTCCTTGCAATTATATTGTCCAAGAAGGGTACAAATACATGACTAGTTTAATCAATAATTTTCCATTTGTAACACAGTATATAACCAGCGCCTTGATGTATGTGACCATGCATGGATAAGCAGCATTAAAGATGATGTCAGGGTAGGAAAAACAGCTTTAAAAGACAAACTGTACATCAGCAAAACAGCAGGCAGATGACAAGACCTTGTACATTGCCATGGCAGCAGCCATATTATTACTGTGGTCTGCACTGTCACAAAAGAAGGTTGTTTTTTGCAGTCACCCTTTAAAATGACTGCGATGATTTTTACATTTTTTAGCCTCACAAACCATAAAGAAAAGACAGAAAAAGCCAATAACAAAAAGACAATGTTCTATCCAATGAGAAACACGAGGGCATGCTGTCATAAACTTGTGGGCCAGAACAATAAATAATTTCATTTTACCTCCCATTCCACCAAAACAGGTTCTATTATTAAGCTCTGCTCTACTAAATCTATTTTATTTTTTCACGAAAGCCTTTGTGGGTGTAAGGGTGCAGGCAAGTCAACACGCTTCTTTGATAAACACACTCAACATCCTTCTGCCTCCTCTTTGCCTGAATTCACTCTCCAAATACCAAACAAATGAAAACTAGAAGTAGAAACGACTACCACTTCTATTTAGGTAACCAGACATCACAACAACTCTGTGTCTGTAAGTAGGCTGAGTATCACTACCAAAATATTGATTCAAAATCCATTTACAGGTTCATAATTTGAATCTTAATGATTTAATATTTTAAATTTCAATTCAAAAATAATTTTAATGGTAATAAAAGCTATTTTTAAATAACAAGTGACATAAACTGAACAAAAGTGGAACTTGTATTGTGAAACAAAAATAATGTTAGTCATGTGAAGAAATTAGGACACCGTCATTAAAAAATCAGCTGTTTTAAAAAATGTTCATATATCAGTCCCATCTTATTCTGAATAATTTATTTGAAAAAGAAAAAATGGATTTAATAAAAATAGAACTAAAATATTACTATTATTCTACTAATAGAAAAAAAGGTCTGAAAAAGAAAATGTATATTTTAATGGAGGTCAAATGACAGCAGAGAAAACCCACAAAGTTTGGAAACTGAACAGTTCTGGAAAAGCACATGGGAAAAGGAGGCAGCACACTACAACAATGCTCAATGGCGGATCTCTCTGAAAAGTATAGCAACATCCCTGAACAAAATCCATCACAGTGGTAGACATCCAAGAAAGAGCCTCAGGTATGAAAAAACTGGACTGCTCCAGGCCCTCTAAACCATCAACAGAACTTTATAGCAACAGTCTTTATAGCAAACTCATTGAGGTTACGGAAAATTGGAGTTTGGAATGGGTTAATTACAAGCTATTAAAACAAATAAGCAAACAAAAATCTGAAGAAGACAAACAAGAGCAATATATCTTGTAAGTGCAGCGCGTATGTGCTGGCAGGGAAAACATACATGGAGCGACACAACCAAGTGGCTGGGATAGTGTGCAGATAGGTGTGTAGAATACGGACCGGAAACCAAGGTCAAAGTGGGAAACACCTCCAAAAAACGGTAGAGGAATATCCTGTAAGACTTCCAGATACACACAAGCAGGATGTAATGCCAAACCAATAAGGCATAGTGGTGAATAAAGAACAAAGGAAAGCTGTTGGTTCAAAAACTATAATGACAAAGTCATGACATCTAACAGAAATTTCTAAGTATGTGACTGAAGAGTACAAGGGCAGGTTAGGGATCAAATATACTTGGTTTCTCCAAAAACGTAGAGGACGTTTATTAATAAACAGAACAGCCAGATATAAATACCTTTTTAAGAAGTTTCCAATGCTTTGTTCTGGTTTTGAAACACATTTCTGTACCTCTTGTGCATTTCTAGTAAAATTTTTAATTCTGAAGCTCATCAAGCTCCAGCTCATTTGTATTATGGAATCAGCATTTCAATATTCTGCAGCTAAAATCTGGAACAGCCTCCCTGAAGCCATAAGACAGGCCTCTTCTGTGTTCATGTTTAAATCTAGACTTAAAACATTTCTGTTTAGCCGTGTATATGACTGAAAGGTCCTATCTGCACTTTGCTTTCCTTCCTTTCTTTTTAAATCATTTTTTTTCTTTTCTTTTAAAGTAAATTTTGCGTTGATTATTTCTATGATGTATTGTGATTTTAATGCATTGTTCTGTTTTGTGAAGCACCTTGAATTACTTTGTATACTAATTGTGCTATACAAATAAACCTGCCTCGCCTTGCGTATGGCAGCATTTAGTGGCTTACTGATGCTGGCGACGTTTTTCATTCTTAAAATATATATATAATTTTTATAAACTACCTTTCAGTATTTTCGCACAAAGCTTTATTTATTTATTATTTACTTTGAATATCTTAAATGTATGTAAACTAAACATAAATAAACATAAAATTAAACAATAAATTAAAGTTTTGTAAAAGACTATTAATTTAAAAGCTCCAAGCATGTGAATGGGTTTACTTTTTTTTAATATTATTTGCGTGATACAGTCTGTATGTTTTTAAATTGTAGAAATTTATTTTAATTGAATGATAAACTTTTTTTTTTTTATTAAAAACAAATAAATAAAAATAAAAAATGAAATGATAAAAAAAAACGTGGTACGTGCTGAGCACATCCGGTTCCGTTGAGAACCATTTTGATGAAACAGCGAGGAGCGAAGAATCGTGGACCACCGACTTTATCTCTGTGGATTTAAAGTGAAAAACTCCATGATGGATAACTCTCGGTTTTCATCGACTGATGGTCAACCTGGATCAAAGTGGATTCTTTTCCTCTGACCGTGCGACGGATGGATTTTTTTTCCTTCCAGCTCGTTCGACTGCTAACCAGGGCAGCAGAGTTAGCGCAGTTGAGCGTTGGTCGTTAGCTTTTGTTTAGGCCTTCGGTGTTTCGTAATGTGTTAGCTCGTCTTCATGTAGCATGCTAGCCGTAGCCATTTTAACACCTTCACGGAGCGGTTCAACATGAGAATATCATTTTAGGGTCTAACTCTCGTTTTGGACTCAAAGTGGAATTTCAATTCCATTACTGGACTTTGTGGAGTTTTTTGTGTTGTCAACGTTCGATAGAAAATAACCGTATATATCCGGTAGCCGAAACGGTAACACACGGACTGATGTTTAGGAAGCTCATGGCCCGCTGCTAGCTACACGAGAGGCTAGCGTCGCTGCGGCTTGGGCTTTCCTTCAAGGACAGTTGATCACGGACTTATTTACACCCATTCAACGAAACACACTGTGCTGCATGGACTTTCTTTGATTTGTTCGCACTCCTGGGTGCTTTGTTGGACTTTAGAAAAAAAAAAAAACTGGCGAGGTACACTGTGCTCCTTATGGCACGTTGGCCTCACCCCTCGTTCATTTTTCTTAAAGACTGTCGTCCTCAACGACCTTAAACTCACCCCAATTTAAGCAATTTCTTTGTTCAGAGTGTTTTCAACGAATATAAAGAAGGTTTACTGATTAAAGTCACCAAATCTAGCCTCTTGTGTTCAGTGTTGACACTGTTTTTGCTTTGTTATAACAGGCCTTGAACTTTTTTTTCCTCCCCAACTTGTGCTTATAAGTTATAAGACCTGTAAACATGTCGTGTGTTCACTATAAATTTTCTTCCAAACTGGACTACAATACTGTCACGTTCGATGGGCTGCACATCACCCTCAGCGAGCTGAAAAGGCAGATTATGGCCCGCGAGCGCCTCAAGGCCACAGACTGCGACCTGCAGATCACCAACGCGCAGACTCGAGAAGGTACTGCTCTCCATTGACTCATTACACAGTGGCAGAGAAATGCGTCATTCACCCCTGTTTTGATTGGGTAGTCGAAGGACTGACGTACCTCCAAGGTTGGTGGTTAAAAGTAATGATCAATTGCAAGGTCATTGCAATAGTTGACTAAGATCATGTCAAGTGCTGCATTGGGATTACAAGAAATAGTTATTTATATATATATATACACGAAAATGCTACCCATACTCTTAATTTTGGCAAGAATAAAGAATTAAAGTGCCCTTGAAATGTTTACATATATTTGATATAGTTTGCGGTATATAGTTTGATATACATGTGAATTAGTAACTCGCTGGTATGTTTTACAACCCGTCGGTGCTTACATTTTCTTAAACTTTTTAGATGCAAGAATAATAAAAAGAATTATGTTGATTTGACACAAAAAGCTGTTTAAATGTATTTTAAACTTCATAATTATGCTGCTGTTGTGTACACTGAAGTTTTTTTCTAATACATTCTTCTGTTTCATAGAATACACAGACGATGAGGCCCACATCCCAAAACACTCTTCAGTGATTGTCCGCCGCACTCCGCTTGGTGGAGTTAAGCCTGCTGGCAGGACGTTCATTGTGTACGTATAACTGTAGTTTACAATCAGTCCCCATATCCTGATTGGGCTGGGCTAAATAAATCTGTGAATCCAAAGTAATATGAGGTTTACTTTAAAAATTAGTGTTGATTCATCAAATCAATTGATTTTCCTTTACAGTAAATCCTGATTTTGGTTTTCTGGCCCAAAAAATAAACCTGTCAGTTTAATAAACAAGGATTGTTTTTATAACTGAACTTTCTACTTTTGTTAAGTTTATATATTAAGTCATGTTACAATTATTATTTTTATTACTTAATAAAATTGATTTAAATGAAAATTTTGAAGGAAATTCAACAAGTTGTAAGTTAAATTGAGCGGTGAACCTCTGACTCCAAATCAATTAAATCGGATTCAATGGATACAAATAGGGGTACATTGATTGATTTTAACAATGATTTGAATTCATATCATAATCAGTGGTTCCTGATATGATTCGTAGTCGATATTTGTTCATTTTGAACAATCCGATTCCCAGACCTAAAATGGATCCAGGACATCTTTAGCCAAAACTTCCACCAGTGTGACTCGGAGATAAATACCTGGTACTGAAGAGTCCAGGTGAAGTTTTCCAGATTCTTCGTATTTCTTGCCAGATATTCAAGTGTAAATTCATTATGTGTACAAACAAACAAGTAAACAAGAATTAATGTCAAATCTATTTGCATTTTAGTTTAATTTAAGTTCAGCTCACTGTCGTTTTTCCACATCAAAATAATCCAAAGGGAACATTATTAGAACATCCTACCACACTGTATGATCACATGTCTTCCCTAAATTTAAAGTGTTTCCACACGTTGGACTGGAAGGATGGACTGATCTTTTTTTTTTTTTGTCATCACATGTGTGTAGTCTGCTCTAATGGCACTTGCCTGTTTTTTACATCATGGTAAAATAGACCTACCGTGCCTCAATCCAAGTGGTATTTTCCAAAAATTGATTATAATTGATTTATTTCATTTTGAAACATTTTTGTAATGGTATACGTTAATTTGATTCAATTAACAACGTGCCTCAGACGCATCTGTCCGTATTTCACCCAGTCTTGTAGAAATCTAAATCAGTAATTAAGTGGATTAAAGTAAACGTTTGATTTGTCATTGATGGACAATGTTTTTTTGTTTTTTCCAGAGATCGTTCTGACACATCTGTGGTTGGATCTTCTAGACCCGTATGTAAAACAAATCCAAATCAACACTCTTCTCCTCACCTCTTTCTCTCCCACTCTGTTTGGCTTTATTCACCCTTCTCAAGAACATTCTGTCAGCAAAAATCCAATTGTATCTTTTGTTTACTGTGTTTTTTTTGTTTGTTTTGCATTTGTGTTGATATCTCAACCTCTGTGTGACTTGATGTTCTTTTTTAAGGAGAGTTTTCTACACTAAACACGGTTCATATCAGAAAAATCTGCTTTGTGTCTCATATGACATCAGTAGACAAAAGTTGTTGTGGCTTATTGAGCGAAGGTTTGGCAGAACGACATTTTTTAAGACAATGGAATACATTTTTGAAATGTTGCTCTATTAAAATATTCTGAAAAAGTAATTTTATATGAATGTTGCAGAATTAAATGATTTTGTAGCCTGCTTTAAGCCAGGCATATGCACTTTAAGGAAGTTGGTCTTTTGTGCTGCTAATTTCTTGTAATTTCTTTTCTGTGAAAAGTTTAATGATCTGGTTTATTTAAAAAAAAAACCACAATAATGAACGTTTTACTGGGGTTGATTGTAATTAACGTGGATTGCAATACACAGAAGTTGTGAGTGGAACAGATTTGCCAGTAATTTTTTTAAATGTCAACAACTGACCCTTCTCAACAATGTTCTAAAATCTGTTGTTTGGTAACACATAATGTTGATTATTCTGTCTTGTACAATTTCTTCGTGAAAGCTGTTTTGTTTTTGTTCTGGTATGGACTGAACATAACACACACATAAAATTTAACCCTGAAGTGCACAAAAGTCATTTAGAATTCAAGTGCCTTTTTCTGTCTTGCAATCAAACCTGCTAGATTAATGTGTACTGTTAAAACTGGGTTGAGGAGTCTTAAGGAGCTAGTTATTAAAAGGTACTGTGATTTTGCCTCACATGTAATTTTGTCTTTCAAAAGTATTAAGACCCAATGGGAATTTAAGTACCATGTTGATCTTTAGAGGCCTCCAATGGTTGCTGCAGTGAGACGTATGCTGGTGAAGTGTGTCCTGTAAGCTGCAGAACCTGTCAATAAAGCTGTTGAGTGGTTTTGTCAGAACTGCTTGCACCAGATCCCTTTGTGTTCCCTGCGCAGCCTAAAGCAATAACCGCTGTCTCCTGTGCCCTGCAGACTGAGATGGATCCTACTCCTGCTAGCTTGAATATTAGACCTTTGTCACATGCCTTTTGTAGTAGTATAAAACACATTTTTCTTTGCTTAAAGCCCTCTTTCCTCAAACCTTGTGATAAACATGACTTTTGCTCCTCCAAAGTAGGACTGACTGACTGTTTCAAGATTCAGTTGAAAGGATTGCTAACAACTGTTTTGGTTTTTCTTAAGCTTTCTTCTAAGGCCGGATGTGTTTCTTTTGTCATACCAGTTCTATATATGTAACTGCAGAATTAGACTTTTTTTAAGAGCTTGCACAGCTTTTTGCCAACCTATTGTTAGTCCAGGAAAGAATATCAAACTATGAAGTTCATTAGACATTGAGGTTTGATTCTTTGGCCTTGTTAAAGACCCACTCTGATGAAAATGGTGTTGTTTTTAACGTGTTGTTGTGGTATTATTCTGAGGATAGAAGACATGCATCAACAACATTAAGGTTGCGTATTCAAATCGTGAATCAGAAGCAGAAAATATACAACCAGAACGTCACAAACTCCCTGCTGTGCTCCATTCTGATGTATCTACTTGTAGTTGACCAGATCTACGTAAGATCCACCTTTTCCTCATCCAAGTTTGGAATCTGACTCGAAATTATACGACTGGATAGTTTCAATATCGATAGCCATTTTGTTGCACGGCTAATGTTAGGCTGGGGTCGTGAAGGGCTGTAAGCTAGCGGGAGAGCATGATTACAGGAAATGGGGGCAGGCTCACACCGCACCAGAAGTTCTGCCCACAACTCAGCAGGGAAAATAAACGTCTGCCGCTCTGCAGAAACATTGCTTTAAAAAACGAGGTTTTCTAGGACAGGTTTATTTATTTTGGCTAACAGCCGCTTAATTGCAATTATTTCCACTGGGAACCATTTTTCAATAGATCAAAAAATAATCGGAGTGGGACTTTAAATTAAGGATTAGATGTGCATATAGTGTACTTCTAGAATTTGTTGATTACACCTATGTAGTTCCATAACCTTGATGCATCTAAAAAGGAGTTCAAGGCCATTTAATGCTGGCAGCTCTATAGACTTCACAGCAGAACTGTATTGTTTTATAAATTTTTCTTCAGAATAGAAGCATTTATGGATTTACATGTAAAATGGTTCAAACATGTTTAGTTTTATGACACAGTCACAGTAGTATGTGTAGTTTTTGCAAGATAATTTTTGAGAAACTTAATTACCTTTGTTTCAAAATACCGGGTATAACCCTGTACCGTCATCTTTGTAGGCAACAAAATTACCTTCTAAGTGACTTCGGTTTTTAAATAATTAGCCTTTTAGAATGTTTCTTTTCTGTTATGTTAACTAAAACAGATGCAGTTTGAGCAAACCTGAGTTTTTGTTTGAACATCAACAGATAAACTAGATGAAGATTTAATGTTGAATGCAGATTATGTAAGAATCTGTCACTATTTGAATGGTTGATTGCTGTGTTTGATGGAACAGCAAAGGCTGTAATATTGTTGCGAGGACATGATTGTCTTCGCAATCATGTTGCGAGGACACAGGAAGCGTCTTGAGTTCTAATCTATCATTAGATGCCCAACGGATAACGTTAACTTTATATGCTCTGATTCTCCTGCAGACGGATTCTTCTCCTTCTTTGTCTCTTGCCCAGCTTGCCAAGGTATTTCGTTTACATGGTCACTTTGGAAGAAACTGTCTATTTTTGAATGCTCCTCCCCTAACCTCCCTTTAAAAAAAAAAAAAAGATCCTTTTTAACAATTTTCTCTGCTGAATTTTAGACCGCTAATCTGGTTGATGCTAATGCATCAGAGGAGGACAAGATTAAAGCCATGATGACTCAATCGAATCATGATTATGACCCAGCAAAGTCAGTAGACACACATTTTATGTCTTTTCCTGCTAAATCGTCTCACCTTTTTGCCTTTTAAACGTGCATATAAGGGATCAACATAACCTTTTTGATACATTTCCTCTAGTTACTCAAAGAAGGCAATTGGACCCCCACCTGCTCACTATACCTGCTTTCGTTGTGGAAAGGCGGGTCACTATATTCGTCAATGCCCTTTGCCAGTGGTAATCATGTTTTTGTCTGTTGGATTTTTTTCTTTTTAAAAGCACGTTTTTGATCATGTAAAGAATGTATCTTCTAATAAAAATGTTTCTAGGTGCAAGACAAAAGCGTGGACGGTCCTAAACCTGTAAAAATCAGTAAGGGCATCCCTCAGAGCTTCATGGTGAAAGCTGACCCCGGCACCAAGGGAGCCATGTTGACCAGCACTGGAGAATACGCCATACCTGCCATTGATGCGTATGTGTGAAATGTCATATCTGTAGCACATTGAGTGCATCAAAACATTCAAAATTGGATTTAGCTGGAAATGTCTCATAAATCCAAATTTCCGTTGCCAGGGAGGCGTATGCTCAAGGAAAGAAGGAGCGTCCTCCTTTCGTTCCACATGAGCAATCGTCGTCCGAGGATGATACAGACCCAATCCCAGATGAACTGCTGTGCCCCATCTGCAATGATCTGATGACAGATGCTGTGGTTATACCCTGCTGCGGAAACAGTTACTGTGATGAATGTGAGTCTTTAGATTATTGCCTAGTTTTTGCGTAGAATTACATTTATCTTTAGAATTAAAGAGGTTATTTGGTTGCAATCTCTATTGGTTTAGAAACAGTTTACCACTTGGAATCCTTTAAGAACGAAGGAGCTTCCCTCTAAAATCAGATTGTATGTTTCCAGGTATCCGAACTGCATTGTTGGACTCAGAGGAGCACATCTGCTCGTCATGCAATCAGTCTGACGTTTCACCCGATAATCTGATTGCCAACAAGTTTCTTCGACAGGTAATCTGTTAAAAATAGATGTATTCCTATGAGCTTTTTTAAGGAGGGATTTTTACTTAAAATTTTGGAAATGTAATTCTTCTTTGTATTCTACAGGCTGTGAACAACTTCAAGAATGAGACGGGATACACCAAACATGGGCGCAAACAACTCCAGCAGGCTGTCCTTCCCCCACCACGTCCCCAGTTGGTCAGGCCTCTTCATTCGAGGCAGCAGGACCCTCTGCTGGCCAATTTCTCTAACCCACCTTCAACAAGTACAGCCACAACAGCTCCCAAAGCCGAAAACCTGCCCATTGGCACTCCTTCTGCATTCTCTCCTTCAACTCCGAGTCCACCTCATGCAGAGGCTGCCTCTGAAGAGCCAAATGCTTCTCCAGCTCCTGCACCTGTTTCTGACCACCATTCTCCAGTACACTCCAGCAGCCAGGGAGAACCACCCCCACCTGGGTATGTTGCAGTTAGGCTTTCTACTTCCTGTAAGAATTTCACACAGGATTTTGGGCTTGAGGAGATTTTTGTGTCTCTTTTACTCTAGTGAAGTTGATGAGGCTGATCCAGAGCCTGCTGTGAAACAGGAGTCTTCGGGAAAATCAGAAAGTGCAACACAGGTGAGCACACATTCCTACTCAAGTTATGCTTTAGGTTAGAATGTTACTGAAAAACATATGCAAGATAAGGGATTAAATGTATGAAGTGCTTCATTTTATTCAAACATATCTCACAATTTAAGTTGGTCTTCAATGTTTTTTCCCCACTTTTTTAAATATATTTTTATGCAGAGATACAATTTGCCAGTTATTAGTCACCTTCCACCTTCAAGGCCTCATCATTCCTCAGGTAAGATGCTTACTTAAGAAATATGAAATCTTTCTTGAGTTTACTGCAAATACTAACCTTTAATTACTGACATCTGTTTTATCTGCATCAATAGGCCACCAGTCACGACACAATCAGTCCCACAGAGGTGGAGGCAGACACTGGTAAGGCCATTCCACATGCTGCTATTATCCAGTGTCATACGCTCTGTTGTAAAATTTTGGTTTTATTATTATTTTATTTGTTGTAGGAACAGAAACAGAGGGGAGCAGACTTCAGCTCACCTACAGACGCCTCTACCTCCTGTACCTGCTCCTCAAGTCTACCCATCTCCCCTCTACCCACCCCCAACTCAGCCATATCTACCTCCCTACAGCTCTGGGCCCGGCCTTATCCCTCCACCCATTATCAGTTACCAGCCCCAGCCTGTATTTGCCCCTGGACCTCCAGTGCTAAACCCACCCTGGGTTCCAGCTGGTGCTCAGCCTCCTCTTCTCCCTTTACCACCTATGGCACAGCCTCTGCTCTCTAAGGAGGATTTCTACAGACCAAGACACCACAGACAAGACAAGTTAGTTGTTTTGTATTACTCTATAATCACTCTTGCTAAAATGTACACATCGATTATACTTGTCAGAATTAGTAGCTTCCGTACAAGGGAAAATAAAGAAATAATTTGTGTTTCTTTTTGTTTAGAGCTACATCCAAACTTGATGAGTTTACTAAAGACTTTCATGAAGAGCTTATCAAGTATAGAAATGCACCAAAAAGAAGAAGACCATCTTACCCCAGGTAACATTGTCGTTTGTATCTGCCGCACTAGCTTGAGGCTAAATCTGTTAAGTTTTTTTATCTAAACAAAAGCCTGCTAAATTACCGTAACTGAAATCAGAAGATTTTCTGGTAAAAATGACTGATGGAAATGAGTCCAAATAAGGGTCAAAGAAAACTTTATTACAGCATAAAAACCCTAGAGATGCTGTTTAAAATAACAGTTAAAAATCACAAGAAGTGTAATTTTATAGTGAGTAAAATCCTAAAATTTAGCAACATTAAGGGCACACTACTATATAACTGCTAATTGCTGCCTTTTTTGTAAAGATTGGAGAAAAAGAGAACTAGTGACTTTAAACTTCAAATTTCCATTATTTGTAATGTGCAAATAATTAATGTAGATCTTTGGAAATAAAAGGCCTTTGATCTCTTTTTTAAGAGTAAATTAATTGCTAAATATTAAAAACACAATTTCTGTTGTTTGTGGCGTTTAAGACTTTTGGTATTTGGAATTTCTTGTAAGTTTTAACTGACAGTTGATTCTGGTGTTTAATAATAAACTTGGTTTAATACTGAAATTAAAGTCTCAGTGGCTTATTAGAAGGAATTTTGCTGTCTGTGCAATCATTTGTCATGCTAATTATAAATGGTAAAATTATAGTGACTGCTAGGGGTGTAACAATTCATATAATGTGTGGTTGCTAATACGATTCAGTCGATTTTGGTTTATTTTAAATAATCCGATTAAAATGATTCACTGATCTAAAATGGATCCAGGACATCTTTAGCCAAAAATTCAACCAGTGTGACTGAGATTCCTTGTATTCCTCGTAAGATAATCAAGTGTAAATTCATTATGTGTACAAACAAGTAAACAAGAATTAATGTCAAGTCCATTCCCATTTTAGTTTAATTGAAGTTCAGCCCACTGTTGTTTTTCCACATCAAAATAATCCAAAGGGAACATTTTTAGAACATTCTACCACACTGTACGGCTTCATGTCTTTTCTGAATCCAAAGTGTTCCCACATATTGGACTGGAATGATGGACTGATTAGTTTTGCTGCCATCACATGTGTTGTCCGCTGTTATGGAACTTGGTCATTTTTATGTTATGGCAAAAGAAACGTACCGCGTCTTAATCCAAATGGAATTTTCAAATATCGATATGTTTGATTTATTGCACTTTGAAACAATTATCTAATGGTAAAGTCAATTAGATTAACCACTTGCCTCAGACAGATTGATCTGGTTGGATTTCAGGAATACAACTCAATTAAGTCGATTAATAGTTATACCCCTACAGTTTACTGACCTGTGTCCTAGCAAAATACATATTCTTAAAGATTCCCCTCTGTCTTTGTTCCTCGGAAATGTTTTCTTTTAGGTCCCGGTCATACAGTCGCTCTCCATTCAGCCGTTCTCCGTATTCTCGCTCTAGATCAAGATCTAGATCCAGATCAAG
Organism: Oryzias curvinotus; assembly: GCA_023969325.1. Taxonomy (NCBI): domain Eukaryota; kingdom Metazoa; phylum Chordata; class Actinopteri; order Beloniformes; family Adrianichthyidae; genus Oryzias; species Oryzias curvinotus. The sequence continues at coordinate 32,895,509 of CM043706.1, forward strand.
ATCCAGGTCTTACTCCTTTTCTCCAAGTCGGTCACGTTCGCGTTCCCATGGCCGATCCTATACACGCTCCCCTTACTCTAGACGAAACGGACGCAGTTATGGACGCTCACGGACAAGGTCACGCTCCCGCTCAAGGTCTTTTGGCTACCGGCGGTCTGGTTCGCCACGTTCTCCCTTTCGAGTCTGGGAAGGACCTGAAGGGGCTGGACCCTACCGGTCACGGTCCCGTTCCCCTGGTGGCTTTCGAAGCCGCAGTCCTGGTGGGCGGAGGCTACCCCCTCGAGAGTTACTTCCTTATGACCTCAAAGGCCACAGCCCCACTGGCCACGATCGTTGGGAAAGAGAGCGGTACCGACAATGGGAGAAGGAGTACACAGACTGGTACAACAAATACTACAAAGACTATGACACCCAGCATCCATCCATGCATCACAGGAGCCACAGCAGCAGAGAGGGCGAGAGGGAGAAAATGCCCTCATCCAGAGATTACTCACCTCAGGGGAGGGGACGGAGAGGACGAGACGAGAGAGGGGGTCCTCCTCATTATTTACCCACATCATCTTCTACAGGGAACAAGTCCAGCTCTAAACTCATGAGATCAAAGAAAATAAAAAGGAAGACGGGGGAGGACGGAGATGCATCGCACCACTCACTGGACAGAGGGGATGCCACCCCTGTCAGAGATGAGCCAATGGATGAAATGTCTTCACAATCGAAAACACCTCCCATCTCATCAAAGGCTCCCGCTGGTACAGCACCTTCAAAAGCTTCAGCCTCCAAAAGTACAGGTGTGCTTTCAAAAACCACCACCAAGTCCACTTCCAAGACTGTGTCAGATAAAACAAAAAAAGAGAAGGGTTCAAATGGTAAAGCTAAAGGTAAGACGGAGAGTGTGAAGGTGAAGAGTGAAGGTGTGAAGGTGAAGAAAAAGACGGCAGAGGGTGTGATAACAAAGAAGAAAGATTCTTCATCTTCCTCTGCTTCCAAACTGCTGAAGACTGTCAAAGTCAAACCAGATGATGCCTCCAATTTGACTACTACTAAAAAGGAGAAGGGCAAGATCTCTGTGCGATCGACGGCGGCGAAAACTCCTCCCCTGTCCTCCCAGAACCCCTTTCCTTCTCTTCACGAAGGCTCAAGATCAGACCATGACTTGCGGGGTAGAAGAGATCCCCCACAGAGTCTTCTTTCCTTCCCGCATCAACATGGACCCCCACACCTCCCCCGCCCCTCGTCGCCAATAGACAATCGAAGAAGGATGGGAGAGGAATGTCGCTCTTTACTCAGACCTCCTGGGAAGCTGAGGAGAATAGAGGGTTTAGAGGGTGGAGGGGATATCCTCTCTCATTCACATCTTCCACATCAGTTGGGTCTTCACAGATTTTCAGCCCCTTCTGACAGACTGTCCAATTTACCTCCTATGCAAGTGAGTCGTGACCTGGTCCGGGGTGATTCAGATCGAGCAGCCATTAGACCTTTGATGGACATTCCGGTCAGTATGTTTTGTGGAAGAATTCAACTCCTCATTGCAATCAAAATGGTGTTCTTTGGTCTTTTAACACTCAAGAGTTGCATTGTTCTGTTTTTGTTCACAGAAACCAATGAGGAGGATCAAGTTGAACAGAGATTTGGGGAGAAGAGGTAGCACAGAGGCAACATCCTTGGACAAAGCACCCTTTGGTCTAGATAAGATAACCAACACCACGTTAGATCGCTCGGCTGCTTCTATTGTTTCAGAAGGAAATGGAGTCAGTCCAGCTGGAGAAAATGAAAGAAAAGATCCATCAGCATCTGTAGAAAGGCCTGTCTCAAGAGACAGAACAGGAGCCGCAGGAGACAAACGTCACAGCTCAGACATTGACAGAGATAGACTTTCTGCTTCTGAAAGGGATCGAGAGAGACCTTCCACTCTAGAAAGGGATCGTGAAAAACCTTCCACTTCAGAAAGGGATCGTGATAGGCCTTCCACTTCAGAAAAAGATAGGTCTGCCACTTCCGAGAGAGACAGGGATAGATCTTCCGCTACAGAAAGGGATCGAGAGAGACCTTCCACTTCAGAAAAGGATCGAGAGAGACCTTCCACTTCAGAAAAGGATCGAGAGAGACCTTCCACTTCAGAAAAGGATCGAGAGAGACCTTCCACTTCAGAAAGGGATCGAGAGAGACCTTCTGCTTCAGAAAGGGAGCGTGATAGACCTTCCGCTTCAGAAAGGGAGCGTGATAGACCTTCCGCTTCAGAAAGGGAGCGTGATAGACCTTCCGCTTCAGAAAGAGATCGTGATAGGTTATCCGCTTTAGAAAGAGATCGGGAAAAGCCATCTGCGTCAGAAAGAGATCGAGATAGACCTTCAGCTTCTGGAAGGGATCGAGAAAGACCTTCCACTTCTGAAAGGGAGCGAGACAGACCCTCTGCTGCAGAAAGAGATCAAGATAAATCTGTTTCAGATCGAGATCAAGATAAAGCTTCTGCTTCAGAAAGAGGACGAGATCGTTCTGCTTCTGACAAGGACCGACTTGTGGGGTCTAAAGAAAAAGACAAGGTCTTTAGTACTGGCTTGGAGAAAGCAGCAGTGGACAAAGAGGTTGAGAAGTCAACAAAACCAGAAAAAAAGAACTCCAATAGTGGAAGTGGAGGAGGCAGGTCGGTCTGTTTAGATAAGATGACTATTGGCGAGAAATCTGCCATAACTAGGAGGCCGTCTGACCATCAGGAGAGACCTAATGTGTCCTCCAAGGAGAGAGGGGAGAGCTCAGACAAAGCCGCTAAATCTGACAGGTTATTATTTTCTATTTTTGCTGCTTGTCACAATGCTATCACATCCTTGGATAAGAGAAAGCTTGCTTTGCTGTCTCTCTCTTTAAACACATTTTAAGAAGTGTAATTATATTTTCTCATCTCCCAGGAGTACATCCAGCGACAGAACAGAGAGGAGTGGCCTTAAAGGAGAGAAATCATCTGCTCCCGTCAGGGAAGGTAATTTGAAGAATGTGCTGAATTGAATCAAGAGATGATTAATTTTCTCATGTGCCATTTAATTCTGTATTCATTGAACCCATTTCTTGATCATTTCCAATCTGACAGGCGTAAAAGATCGTCAGCAGACGTCTGTGAAGAGTAAACCAAGGATCAGCCGAAAGGCTCTGTCGAGCCACGCGGTCACTACAACCAGGTGAGTTTGTTGTGCTTTCATTTAGAACTTAACTTTTACCAGGTCGGTTTATTTATTTGTTTTTGGATGAATGATTGGTTCAGCTCCCCCGACGTTCTGATTTCCTACTCAAGATTTGCTGCTCATAGTTTAAGGTCATGGGGATTTGCGAATGAAACCAAGAAAATAAAGAGTTTAGTTTAGAAACAAAAATAACTTTTTGCTTTGAAACTGAAAATTATTGATGCATCAATTTAAGTCATTCTCTTAATTTGAATAAAAATCTTCTGTTTTGTTGTCACTTCACGAGTTTTCTCTTTATCATTAGACCCAGCCAAGAAAAGAATCAGAACTCTGAGAAAGAGCTGAAGAGCGTGGCCTCCAAACCAGTCAAGCCGCCCTCATCCAGCCCTTCCAGCAGCCCAAGTGTCAGCCCGGCCAACCTGGAGCCGCTCATTCAGCCTCCTCCTCGCTCCAAATGGGAGAAAGAAGATGATGAAGAGGGCCAGGAAGATGTTCTCCCTGCAACCATCAAGGAGCCTTCACCCGTAAAGCATAGGAGTCAGGTCAGAGAGGTGCTCTCTGAAGCCGCTAAACCGATCAGAAGCGAATACCGAGAGGTTCCAAGGGAGGAGAGGAGAGGAGTGGGAAGAGAGGAGAAGAAAAGGAAATCAGTGAGGGATGAGGGTAAAGGTGTCAGGACTTCACAGACAGACTCCAGCAAGCAAGTCAAAGGCAAAGTTACCAAGGATGAGGGCAGAGGGGCAAAAGAGGAGAAGAAATCTTCAGCAAGAGAGGAGGAGAGAAGAGGGGAGAGAGAGGAAGGGCGAGGAGTGACAGGGAAAGAGGAGAGAGCAGTTGAGAGCAGAGGAGGAGGACAAGAGGGGAGTCGTGGCCCAGAGCCCAAGCGACAGCGCCTATGCTCCGACCTGACACGGGAGACGGATGAGGCGGCCTTTGTGCCCGATTACAGTGAAGGTGAGGGCTCGGAGGCGGAGGGGGGGAGGAGCGGCAGGAGCATCAGCCCCTCCCTCAGCCAACTGTCAGTCAGCCAGCCGTCCCGCAGCCCCACCATGAGCAATCACAGTAGCTCAGCCACCACCACGACGGACAAGAAGAAGAAGAAACACAAGAAACACAAAAAACACAAGAAGCACAAAAAGCACAGCAGCCAGGACAAAGAAGGAGAGCCCAAACCACACAAACACAAGAAAAAGAAACACAAAAAGAATAAAGACAAGGAGACGGAGGAGGATGAAAAGAAGATGGACAAAGAAGAGGAGGTTCCTCCATGCTAACACGCTGTCCTTTAAGACCGGCAGTGGAAGAGGATCTTTCTGGTTCATGTACTGCTAGAAGAAGAGGTTTTCCTTCTCGACGGTTGTTTGCTCTTCAGAAACATGTTGCTGCTGCGAGCCGGCCTTGTCCTTTGTTTTTTCCTGAAGGACGTCAGGACAACTGCTGATGTTCCTGATCTTTTTAAAAGTCATCTTTGCTGACTTTGGCCCTTGAAAACTGTGGTGACGCTGTGAAGCGCTGTTCAGACAGAGCATCATAACTGATAACAGAACAACAAATCCTAATGATAGGAATAACGAATGCACTCAGGGATACGAATGCTTCTTTTATGGGAGAAATGCTCTTTTCTCCTTTGGATTTGTTTGTAAATAGAAATGAACTGTAGCTTTGCAGTTTCTCATTGGTTAGCTTTGCACACACCTTGTGTTTTTAGGGCATAAATATTAAACAAAATTTGCTTTAAGAGCCATTTAAATTCCATTTGTTTCTAAGGGCAATCTTTTTTGATCACTGTAGTGGAAATTGACAAGTAAATGTTGCTGATCTACTTGGCTAAATCCTCTGCTTCCATAGGAAACTTTGGAAATGTTTCTAAATGAATGATTATTGAGCTAAATATTAAAAACATGATTGCTTTTGTTTGTGGCGTTTAAGCAGACATTTGGGTTTATGCCAGACTGGATTGTAAAAATCAAGGATGTGCTTATTTAATGCTGAGTCAATTTTGTTCCAGATGTGTACATTTGTTGTGTGTGTGTGTTCTACAATGTAAAAAAACTGGAGTCACCTGGAAATGTGACTGGTTGCAGAACAGTTCATGCAAATGTTTTCTTTTATTAAAATGTATTGACCTTATTAATGTCTGATGTGCTTTGTATTTGGAATCTGGTTGGGTAATGACGAATAAAATTTATACACAGAGAAATACTTGGCTTCTGTGTGAATACAATGAGACAGTTCATATCAAAGACAACACTTAAAGCTTTGAAAATGTATCTTTAAAAATAAAATTTTCGTTTTATTCCAATGAGGTGTTACCTGAAGAGAATATAGTGCTTTTTTTTTTAACTGTATATGACCATAAATACCATAGACTATTACATTTATGTGTTTATGAGCCTAAGATGCAAAATGTAGCTTCAACATTCTCTAAAAAGCTAAGAAAAACCTCAGATCTTGGACTGAGAAGTCAAATTATTCCGAGACTTTAAATGGAGAAGCCTAATTAGATTCTTTAAAATGTATTTTTCCTTTTAACGCTTCCTTTTGTGCTTTTATTATTCTCTACAAGATAACTCAAAGATAGATAGACTTTAAAAGGTCAGAAACGTAAAATCCCTAAAAGAAAAAATAAAATAAAAGCATCTTCTATGGTTTTGTTTTTCTTTCCTCTTGAACTTCAGCATATCCTCCACATGCAGAAGTATTTATCTTAAATCTGAAGTGTAAGTGGTGATTAATGAAGTCTGCATAAATAATGCATGCCACATGTGTCTTTGTGACACAGGCAGCACCTTTGAAGATGGATAGCAGAATAATTAGTGAGTGACTGCAACTGCACACTGATGATCTCCAAAGACGTTCCACAAAGACACTGCATTTCAGTGCTTCTGACAGTTAATTGAATTATAAGCATTAATTATTAAAGCAAAGAGCCACACAGGGAATGTGCTGTGATGCAGAATGAACACTGTGTGGCGCTCCGTGTCCTGAAACCTGTGACTAAAAAAGATTAGCAGTAAAGATCCCTTTTTTCTGTCTGCCTCAGCCCCAAAATGCCACTCTGCTTTCCCCATCTGCCCTCAGAGCACACAGCAATATACTGCAGTGTGTGTGTGTGTGTGTGTGGTTGTGCACCTTGAACAAAAGATGGCAGGAGGGCTGGATCACAGGAAACTGAGAGGAGACAGGTTCACAAAAGAGCTTTAGGACTGAGATACAACAGAGCAGCAGATGTATTTATCCTCAAACAGCGGTACTTAAAAGCACAGTTCACTCAGTCCATGTGCTGTCTGGTTTTGTGTGTGTGTGTGTCCAGTCACCTTTAATGGACTCAGAGATCAGTGAGACCATTAGAGAAGATTAACATATTCCTTTAACCCATAGGCAGATTATCATTAAAAACTCTATATTGCTGTCATCTGCCATCCAGAGAGGCTCAAACACGCATACATGGGCGTAACTGCATGTGCTCAGACTGTCCTCCACCTTCTCTGTTTGTCTGCTTGTGTCTTGTCTTCTAACCATTACATAATTTCATATCATCAAGGCCAAAGGTTGCTTAGCAACTTCATTTCTTGGGCGATTGTAAAGAGATGATGCTTCTCCGCAGACCAGTTTACCATGAAACTGTCTTTCGGCTGTAGCGGATGTAATGTCAGAGGGAGCGTGCCGGAAATGAGCTGCTCTGATCTGCAGCTGCCAGTGTGTTCGTTCTTGCAAGCGCAGGAAGGATGAGAGAACCCAGAACGACAGCGCGTCTTCTGATGGATTTATCTTGTTCTTTAGACCTAAAGAAAGGATGAAACATTCATGCTGAGGTACAATACAGCTTATCCAGTCAAATGACAGAGAAACCCCATCAGTTTAAGCAGCAATCTTCAGTAGATGAGTTACAACTTTGTACCAGAAGTGATGCTTCCAAAAAAAAAAGTCTGAAAATGAGTAAAGAATAGATAATGCCCGGAACATTTGAAGGAAGCCTATCTGAAGAAAAAGCCTTCAGTATTTCCGATCACCCAGGAGCAATGTCACGTGTGGATGGGCATGTTTTTTCAGCGAAAGCTATAAAAGTGCAGAGAAAAATGAAAGCGCTTCACAATCATGAATGAGCGCTTTCAGCACAGAGGCGCTTTGATCTAAATGCAAGCATCCCTGTGTTAACATGCCAACAGAAACAACAGCAATCCATGTTTTGTCTTTTTGAATTACCACATGACTGAATGATTAAAGACTCAATAAAACATTGGGAAGTGTAGTTTTTGTCTGCTTGTGGTCACTGTTGCACATTATGAAAAATTCAAATTTTGAGAAGATCTGCAATCATCTGTTGTCAGATTGCCTTAAGGATGATTTTTTGTGACCAATTTTTCATCTTTAAACTGACAGTTTAAAGCACACAAACCAAAATGTAATGCAGTATTAATGTGCAAGATCAGAGGTATTATTATTAATAGTTTTGTTTTTTAATTTTCTTTTTCATGGAATAAATCTCATCTTCTGACAAAGCAGTTTTGGCACCTCCCTGAGAAAATGAGCATAATCCCTCACTGATCCCTTTCTATTTACCTTACTGTCTGTAATTATACCAGTAACTGTAATCTTTCTTTGCAGAGCATTATAATTTAATTTATTTTTCCGCTCCATCTTACATGCAAATGTGCGACTTCATTATTTCTTGTACCTCACCACAACATGAACCTCCAATGCTGTTCGTTAGCTTCCAAGGTATGAACCATGTTATTTTATGCTAATTTTATTTTGTTTTCCTTACACTGTCTTTATATTTCAATGACATACTCTGCAAGACTTTTTTTTCATTGAGATTTTACACAATCTTTGTTTTTCAGATTGCCATCTCAATATTTGCCTTAAATGTTGTAAATAATTGTCAAGGTAAATACAGAAAACGCAGTGCAGACACGTCAGCTGGAAACACAATCTCTGCGTATTTTTCATCGACAAAGAAACTTTACAAACCTGATGTGGATGCAGCTGACCAGAGTGTGTGTCTGTGTGTGTCTATGTGTGCGCTTGCTCATCTCATCATGTTCTACTCCTCTAATCAGATCAAGTGAAAGAGGAGGCCAGCTCAGTGTCACCGCAAACATGAGCACGCAAACTATGCCAGTTTGCTTCGCATCAGGGTTCACTCTCGGGTTGTTGTCATGGGAATTTCAACCACTGATCAGAATTATTGATCTCTAATCGAATTCCCACAGTGTGCGAGCTCTCCGGTATATGAGGTTACATGCTGGTCACCATGGAAACGCACCCACTGGCCAGCTACCACTCACAGATAATAATGTTTGGCCTAGATACCCATCCCCAACTGATAACAGAGGGGATGTATTTCTGTGATTGTGTGCGCATTTTAGTACTCGTGTAAACCAACAGCCAAACACACCGGCATGACAGAGGCGGGGTGAAAAATGCATGAAATGAGTCTGTGGAGCAGAAAGTCTTGCCTGAGTTGCACAAGACAGTCAGCGTGAGACAAACGAAGCGAGCTGGAAGGAGAGGGGAAAAACAAATGAGAGTGGCAGTGGAGGCTCACAGCTGGGGAGACCCAGTAGCAAGTGATGACAAAAGAACACACACTGACATGGAAGCACCTGTCAAGACTCACCAATTCCCTCCACGGCGATATAAAGACATTTGCTGCATGGGTCTTTATTATGGTTGACTTTGTCCTGAGATGCAATAAATGTTTTAACGTGCTCAGTAAATGTGAGAATTAGAGCAGCTCTCCAGAGTTTTGCCGTTGGCAATGACTGCGCATTGCACGGTGTTTCCCCAACAAATGGAAAATCTGATCTTAATTGTCAGTCACACTAGTGGGGAATTTACAAATGTGTCTGGCAGCCCATGCCCCCCCCAAGTAAAATATGCTAAAAACACTGATAGCAGATAGAGGGGGACGGACTAGTTATAGTTCTGCAGGGAAATCCATTTTTGCTGGTATTTACACAGCTTTGAAACAAAACCCTTTCCACCCCAAACCTAACGCCCCCCCAGTTTGAAAGGCAGGCAAAGTCAGCAACAGTCTGCTCCCGCAGAACACTGTGTCCAACCTCCCTGCAGATACTGCTCATGACCAGCTGGAGGAGCATGAGTGAGAGCCCACAATGCTGCTGACCCGGCCTGTACACTCTAATCAAGCATCTGCTGGAGCCAAAGAGTGAGTGTGATTCACAGAAACCCCTACTGAGGACCCACAAGGTCAAAAATGATCATGCAAAAACCCAGTGGGAATGTCCTCCCCAGAGGTGCCACATCCCGCGTCCTGAAAAGAGAGAGCTGTTTTTGCTGCAGGAAAGGGAAGTCAACGTTATTGGACAGATGTTGTTCCTGATTGATTAGTTTTGTTTGGTTCATTTGGCAAAGAGGCATTTCCCCCTTTATATGTCAGTTGTACCATACAAAGGGGATTTCCATGTTTTAGATTAAGTTTGGATTACTTTTATATAGCAAGTTTATCAGAGGTTTTTTTTTTTTTTTACCAATCAGAATCTCATGGGTGAAATGGGTCCAACATACACATGTCTCTTGTAGAAAGGCTGGAGGTCACTTTGAGGGTGACATGACAGAATGCTTCATCCATCTCTCTATGTGAAAACATTGATCGTTCCAACAAAAGTGGCAGGGAGTAAATTTCATGTACTAATGCATTCCAAGCATCTTAACCCTTTGCCACCTATTGATGCAAATACAAACCAAACCACTTCAACTCCAAAATTACCTAAATTTAGCATCTACTTGAAAACAAAAACATTTTTTCATAACTGAAAATATAAGGTCACAGGGTTAAAAGATACAAAAATATGTGAAAAATATATTTAATTGTATATTTCAATAGATGATCAGTTTTTACTAAATCAGAAGAAATGGCTCCAAGATCTTGACAATAAAAAACAATAACAAAAGAAGCAGTTAAGTTAGCTGACGGTAAAGTGCCTTAACAGACTGAAGAAATGCCAAAAATCTTACCTGGCTGGATGAGATAAATGACTATAAGGAAGCATCAGAAATGACTGAACAGTGAACACCTTAAACATGCACTGGTACTGACTGCAGAATCTTAAACCTCCCTCGTGCACCTCAAGTACTTCGGTTCATTTTCTCTCCTTTTTCCTTCCATCTCACAGCTGTATACTTACTGAGATAAGTGTGATTTTCTAATTTAAGCCTTCACTAAATTCTGCTTGAGTGTGAAATCTTTTCCCTGGCAAAGCTTTGCCTGCTAACCTCTATGTTAAATGTCTTAAATGGCCACTACTCAGAGTTAAAACCATCATTTTTAAGTGGCTTCTTCAGGGGACTTTTTCTCCAGTAAACCTTTGCTTTACAGTCATATTTTCTTATTTGGTCCTAAAGCAGTCAAACTGACTTCATTTAAACATTCATTTTCTTGCTTTTCTTGAATTACTTAATATTAAAATTACATAGATTTATAAATACATTAATTTTGCACTGGTTCAAAAGCCTCATGCAGATTTTTTGTATTTGTTTTTTTAATGATAGTCCTACTTTCCTCCTGTCTGTATTAAGCTTGGTTGGCACAAACAAACAAACAAACAAACAAACAAACAAGAAAACCTTTGCAGTCTATCCTCTGAAAGTGCATCCACTGCTCCCAATATACAGTTTTTGGGACTGGGAACTTTATCCTAGATATGGAAAACTTTTCATACATCTAGACCAGGGGTGGCGAACAAGTTTGACATCAAGAGCCGAATTTTTTTACTGTGAGAGTCAAAGAGCCACACCACACCCTGACCTGCCAAAACGTACACACAAACATGCAATTAAAGCCGTATTATTTTCCATAACACACTCCTCTCCCTACAACAGAACAGCAAGTATTGTACTTGTGTTTATTTCAAGGAAAGTATCCACCCTCAATACACACATCAATGCAGCTAAACCAGAGTTAACACAGAGACTACCCTGGAGGTCAGATACCCCCTCCACACACACACACACACTCTCTCTTCATCTCACTCTTTTCTCTGCTTCTCTCTGACACACACAACCACTCAGTGACGGGCGGTGAGGTTGATGCTGGTTGAAGCACTGACTTCTCTGAAGTCAGATTTACGATGATAAAACTGAATATTTCACCGTTTATCCATCAGTATTTAACTGGTAATTTTTTGTAACTCAACATTCCTCTTTCAATGACACTTACACCAACAAATACACAAACATCTGGACAGAGCATCCTCTGGTGTCTGAGTGATTCATATTCACAATAAACACATTAAATACATTACATTTCAGTTGTGTGCAACTTAAATTAATTTTGACCTTCATTAGAATATCTTGCTTTTATATGTTTTTTAATTTAAAATTGAATGACTGACATTTACATCAAAAGTAAATAATTTCTCACATGTTAATACATTTATTATATGTTATACAATAAGTACTGAGTTTTAATTTAATTGGCTGTGTTATTCACGTCCCCTCTTTCCTGCTCACACTCATTCAGCCAAACGGCATGCAGGTTAATTCTGCTAACAGCTACCTGGCTGATGGTTTTACACTGAAAATTCCCCATTTCCCATGAATCTCAAGGGCTGAAGGCGGGGCTAAACCCCAGGCCAGTCATAGCCTCTCTGATCAGCTCCTTTACGTGAGTGTCGGTCAGAGCGGACCGATGTCTGTTCTCCACATTATAACAGCGCCTTCTTTCACAGAGATTTCTGCTCAATCATGTCCGGTTCTCTTGCTGCCTCATCAGTGACCAGCGGGGATCTCAGGGAGTCAGTCTCTGCATTAGAGGATCCATGAGAAAAGTGATCAGCGTCACGTTCTGTGCTTTATTCATTCTGATTGCAGCTTTCTGCTGTGAGCTCCGCAAAGAAGGAGAGTGGGACAAATTGTCGTTTGTAATGTGCGCTTTGAAAAGCTTCAACTTGTTCATAAAGGAGACAATTTGTGTCAGATGATCAGGAAGAGTTTTAATTTTCTCTGGGATACGTTTTGTTCTTTTCTGCCATGAACTATTTTACTGCTTCCAAAAGCTCATAATGATAAACATCGTGACTTTCCATTCTGTTCAGTAAAAAGTAAGAATCTTCCTGTTCTTCCAGAAACGTCCTGTGTTTATCTTTATACTCTGAATTTCTCCATTTTGACCATGAGGGTAACAGTCTGCACGCGCATCAAATCTTTATCTATGTGTTCTGACAGTGGGTGAAACTCGCGCATATTATTTATTATTATTTATTTTCAATACCTTTGATCGTTTGAGTGTGGTTTAAGAGGAAAAAAAAAATTAAATGAGGCAAAGCATGTAGAAAATATGATGAGCCGCAAAGAGCCGCATGCTCATTGGCCAAGAGCCACATGCGGCCCGCGTGTTCGCCACCCCTGATCTAGAATAATTGAAGATTCTAAGCAGTACAACAGGCACATCTATAAATGTCATCACTTGAATTGTGTGACAGTACACTGCTGCAGGTGTTAGAAGTCAGAGCTCTGTCTCCCCCACTCTGGTCACCAGCAGGGACCATTTCCAGAGGTCTGACGCACTTCATCTCCCAGCAACCCCAGCGCACAGTTTCTGGATGCCACACACCTGACTCTCATGTGGAATCACTCACAGTACACTTAAGCACTGCACTGAGCCTCACTCCGTGTGAAGTATTGTTTGTGCCACTCTGCCTGCATCTGATCTTCTGATTTCCTGGCCCTGTTTTGTCTCTGACTCCGTTTCCCTTTGCCTGCCCCAAATCTCGCCTGGATTCTGACTACTCCTGTTTCTTCTCTGATGCTCCCATGCTCATCATTGACCCCTGCCTGCCTGACCCTGATTTAGCTTTGGAGACTTTTAGCTGTGCTACCAAAACCTGTTGCAGTGGGAACCAACCCACTTTGTGACAGCAGTTTGCTTTATTGCCCCTGTGGCCTGTTTCGTTCATTACCATTATGCATTTTCTGATTTCAGGGATTCAGTACACTACCTGAAGAAGAAAAATATATAAAATGTTTATGTCATGTCGTTTAGGAAGGATAAGATGAATTAAATGGTAATATTCAAAAACAGTGATTTTTTAACTGTTTGCATTTTAAACCTTTACTACATATACAGTCCCTTTTCTTAAAAAGAAATAGAATATCATGGAAATTTCCACACTTCCACTTGAAAAATTAAACTATAGAACCTAGATTCAGGGCCCTCTGTCTGGTTGATTCCAAGATTTTATGTGTTTATTTTTGCATAAATGACGGTTCCAGCTCAACAAAACAGAAATTCAGAAAATGAAAAAAACGGGAGGAATCACAATTTACTTTAAAAATAGAGTAATTTTTAAATGATATGTCCATCTTCCATAACTCCGTCAAGATCCTCAGCAGAAGGAATATTGAAGTCCTCCAAAACGTTCTGGGGGACTGTTGCAGTGGTTTTGGATTGAAGAAAGCAGAGTTGACCAAGACCTGCGCTGGACAATGCAACCCAAATCATGACTGACTGTGGAGATTTCACACTGGTCATCAGGCAGCTTGGGGTTCTGCTCTCACCAGTCGTCCCCCAAATCCTTGGACCTTGATTCCTGAAAAGGATGAAAGGCACACTTTCCTCTCATCAGAAAACAGAACCTTGGACCACTGGTTAACAGTCCAGTCTTTCTTCACTTTGGCCCAGTTGAGACGTTTCCTCCATTGGTCCAGGCTCAGAAGTGGCCCGACCCACGGAACCCAACAATTGTAGCCCATCTCCCAAATGTGTCTGAATGTAGTGGTTCTTGAAGCTGTTCCTTCACCTTGTTCCACTCATACTGGATGTCTGCAGGTTCTTGAATTTTGTCCTTTTGATAATCCGCTGAAGCCCACTGTCGTCTCTTTTGCTGATGCCTCTTCTCTTGCCACATTTTGCCCCTCCGTTGGACTTTCCGTTGATCTGCTTGGACACGGTGAACAGCCAGCCTCCAGAGCTATGAACCTTTGTGGCTTATCCAGACTATGGAGGGAATCAGTGCTGGCTAAGTCTAAAGTCTTCCCCATGTTGAACCAAACTGAACCATTTTAATGACATCTGGGGGGCTTTTAGGTCATTAGATGATTACTTGGTGAAACGCAGTTTAAAACATTCATGACTTGAAAATTAAGGCGGATTAAAATCAGTATATTGATATATCGATTTAGTCTATATTCTATGAAAACTTATTTTTTTAATGGAATTATGGAAATGAATTCACTTTTCCATGTTATTTCCATTTTTTGGAAAGGGTCTGTATATGCAAAAACATCCCAACTAGAATTCAGCTAAATAAAACAGCTAAAAACCCTTCAGGCTCTCCTTTAATTGTGTTCATTAAGGTTTTCTTGCATGTTTACAACATCAGATCCCTCACATTGTCTCTTTGTGTGTGTCTGGTGGAGTGTAAACATTAAACAGCATCATATTAAGGAGCCTGTAGGTGGACGCTGAATCCCAGAGTGAAAACAGCGTTTAAGAATAGTGCTTCCAACAGTGTACTCTTCTGGTCCCAAAGTGGGATTTAAAATTTGCCAGAGGACCATCAGAGAATTCCTTGAAACCGGCAGAAAAATGAGCAGCCTTTTCTGTACTATTTTCAGATGTTCATCTTTCTTCCTCTGCCTGTTTTCTGGTTTTGTTGGATCTCAGTCCGTCAGATGTATCTTTTCATCCAAAAGGCTCACATACAAATAAAGATAAGAGGCTCAGCAATGTGGCTTTTGCTTTGGATAATTTTTGTTTCTTACAGGTTTCATTTGAATCTAATCTGTAATTTTTTAACCCCTATTGATTCAAATATCCATCAAACCACTTTGCTCCAAAATTATTATAACTTAGCATCTACGTGAAAGCAAAAACATACGTGAAGTTGCTTTTTTTTATAGCTGGAAATAATTTAAAGCATCAAAGATTTAACATCAATTGAATTATCTTCTAAGAATTTAATATGTTTTATGTTAATTTTTTGTATGCATATGTGATGACATGTCATAAAAAACCTCTCCCACCTTCGAAATAGGAACATCTTTTTCCACGTGGAGCTACTTCTACTGAATCTCAGTTGTGGGTACTGAACTTCTACCTCCACTAATATGGAAATCTTACCCAGCAAGCTGTAGTATCACTCATTAGTAATCCCTTGTGCTTTGAGACCTGACACAGCACATAAGAAGATTTGAAGCTATTGTGTTCAAGCTTTCTGGTTTTAGTGTGTTGACATGCCTGCTGGGTGTCACTGTGGGGCCTCATCACACACAAGACGGCCCCCTCTGCCCACACCCCATGCTCACATCGTCCGGGGCCGCTGACTGGTGAGATAACCGCCTGGCAGAGACAGGATGAGGGATATTGAGAAGGGGTGGACCATCAGGCGAAGGAGATGAAGGTGACAAGTCACATGCTCTGACTCGCTCCGTCAGTGTCATGTTATGCAATATTTGGAAGAAGAAGCTTCTACAAGCAGAAGTTTCTAATAAATCTGAAGGGTTTTACCTGATTAGTTTTTTTTTTCAGATTCACCCACCTGTACTGATGTGGAGCTTTTTCTTCATTACTATTGTCAAACACTCAAAACGTGTGTATATTTTTTTTAGTTTAATAATAGAACCACATTAGATACAATACACTTAATAGATAAGAAAACACACCCATGACATGTTTTTCTTTGAGCACATGCATATCAGAGCCAACAACGATAGCTGTGAAAGCTTCAGAGGTGGCATTTATTTTCCAAAAAGTTGTGTTTTTCATGTTAGATTATTTTTGGTCAAATGTTTTATTACAACTAAAAAAAAAAAACTGTTCTATCCAGTTCACAAATGGTCAGGAATAGGAAAATGAAAACAATATTAAGAGTTATGATGATTGTTTTTTTATGATTGATTTAAGAAAATCAATTAATTCCGGAGAAAAAGTTAATCATTTTACAAAATTTTATTTTCTTGTGACAAACTGATAAATTTAAAAACATTTTTGCAAAACTTAGCAGCTAAAACAAAAAAAATGTCTAAACAGGTATTCCTCTTAAAAAATATTGTTGAGCAAGAACAACTTACATGTAGTGTAATTAAAAGATGCATTTAAAAATGTAAAATCATTGAAATATTTAAAAAAAATCCTATATTTTTTTATTACATTAATCAAATCGTCTGTATATTTGAACTCAAAACTGGTTACTAGCTCACAGAAGAACATGGAGCAGCTGCTAAATGACAAATGACAGATCAGAACTTTCTTAATTAATGAGTTTATGTAAAAGTTACAACCATCATACAAAATTCTGATTCACTTCCTGATAAGCGCTGTTTTATTTTGAAGGTAAAATCTAAATATTCCTGGCCTGCCTCTCTCTTTGTGGCTTGACGCAGCTCTGCCTCCCTGCGCGCCTGAACTCTGGTACCTGACTCCGCGCTGCGCGTCCAGCGGCTAGAGGGGCGCAGACTCACTGCCGACCGCTTACTTCCAATTAAGTTGACTTTTCTTTTCTTTTTTTTGGACCAAGAGCCCGCGTCCTCTTCCCGTTTTCATTTATTTCGCCTCTTTTGTAATCTTTCGGCTGACGGACTGAGTTTGGATATCAGGAGGAGGAGGGAGACACGGGAGTCGGGACCAGCGAACGGCTCTCAGATGGAGCAGCGGGGCTCCGGGAGCGCAGAGCGCACGGCGAACCCGGAGTGACGGAGGCTGTTGAATGGACTCTAACCTCGGGTAAGAACGTCGGACAAACTTTTTTTGGTCATATTTACTTTTCCTCCCGTTTTCTCAGTTTTAATCAAACGCACTGCGATTGGAAGCAAGCCAACAGAAAATGTCCAGGTCTTGGAATGACGCTTTCAGTCGGTGAATATGTTTTCAAAAAATACAAAGTTAATTATAAAATGATCAAATCAATTCAAAATGCGTAATTGTGGAGTGTCTGCTGTATAATTAAAGAAGTTATGGTCCTCATTGTGCAGGTTAGGCCTATTGAAATTTGATATGACATCACAGGAATATAGGACTTGATTTCTGAAAGAGATTTGGTCTTTTTTTTTATCATAAAGACATTGTTCCTCCTGTTCATAGCCAGAGCTGTTCTGAATGCCATGCTATCCCTCACAGTGCAAAGCAGTTGTTATCATTTTTGGAGAGTTGCAGTTTTTCTCCTGAACATGCTGTACATTTCTGACAAAGACACAGGGCAGGGATCCAAGTTCTGAGGAACACTGAATTTAATAAAACATTGATGACAGTTGTCAGGGGTCTCATTCAGGTACAGAATTGTCTTCTGGGAACATGTCCGATGAATTAATTCCATCACGGCTGGGCTGCTGGGGGAGGATTGTAATGAGTTTTTAAGATATTTTGGTAAGCACTCATCAGCAGATTTTTCTGCTGTGTAGAATAATGGCTTTTGTGTTGGTTAATTGATGTCTGCCCAATATAATCAGGACAAAAAGCCCTAAACTGTGCAGGCTCTTTAAATGGCCAAGTGCCCATAATAAATTCAAGGAACAGAGGGATGGTGGCGGTCACAATCTCATTATTTTCATCAATACACACACTCGTTTGTGTCTCCTGTTTGAGTTGTCAGCTCACATGTGCCAACTTCCCTGCTGTATACAGTCTGTGTTTAGGTTCATGACTGGCTCAGGCTTCATTGTGTTCAAATTCTTCAATTTGAGCTCCAGCTTCATACATAACTGCTCACTTTGGAGTACATTTTCCCAGGATCTCTGGGGATCCACGAGCTTCCATCCTTTCCTGCCAGACTGTGCACAGCAAAAGTTCCCAATATAACAAAAACAAATGGGGAGAGTATGAAATTGGTGAGATGAAAAAAAAACCCCTCTGAAATTGAGAAATCGGAAGGAAAAAACTCTGCAAGACAAATGAATCTGCTTCTGTGATCATGTTTAATTCAAACTGCAATTATCATCTATTTAAGAGGCTGTGCATGATGACCCAGGACTCTGAGAAATCTAAAATAATAGAAGTGCCAGTCTGCTACAGTGCATCGAATGACATGAATTTTTTCTTAAATTAGGAAACTTCTGTGCAAACACAGATCTGTCCTCTTCACAGATGAAAAAAGCCTTCTAAGCCTTACTTTTCTATGCCCAGATTGTTTAAAGACAGTCTGGATTAAAAGCCTCAGCACTAATGGCCTGTTGTGTTCACAGAATGGTACAGCCGTAGGATTACTACGAGGAGTTCTAAGTGCTCCCTCTTTTTACTGGCCCTGTTTGCACCTCAGCTCCCATGTGTTCGTCTGTTACGCCTGGATTTATGTAAATTAATATTTCGTGCAGAGGATTTTTGGCTGGCCATGAA
This sequence comes from Oryzias curvinotus, assembly GCA_023969325.1. Classification (NCBI taxonomy): domain Eukaryota; kingdom Metazoa; phylum Chordata; class Actinopteri; order Beloniformes; family Adrianichthyidae; genus Oryzias; species Oryzias curvinotus. The sequence continues at coordinate 32,913,977 of CM043706.1, forward strand.
AGAGAAATCGACGTGGGTTCAATTTTCCCGGCTACTTTGCCCCGAATAGGCTGGAATTTGGTTGTGGACGTGCACAGGGATCCGTACACACTGCTGTTTCTTGAACCCACGCCCCTTTCTTTAGGTTCAGGCTGTTCTCAGCATGGCCATGACGGGCATCCAGGAGCCAGACCTGGATGAACAGCGAAGAGGACCGGCGCATGAGGAAGAGGAAGAAGAGGAGGAGGAGGACGGGGAGAAGGTGCATGTGACAGTTGAGGGGGAGCACAAAGGAGAGGATGAGGAGGACGGGGAGGAAGAGGAAAAGGAAGAGCTGCCGTACCCCTCCCTTGCACCAGTGGTTCTGCTGGCTCTGACCCAAACCAGCCCTCCCCGCTCCTGGTGCCTTCGAGCTGTCTGCCACCCATATCCTTCCCCTGGGGTGCTGTGAGCATGCGTGGCGTCGTGCAGAAGTTCATCTGTGTTTATACTGTCAGAGACACACTGCCTGTGCTCCTGTACTTCCTCAGAACTGTAACAGCAAGATGTTTGTATTAACTTTAAACACAAGGAAAGGTGGGACGAAGGTCAGAACTGAGCATGAGCGTGGGTGTGTGCACGTGTGCATAAAAGCTGTGTGTTTGTTGGAGCTCAGGTATTTCCTAGGACCCATTAGCTGCAGGAAAAGATAGCCAGCATTTTTTTTTCCTGATCGGAGGTTTCCATAGTGACAAGCCATAATGAATCTCCAGGGTTACAGCTGCCTGTCAGTTGCATTGTCACTGGCCTATATTTATACGGAGGTACAAACAGTAAAGGCTCACATCACCTCCTAAATCCAACTTTGCTTCTGTCTTCATTGTCTCACCTCTCGTTTTCCTCTCTGTCTCCCAGTAGTTGTACTGTTAAGGTGTGTGTATAGGTGAGGCTATCAGTTCTGAAGTGTGTGTGAGCAGTCATGAATACTCTGAAGCGTGCATAAACGTCAGCATTACCTCAGGGATTTGTGGAGGCTCTCAAAATTGGATATTCTCCACAGCTTGTGACTTTTGTGTACATTCACCTACACGTGTCTGTGTGTGCTCTCCCGGTGTGTCGTAATGTGCTTGTAATTGCAGATCTACGCGCATTTGCTAAAGTCATCACTCTGTGTGCCCCATGAAATATAAATACATAATTGTTGAATAAATAACATGTATACCAAGTGGTGGAAAAAAAATTCTGTGGACACTGTGAACCTCTCTGCTCCGTGGGTTGTTAGCATGCTCTCATCCCATAGCATTGTAGCCTCTTTGTGTCAGCACTAATTTATACACACACACACACACACAAGCACACACACATGCGTATGGGCACACTCAGAGGCGAGTAAATGCCCTCGCACAAACAAGGGAATCTCCCCTGGAGAGGCTTTTCAGAGGAATCACCTGGTTGCTTGGCAACAGTGGTAGCTCTGCCCCGGCAACCTGCTTACTTCCGCTTGCAGTTTTTCCATCAAGTGATTTTGCTTGTTTGTCCCGGTGCTCTCTGTGCGTCTGCACACTTATTGGAGAGCGTCCTGTTGTACATTAATAGGCTCTGATGCTAGTCCGCTGTCCAACAGTTTTAGTGTCTGAGAGTGTTTCAGTCTGGAGTGTGTAACTGGAAGCCGTCTCCAGTGGAAGTAATGTGGCTGGACATTGTTGGACATGGATATTAATATAATCCCACTGGGGGAGGATTGGAAGTCCCCAGGAGCCAAACTTCTAATATTTAATGAGATCCCTTGTCATTCTTTGCTTTTTTTTTTCCTCTTAATTGATTCATAAATGAATGCATTCACTTCATTTCACATCCCTCAACTACAAACGTTCTAGTTGTTTTCAATAATGTTGTACATCTTTATACTGAAATTACTATTGAAATCATTTCTGATTACTACCACATAACTTTTTTTGGCAGCTGCATTGTTTCCAACACCTCTCTGCCATTTCTTTTTTTTTTTTTGTCTAATATTAACCAAGCTGCGAGTTTGCAAAATGCTGAGCCTCCATGTGACTTTCAGTCTTTTTCTTAAACATCAACTCCAAGGAAAATGGTGTTTAAACAAGTTCCTGAGGCATTTTTTGATGATAGAGGACATTCATAGAGAAAATTAGACTTTAAATTGCAGTTCTGAGTATTTGTTTGAATTGTTGTGGCTCAGAAGGGGAGTAAAATAATGCAGTTTGAAAAAGCTTGTATTTGTAAGTGCTACTGTTGGTGAGCCACAAGATTCCTGCTCTGTTGTAGTCTGATGCATCCACTTGCAGACAAATAGATCCATGAACGTCTTTGGTTTCCTTATCCCAGTTAGCAGGAAAGGTTGTAAATAGATGGGATGTGGGGCCGGGCTTTCTCTAAGCCAACATTTCCGCCCACAATTCAGAGGTGAAGTTCTAACGAACTACTGCCGCTCTGCAGAAACTACATCCTACAAATTGACACCATATTTTTGATTTTGGCTAAACTCGACATAACCATAAATAAAAGACCATGAACGCTTTGAAAATAGATCAAAATGTGGACGAATAGGCACACACTTGCATGGATGTTTGGATATAAACAGACAGGCACACACACATACAAGACATGACTAATTTAGGAGTGCATGAAACATTCAGAGCCACCCCTTTGTTTAAAGATGAGAAAAGCTGATTCTGTCACTCCTTCACAAGTACCTTTATGTGCTGACCTCTTTTTTATTTAAAATTCTGCCTTTAATCGTTATCATCCCTCTTTTCTCAGGATCAATGTTCCCTTGTTGCCTTTTTTCCCACTCTTGGTTCCTCTTCTCAGACACCTTCTTAATTGGGCTGAGGTGTGCGAGTGAGTAAAGTGATAGGGAGGCAGCCACAGATTAGAAGAGATCTTACTCAAAGCAGAACGCTGTCTGAAACATTTCAGCCAATTAACACAATTCCTGCAAGTCTCCATGGCTACCAGCTGTCAAACTCTTTGGGGGTGGAGCCAGTGGGTTTGACAAGTTGACTTGGCCCACCTTTATGGGAAACACTCTCAATTACACACATACACAAACATGCACACACATAAACAAACACAGAGGCACACACACCACACAGAAGACTTTGAGCTTAACTAGGTTATGCTTAATCAAGTCTCTGTGTGTGGATGCCAAAGTTAGGAAGTGAGGACAAGCAGCAGAGAGCATCAGAATAGTAATCAACAGTCAAATCCACTTATCACAAATGTCTCTTTGGTCGCATAACAGTCTCATTTGGCGGTAATACGTTCTCTTTGTTGTGGTTTTATTGTATCAAGAGGCTTTGTATTTTGAGTTTTAAAAGCAGAATTCATAAACTTTAGTGCAATAAGTTGAAGAGATAAAACTGCATGGAACTCATTGAGTTTAAGAATAACAATATTCATTAGGGGTGTAATGATTCCTTTTAATAACAGTTTGACTTATATTATAATTTGTGATTGGTGATACAAATCATATTGGATATTGGTTCATTTTGAACGATCTGACTTACTGAACTAAAATGGATCCAAAACTTTAACCAGTGTTTACTCAGAGATAAACACCTGGTACTGAACAGTGCAGCTGAAGTTTTTGGGATTCCTTGTTTTTCTTGCAAGATAATCAAGCGTAAATTAAATGTGTGTACAAACAAAAAAGTAAACAAGAATTGATGACAAATGCATTCACATTTTAATTTCCTGAAGTTCAGCCCATTATTAGAACATTATTAGAACATTCTAGCACACTGTCTTTGTCTTTGCTAAATCCAAAGTGTTTCCACACATTGGACTGGAATGATGGACTGATCAGTTTTGCTGCATCAAGTGTGTGTAGTCCACTGTGACACACTTGGTAGTTTTTATGTTATAGTAAAATAAACCTACCATGTCTCAATCCAAGTGATATTTTCCAATATCAATATAATCAATTTATTTTATTTAGAAATTATTTTATAATGGTATTGGCTGAATCGATTAACAACTTGCCTCAGATATAAATCATTCATTCATTCATTTTCTATACCGTTTTATTCCCTTTCGGGGTCACTGGGCTGCTGGAGCCTATCCCGGCCACTTGGGCGAAGGCAGGGGATGCCCTGGACAGGTCGCCAGTCTGTCGCAGGGTAGAATGTCCTCAATCACACACCCATTCACTCTCACACCTATGGACAATTTAGAGTTGCCAATTAACCTATGAAGCATGTAAAGCATATAAATCAATTATTTGATTAATTGTTACACCTTTACTGTTTGGTATATATTGAATTAATAAACATGAGGGAGATATGATCAAAACAAGACCCAACATTTCTTGTTTAATGTTCTCTAACATAATCAATCCATCTTTACAGTCAAAAGAATGTATTTATCATGTAACCCTTGTACTATCCTAGGCACTTTACCGTTGGGAGTTGGGTCATCTAGATTCACTAGACAGAGCTCTGAACCTTTTTTTTCTATTTTCTGTGATCTTCACTGGTTCAATGGATTACATGAAATTTTTCCACCTTTATCCACCTTTGTCATGGTAGGGAGAACATGTCAAAGTAAGGGTGGGGTCATCTAAGAAAGCACAAGGGTTAAGGAAGACAACTGGAGATTTAAAGTAACTGTTGGAACACACTGAAAACATGAAAAAAATGAAAACAAAAACTCTGATTTAAAAACATTGAATACATGAATGAAGGAACAAAAATATATATATTTTTAATCGGAAAAAATAGATGAGTTTAGTGTGTACGCCAAACGACATCACTTCATGTGCAATTTTGTTTTCATTTTTCACCCCCTCAGCACAGGTGTAACATCTGAGTTAGTCAAAGGATTTTACATATACTAACGCCAATATTTCCCTGTAAAGGTCAGTTTTTAAATTTTGAAGATTTAAAAGTAACTAACAAATCGAAGACTTATGTGACAGATAAAAACATTTGTAACAAGATAAATTCACAATATTTTTTCAAATTTCTGGTTTTATCTATGTTATGCAAAAGTCACCGGCACCTCTTTGTACATTCTCATTCATCTTTTGTCATTTTTTTCTGTCTCTCCTTTTCTGCCTCATTCTGACCAGTTTTGAATGGGGACATTTTTTACTTTTCAGCTGGAACCATATTAATAATTCAAGCATAAATGACCACAGCCTCGAGGCATCCCAGTAAACTAGAAAGCTTTGAAAGGGGCCCAGCAGGTTCTGGTGCAAATTTTATCCTAGATCCATCTCTGTGGAGGTCTTGGGTCTTCTCTGGTAATTCTGGTTTCTTTTCCCTGTCCAGATAACACATTTTGGCTTGGAGATTTTAAATTGCTTTCAGGAGAAACTTTATAGCTTTAGATAGTGGACATGTAGTAAAGAATCCAGTCTAAATCTCTGAGAGTGGTCAGGAACTGCAATTAAAGGAATAAAATTGAGCAAAAAGAAAAAGAAAAACAAAAAATGCTAAAAGTACAAAACCCCAAAAAACTTTAAAAGTTACCTGAGTAGTCTGGAGAACAGTTTCCTTGTGTGTGTATATATTTGTTATAAGCTGCCATTTAAAAATTGGAATGACACATTATATAACATACTAGGTGTTTATTTTGTTTGCTGAGCCTTTTGGCTGTCACTATAATGAGTTTCTGCTTAGGAGCAATGCTTTCACTGGGGAAGGAAACTGAGAGGAAGTGGGCTTTTGGAATCAGACAGAAACTCTAAGGTCTTGTTTGAGATAAAAGATGAGCTGACAGGTTTTGTAAAAGGTCAGAGTCTTATTAATCTGCACAAGTAGCTCTGTATAATCCTATAATATGAGATAAGAGATAGAAATTGAGCTAATATCCCCCATTTAATGCTTTAAAATGAATACTTAAAGTCCTAATCTTTTCTTTAGCATTCCTCGTGAGACAGTGTTTTTATAAAAACCCGTTCAGCCCTTTCTGTGTCTGTTTGACTTTTCAGTTCCTCCTTTTAAGTTAATGAAGATTTCCCATGAAAATGTTCCCACATGCTGTCCTTAGCATGTGTAGCCCAGCCAAAGGGGGTGAGGGGGGGGCAATGCCAAAAAGATCATGGTGATGTGATCTGATTTGATTTATAATGTCTGCCTGACCTTTATTACCTGAGTTGGCTCTGAAGGAGAGAGTTCAGCAGAAGGGGAGTGGAGGAGAGGAGGGACGCGAGTGAAGAAGGATGTGAAGATTAGCGGATGAGGAAATTAGGAGAAAGACAAAGAGCAGAGGCTACGCAATATTTACAACTGTTTACACTTGAAAAGCTCGCAGCTGAAACCCTCATGATCGTTCATTTTGGAAGGCTTTTCACAAAACCCTCCTCTTCAGTTCCCTTCTCTCCTCTTTTACTCGACCTGTATCACTGTCACTCTCCCTGCCTGCCTCCTTTTCTCTCGGTTCTTTCTTGTGATAATTATTAAGCGAAGTTCTGCTCTATCTGTTGGCTGACTTTCGAGTTTCTGGCAGAGAGAAGAGCTTTACCCAAGGGCGATCGTATGTGGAGATGGTAGAAAAAGTGGAGGACTGAGAGGAGCAAAAATGTGTATGGGAGGAGGCAAAAAAAGAAAAAAAAAACATGCAAGAAGTCATACGGAAGGAAATTATGCTGAACTATATAAAGGAAGATGGAGAGAGAAAGAGAGCAGGAGGAATAAAGTGATGAGAAAAATAATTGGGCCAAAGAGAGGAAAATGAGAGTTGATAGAAGAAAGGTTGAGAAGAGATAAAGGAATAAAACAGAGGAAACATCAGTGATGTTGAATTATGGGCAAACTTTCGAAATAGCCCCATGTCATCCATCAATAAAACCCTAACCCAGCCCTGTTTGTGGTTAATCTGAGTGCGCGTTTTAGAGTTATGTCAGACGCTGCAGCGCACACAGATGGAGTTGGATTAAAGGGGAACTTGTCAGCTGTGAGGATTTGAAGCCTTCTTCAGCAGGAGTTGTGAGGCAGGACGTTTGCTTTTCAGCGTCCTGCTGTATTGTTGTGTTTAGTTTGTGTTTAGCATTAATAGGGTTCCAGTCCAGACAGGATGCAAGCGGATTGTGGAACTCAGAAGTCGGTTCCCACAGTGAGATAGGGGTTCCCATGGCAACCATAGCAAAGGGAGGACACTGGATTACCCTGGCTCCTTCCTTCTTTCCCTCATTTCTCTCACTCACTCTGTCTCAAGGGTGATAAAGGATTGTACTCTCATTAATTTTTTCCGCCCTCTCGAGAGCAAAGTGTCCGGGAAGGGGACTGTGTGTTTTGTGGGCCCATGGGTGTGTGCACATGTGTGTGTGTGCGTCCACGTACATGCTCCGGGCTTTGTTATGTATGCATCCATGCTTTTTTAGTAGCCTACATTGCTGTCGTCCCTTCATTTGGCGCTCAGAAATATGGGCTGCATTTGTGCTACACAGTGTTTTCATTTAACTATCAACTACAGACTTTTCTCTCGTCTTTCTAGACTGAGCCGCTTTTCATGTCTCATACATGCCTCGTCCTCTTGTGTGACAACCAGCAAGCAACGCAGATGCCGAAACACAAGTCACACTCAGATTTATGCTTAAAGCGACTTCAAAGGCCTGCTGCTTGTTTTATGGTGGCTGGTGGAATTCGTACCTGTGAACACTGAGCACTTGAAAAACATCTCGTCAAAAACTGTGCTTGTAAGCCAAGCTTGTTCTTGAAAGTCTGGACAGTTTTTATTGTCAGCACTGGCAGAGCTTTCCTTGTATTTTGAACTTTTAGGATGCTAAGCATTAAATTTTATTAAATGTAATCAGCAGTTAAAACTGTTCCAACTTGCAAAAACGCAGCTCTAATGTTGATGAGGCAGTTTTCTTCAGGTGGTGTTTTGCAGAAATGAACATCAGCTGGAGTGTCAAGGAGGACAGGCAGATGCAGAGGAAAAAAAAACGTTGGGAAGATAATGAATGCAGATAAATTCACACAGGGCAGAAGAGGTCACTGAATCATTTGATGAGTACGAACATTCATTGAATTGCATTCTATATGACTTTCACAGTCACGGGGCCCAGGTGTTAATACAGCATAAACGCTAAAAATCCATTTGTATATCATTTTTTCCCCATAATTGCCTGGAGAGAAGAGACAATAACTACCTAATTTATTTTGCTTTGTTTTTTCTTTTGACAGAGCTGATAATGTATAGAAATACAACACATATTTTCTGTGTGAGGCAATTTTGTTTAATGCAAAAACTTCTTTAAGTATTGCATTTGACACATACCAACTTTTTTTAAGGTTGAGTCATAAATAAGTTCTTGCTTAAAAAAGGATTTAATGGTTTTTAACCTATTTAACAACGGAGACATTGCTGGTGACACCTAAGTAACGCGCACTCGTTGAAACTATAGTAACTCTTCGTAACTCTCTTACCGTGATCAGTGTGAACCAACTGAGTCTGATAAAAAAACAGCTTTTTTAGTGGCTCTACACCGATATATGAAAGCCTGTACTAACGCTTTGCATCTTTATGTAAATGTTACATTATGACGAAAAGCCTCTGTTACAGGACAAACTGATTTACATCAATTGGGTAAACACTTCACTACTATAAAGTGTTGTACTTCAGCACAAAGGCTGCTATTCTACGGATATAATCCCGCTGGTATTACGTTAATTTGCATAAACAGTAAAGATTAACGGTAGTTGGAAAAATGTAAACACTGGAGCTAAATGCTGTGGTGTTAAAGTCCCACTCCAACCATATATTTATCCATTGTAGAGTCATTCCCCGTGGACTTTTATTTACCATTTTGCAGTGTTTAGCCAAAATCAAAAAGCCTGTGTTGCAGACTGGCAGGAGTTAATCAGAAACTTGCCTCTGAGTTGTGGACTGTTGGTGTGAAAGTAGCCCTCCACTGATATCCCGTCATCCCTTTGTTCACACTCTCTCCTGCTACCTTACAGCCCCTCACAACCCTAAACTAATATAAGTGGTGCAACAAAATTAGTGAGCAATATTGGAACTATCCAGCTACAGAGCTTGGAGCCAGATGCCAGCTCAGACAGACAATAAAAACATACATGGATCTATGAAAGAAAGAAAAAACTTTCTTAGAAACGCAGTTTTGATCTTAAAATCCTTTTTATACAGTATGTCCTCCTTCCTGAGACAGATGTTAAAGCACCAAAAGCACAATTTTCATTGGAGTGAATACTTTAAGAAGCAGCTTTGTGACAAATCCAGCTACATTCTTCTATCTTACAAAGCTGTTAACTTCCACAGAATTAATTTCTGCTTGTAAAAATAAACTGCATCAACTGCTGTCTGATATAAAAATCATTTGACAATGAGAAACAAAATAATTCCCACCCAATTTTTTTTTGAGAAGCTTGATAAAACCAAGAAGCAGAGATCATTCAAACTTCCTCAGGGTCAATTTGATGACAACCATACCTGCTGCATATTGCTGTATCACAACCCCTTTGACCTGAGTTTAATCCTGTCTGAGATTTCTCTGCGTTGGGAGCTTAGAAGGAACAGGTCAGACAAGGTCAGTTGAGGGTTACGGGGACAGCAACTGTTGCACAGTCAAAATCATAAACAAAGAAAAGACTGATTTTGACTTTAGACCGTGTTTAGTATAAACTTCCAATATTTTAGCTCGATATTTAGCTTCAACATATAAAAGTTTTCCTACTGTGATGTAAAAAGTGTTCTTTGCATGAGTGTAGAAACTATTTGAACTGTAAATAGGTAAAAGGGATGAAACTAAATCTGTTCATACTGCCACATTTTATTATTGCTGTTGGCTTTTGTTCCATTGTTCAGATTTGAAGTATGGCCTTAACCTTGTGTCACATGGTTTGAGCGTGTGAGCATTTTGGCCATCCTACTGAACTGTGTCACTTTGGGGATGTTCCAGCCTTGCGGCCATACCCCCTCCGTGCTGCAGGTACAGCACACACACACACACACACACACACACACACACACACACACACACACACACACACACAGATGCAATCATCAAAAAGCACAAACTAATTATATTAGGCTTTGTGAAGTTATTACCAAGGGTCTGAAATGTGTTTGACTTCATTTTTATTCAACGTAATCAGTTTGTTCTCATCCTGTGCATTTCTGTGTGTGGGTTTGTGTGTGTGTGCATGCAGGCTTTGGATGATGGCATCTTTGCATTTTTTGCTGGTGAAATGGTGGTGAAGATGGTGGCTCTTGGGGTCATAGGTCAGAAAGGTTACCTTGGCGACACATGGAACAGATTGGACTTCTTCATTGTTATTGTGGGGTGAGTGCTTTGCAGACACACACACCCACGCATGCACGCATAGAAACACTCATCTGACATTAAATATGAGCCAAAAGTGTGTCTGTGTGACTTTTGTAGAAGGCTTAGACACTTGTTTAATGCCAGTTAAATGTCAAGCGTGTGTGTGAGCATGTGGATGTACAAGGCTGAGGTGCGTGTGTGAATGCTTCATTGAATGACAATTGCATCTGTTGGTCCTGAGAGACACGGACCTCAGCGATTGGTAGTTAAAAGACTGTATCCCAGAGAATACATTCCCTGCAGACCCTCAGGGTTTATCAAGGTCAGCTTGATCAGGATGCTTAAAAGAAGCTGGTGGTTTTCCCTTGTTACAGCATGCTGGAGTACTCTCTGGATGGACACAACGTCAGCCTATCAGCCATCCGGACTGTTCGGGTTCTCCGCCCACTGAGAGCCATCAACAGAGTTCCCAGTAAGGTTCTTTCTCTTTTCTTTGTCTCAGAAAAGATCAATTGAGTCTTGGGCTGTACATAAAACATTGTCTACAGGTTTGATCTCAAAGTGCTGACATTCTGTTATCTATTCTGTTGTCTATCTTCATTGTGACTCAAACTTATATTGTTCTGAAAAAGTTTGTAAAGCAATTTTTCACACCCAAAGGAGAAACAGTTGAAGCATGAATGCTTTACTCAGTCACATCATCATGCCACTCTTGGCACATGGATGTGTAGGAGTTTGCCTGTAAATATGAACAATGACATGATCATGAAACAGATATTTGAAGGCTTGAATACAGTTTTAGCTCGCTGTACTTTGTATTTGCCTGATCATCTCAATCCACCACTTGTTTATCAACTATCCATCCCTCACTCTCCACCTGACTCACATGATTCCAGGTTCTGACTGACTAAACACAACTGATAATTATCAGCAGAAAAACCAGCAGAGGAGGTTGGAACTCTAGGATCAGGATTGATGTAACAACTTTCTGCTGTGATGGATTGATCTTTTGCCATTGGATATAGTTTGTGCCATGGTGATCCCCCAAACGGCTGGGTAGCTCAGTTGGTAAGGCTACCATGCAGGAATCCAGGGTTCGATTCCAAGAGGGGAATAAACAACGGTACTGGGTCAATTACCATATCAATGGTGAGCAATTAACACCACCCAGTGAGGGTCCTTAGGCAAGACCCTTAACGCTACTGCCTCCCGAGCGCAGTTAGGCTGCAGCTCACCGCTCCCCCAGGGGATGGGTCAAATGTGGAGAGGAATTTCCCCATTCATCAATTAAGTATCAATTATTATTATTATAAAAGCGTTCCCAGTGGTCTTTTAATCATGATTATGCTGTTTTTAACTAAAATCAATAACTTGTGTTGTTTTCTTGGATGTAGTTTCTGCAGAGCGGCAGTAGATTTTTGTTAAAATTCGCCTCTCAGTTGTGGGCGGGACTCTTGGTGCAGAGCAACCCCCCTGGTTACTGAGAGCTATGTGTTTACACTCTCTCCTCTCTCCCACTGGTTTACAGCCTCTCATACCCCCCAACCTACTGTTACCAGTGTGGCAAAACTGGCGAGCCATATTGGAGCTATCCAGCCATACAGTTTGGAGCCAGATACCAGATCAGACAAGAAAAACAAAGATGTACATGGATCTATTCGTCTACAAGTGGATCCATCAGAATGGAGTGGAGCAGAGAGCCTGTGAACCACCCAGCGTATTTTTTATCAAAGAAATAAGAGCTCTTTCAAACGGCATTTTTTTGTCTGCTACTGATTCACAAAAGTTTGAGCAAAAACAAATACTCTGAAACACAATTTTAAGCTAATTTTATTCATATCTATCCTCCATCATCAGAAAAATGCCACAAGAACATATTAAAAACACCAAAAACATGATTTTCATCTGAGTGGGTCTCTAAGCATATGAAAAGGAAAAGCTGACATGACAATGTTTTTTTTTTAGCAGGAGTAAAAGATTATCAATGCAGCCATTGTTCATGGTACTTTACCCATGTTTCTTTGGTTACCGTGTTTTATTCTATCAACAAAAATATGTTTGAAGCATTGAAGACAACCCTCTCTACTTTGGTTGATCATGCACAATTTACTCTTTAAAGGGTTAAATTGGACATACTTGATCTGAATGACTCATAAAAACCTTTAAGCATTTCATCATGATTTACAAAGAATATTCTATAATTTACTTGAGAGGGTTTTCTAATGATTTTTTTTAAGTAAAAAAAGAAAATGTACTATTACTTTATTTATACTATTGAATAGATAATCTCAAAGATACAATACTTTATAGTGCTTTCCACAAAGGCATTAGCTCCCGTCTTGCAAAGCAAGCTTGCAAAGCAATTCCTACTTAGGCAAAACAATTATCTATTTATTCAACCTCAGAATATAAAGGATGAAAAAAATCTTCAATAGCATTTTTTTCTGTTTTGCAAAAAGTGCAGAAACACAAAAAGTTGCCGGTAAAAGTGGGTGAGCATTGCTCCGAGGTCTTAATGGATGTTAAACCACAACATTTGCAAGATAGATTCCAATAGTCTGCTGAAATCTTTAAGGTGCAAACTCTGGAGAGCTATTGCCGGAGCAAAACAATGAAAACAAAATGTTAACTCAACACTTTTACAGCTTGTCCCACCAACTCTCCGTTCCCGTTAATTGGATGGTGTAAAGAAGCAGCTGCAGTTTCTGCATTGCTGATTTGATGTAGAAGTGTCCTCAACAGAAAGTCAGCAGGCTCATTAGTCACAACCGAGACAATGAAAAATGTGTCAATTGTCCTTGTTTCCTCTGACCACACTGTAAACTTCACATCATTTCTTTCACAAGAAACAAAGAGCCGTAGCAACTGGTAACAATGGCCGCTCTGCCTTTGATGAATGCAAGTCTAAATAAATCAGGACGCGCTGAACAAAGTAATGGAAATCACTGTAATGCCCGTGACATTCTGAGCAGCTTAGCCCACAACCTGTTCAGCCAATTTCGTGTTGTTCTTTTCTGCCCCTGTGACATTGGCACATTGCCTGCTGCATTTTTACAAGAAACTCAAAACAATAATGAGTGGAGTTTAGTGTGTGTGCTCCTTTGGAAGGTGAACTGGAGGCCAACTATTAGCATTTGAACTGCAATTATCTCTACTGAGCTAATTGCACAGCTTCTGTTTTTTTTTTGCAGATTGCATAGCCCTTACCTATCTGATAATTGTTTTCTTAAACCTTTTGTTTGAACCTAGGTGCACTTTGCTTCTTTCTTGATGTTTTGTTGTGTGTTGTTTTCATTTATCTTTTGACAGGTATGCGTATCCTGGTCACGCTCCTGTTAGACACACTTCCGATGTTGGGCAATGTGCTGGCGCTCTGCTTCTTTGTTTTCTTCATCTTTGGCATTGTTGGTGTTCAGCTGTGGGCTGGACTACTGAGGAATCGCTGTTTCATAGGAGAGGATGTGAAGACGTAAGTTTCCATGGTAACAGGCTGATGCCACAAGACAGGGGCGCACCTGACTCATTACTCCCAACACTCTGACAGGAGTTTGCTTACAACTGATTATCTTCTATCCAATTATCATTTAAACATGCACACAGTCCTTCCGATGGTGTGTATGCTTCACCAACTCCCAAATGGGAGGCAGTTATGTCAAATTATGGGACCACATAACAAATAAATCAAGGGCTCAAACAAAGAAAATGAATTTAGTAAATGGGTATTTTTAGATGTAAAAAATATACAGAAACGCTATGATATTTACTATGATATTTACATACAAGCTCCTGGAAGTCCCATACAGACTAAAGCTGTGATATCAGCAGGGGACACGGTTTGATTTTTGGAAAAATCAGAAAAAATTCTGTTTTCTCAGACATCAGCTTCATTGTCTCCCTCATGTCATGTTTGATTAGTTTCTTGATCAGTGTCCGCAGACCGACTCACGACATGACATGACATGACTGTCACCTCCTGATCAAACATGTCCTCATTTGACTAAAGTGTAAACCCCCTGACAGGGCTTTGGTACTGCAATGTTAAAATGTTTTTGGCATTGTAACTAAAGTCACCCTCTAATGATAATAAGTAAGGGATAATGGCCGACGAAGTGTGCATTATCAGAAATTATTGCACAGCGTGGAAGCCTGAACCGCTGCTTTCGCAAAGTACTTAAATTTTGATGATGCTAATATCATGGTCTCTTACATAAGAAACAAATATGAAACAGTTTTTAGTACTTTATTCTTGTTATTTTTTCAGTTTAGATTGCTTTTTTCACAAAAAGCATATTTGTTAGGTGTTGCAGGCACGTTGTCATGGCAACGCATCGCTTAGCCGGCTCAGCCGGTACCAATTTCAACTTCAGTGGCAAAGGAAAGTGATATATATGCTGTTCTTCAAGATGGGTTAAATAAAGCATCAGGTCAGAGAGAAAATTCACCTCTTACCGCTTGTTTTTGTCTAGATGACGAATCTAAAGTTTGATTTAAAGAAGCCAGCGCAGTGATACAGAACATTTACACTATGTGACATGATTTTTTTTTTGTAGGTGGGCATTATCACTGTCCATTGTCACTTTTTAATCCACACCCAGTAACCAATCAGAATCAAGTATTCCCCCGGACCACGATTTAACAATCTTTAAACAAAGGTTGTGTCCGAATTCCTTCACTACTCTCTACATTACAGGTGTCAAACTCCAGTCCTCAAGGGCTGGTGTCCTACATGTGTTCTAACCAACCTGCCATTGAAGCTCGTTATTGGCTAAACACCTGATGCATGTAATCAACAGCAGATGAGGCAGGATTTCTGAAAAAGCAGCAGGAGGCCCTCGAGGCCTGGAGTTTGACACCCCTGCAGTCTACATAGTGCACTATAAAGTGCGTTCACCATTTTTTAGTGCTATCCGAATCTACAATTTCAAAATTGAGTGCCCTAGAAATTTCCCAGAAGTCTCTGCGAAAAACCAGTGTGCCTGGATGCTCACTAGATCAACAAGTATTGACCACAATGCATTGCCCGCATCAGTTTTTACCCAAACAATGTATTTAAATTGATTTAGTCAATAAACCATCAATATTTTTATCTTCAGAAGACTGTGGAGTCATAAATAATTGTCGCAAAACGTTCATATCAATTAGATTTTAACTTTGTGAGATCGATGATGTCATATTCGTCGTTTAAAAAAAACAAAAAAGTAGTGAGCATGGTGTCTGAATTGTTTTTTTTTTAATTCAGGGCACCACATAGTGGCGCACTATGTCGTTTTTTAGTAGCTAGGGATTGATTAGGTTGGAAATTCTGACATAGCCATTACTGTGTAGCAGTTCTTCTAAGTCTTATTTCCTACCTGATATTGGTTGGACCCAAGCAGAACCAGCAGGTATACTTGATTAAAATTTCGGGATGCAACAATTTTCAGTTTAAAACTAAACCGTATGTTACACTATTGAACCAAATCATAGAGAAAATGAATCGTTGCATCCCTACATCAGCACATTTGCATTGATAGTGTCAAACACATGTTGGGCTAAATTTAAGCATTCATTGTTTATTGTTGTTTTACACTACACAGGCTTAGAAGAAGCCAACTGAAAGGTTTTTCTTTATTGTTACTCACTTATAAGCAAATCTGAAAAAAGTTTTTTTTGAATTTGTAGATTTTTGTTGTTGTTTTGTAATACATGAGTCACACTGAACTAAAACAAAACCTTGACCCAATAACTGAGGTTTGAACCAAACCATAGGGAAAGTGAATTGTTGCATCCCTAACAAAAATGTGGTGATTGAAATCCACAGACACCATTAGTGTCACTGGCATATATTACAGGTGTTTTATAGAAACAGCATTTTGACTAACAAAAGAAAAAATAAATAAAACCGATACAGTACAGACCAAAAGTTTGGGCACACTTCTCATACATTTGAATGAGAAGGTGTGCCCAAACTTTTGGTCTGTACTGTATGTAAAATCGACATTGATGTCCTGGTGGTCTGTAGAACTTCCTTCAACTTTTAACCAGATCTTGACACTGTTAAGTTGACAAAAAGTCTTTTACATCAGTTCTCAATTTTCCCAAGTGTTGCAGGTCCTTGTCCTCATGTTGCTAAAAATTTAAAGATGTTTTTTTTTATTTCCAGCACAAGTAGTCTCTCAAATTAGTTAGAGGCATTTATGATGTCCAAAAGTTCTCTTGAGAAGTTGTTGATTTGTTATATTTATTATTTTTTTTAAGAAAATGAGTGAGAAATGTAGGGCAGCTTAAGGTAAAACGAAATTTTGATCAAACCGAAAAAAAAAACAAGAATTCTGTCATTTTTTCTTGTTTGTCCCACACGTTTGAAAGGGGTAAAACTTTAAACAATATCAGTAAAGTCAAACTTTATCCAATAAATTGTTCTGGATTTGCATATTTTCCTGTAACTTTATGTCAGCAAAGTCTCAAACATCCACAATTTAGTCAGTCATCACCATTAAAATGTGATGTTGTTTGTTATTTATAAAACGTAGAAGGTAATAATGAAAAATATGATGACAACCATATGTTATGCATTCTAAAATTACATACTACTTTTTTACATTGTGTTTTTAGCTCTCTTTGTGCAATTCCTTATTGCCTAATTCACTTAGGTGTTTTATGCAGTCCATCTATATCTGGGAAGAAAAAAACTTTCATTTGAGATAAAGCACACACCATTAGGGCTGGACAGTACTAACTGTAGCCGCTGAGCAGCTCAGGGTAATGTAAGCTAAGCATTTTTCACACCCATATCCAATCCTGTTGCTCTCTAATTAAAGATAGAGACCTCTGTTTGGAGAGATGATGCATCAAATACTTTCAAGAATATGCCTTTTTTTCTTAACATTTAGTGTGTAAATGTTTGTATGTTTATTTTATATGCAGTCAGTTCTCACTAACACAACACACAACTCCGTATCTACAGACCAAGTGATTGTATACATATTAAAAGATTTTATCATCGAAATGTTGGTGCTTTAAATTGTTTTATGACATGTATGACAACATAGTTAAGGTTTAAGATTTGATATTAGCTGTAACTTGTATTTATTCTCACCCTGCAGGAAATATAACATCACCTTTCTAAATGACTACTATAAGCCCGATGGCACAGATGACCACCCTTTCATCTGCTCGACGGCGAGGGAAAATGGGATGCTCCGGTGCTCAGATGTGCCTCGTCGCCGTGTGGGAAGGACTCACTGCAGCCTGGATGCAGAGGAAGCCTTTTCAGAGACAGGACTCAAAGGAGATGAATCAGAGTCATGTGTGAACTGGTACCAGTATTACAACCAATGTCGAGCTGGAGAACTAAATCCACACAAAGGAGCTATTAACTTTGATAATATTGGATATGCATGGATCGCTATTTTCCAGGTACGCCCAGTGTGTTTGCGAGAATGGCTCTTTTCCTCATTGGATGGATGTGAGCACGTTGGTAACTTTTCATTTGTTTGAGTTTTGCTCAGGTGATTACTCTAGAGGGCTGGGTCGACATCATGTACTACGTCATGGATGCACACTCCTTTTACAACTTCATCTACTTCATCTTCCTCATCATTGTAAGTGAACACCTGTCCTCTCACCTGTACATTTGCATAAAAAAGGAGGTGTGGTCTTCAGCTTGAGTATCTAACGTCTGCACTCTCCTGACCAGGTGGGCTCCTTTTTCATGATCAACTTGTGCCTGGTTGTCATAGCAACGCAGTTTTCCGAAACCAAGCAGAGAGAACACGCCTTAATGAAATCGGAGCAGCGAGCCCGGCAGCTCCACCAATCAGCTTCCACCCTCGCCAGTGACAGCCAGCCAGGGAGCTGCTACGAGGAGATCATCCGCTACCTGGCACACCTGGGCCGCAAAGCATGGCGGCGTATTTCCCGCTGCTACAGCCAGATATGGAAACGCTTCCGTTGCACATGTGTGTGCCGCAAGGATCAAGGCAGTGGGTCTGCCAGAGGAGGCGGAGGCGGAGAGATGAATGGACTTGCCAACAGGCACTCAGGCCACGCCCCCAATGACCTACCCCATCTTCATCAGCTGTATTATAATCATCATCATCATCACCAGTACCATCACCAGCATTATCAGTCTGAGCTCCCCGTCAGTAACGGAGGGAGCAGTTTTAATTATCCTTTCATATCACCCTTCCTCAGTCACCTGGATGATAAGAACCAGGACCAGAAGAGGCTGGTTGCTATGGAAACCATCAACAGACTGCCGCAGCTGGTGCTGGAGCATGGTGAGAAACGAGGGGGATGCGTGTGTCTGTGTGCATGAATGCTCCCGCAGTCATAATATGTGTGTTGCCTCAGAGGTGGGAGTATAGACTTTTATCTGGCTGTGCACCCCCGCGCTACTGTAGCACAGTTAGTGTTAAACGCTTTGATGAGGCCACCTTTATTATGTCTCTGTGTGAGTCTACTCTACTTCTTTAACTCCCTCTTCCGTAATTATTCACTCACATTTCTGCAGTCTTAAAAAACTGCAGCTTCATTATTCATATCAAGATCATGGAACATTTAAACTTTCACCACATTTAACACACTGAAAGGATTTCAGAGAGATCAATTTTTAACCTAACATATTATATGCTTGTTTTATTACACAGAATTGACTTACTCTGGAAGTAAAAGTACAGTAAATCATACATTACTGCTGCATCTGAGTTTGATGCCATCTAATGCTTAAATCCATCCGATCCGAGTTGTGCCACTTGGACAGCACTCAGATATCGGGAGAAAACCTTTTCAGAGTGCAGAAGGATTTGATACGGCTGTTTTCTTTCAACACTGAAAGACTAGTTCTGAAATAAGTGAAGCGTAAGCAGCTATGCTGACGTTTCTTGGAGCTGTCACTGTTGACTGTCATCACAATTAAAACCTGCCTGTAGCTGCCAATATACCGCAGGAAACTGCTGTGTCCACTGTGCCGTGGCCACAAATGCGTTGCCTTGAAGCCTGGCAAAATGAATTTCCTGGTCAAGATCTACCATTTTGTCAGAATCCAGCTGCCTTGCAGGGTTCTGGAGGAACAGAAGGCCGACCCGCTGGCATTGGATATTCTGTTATGACCCGATAAAGCAAAAATATAAGCAAAAATATAATCAATTCCAGATGTTTATGCAATATTTTTTAAAATGCCAACTCATGAAATGTTTTTTGTCAAAGAAACAAAAGGCATGTATTAAAGTTTTTTTTTAAATTTACTTCTCTGTCTAGTATGAATAAGTCTTTTGGACACAATGGACCAAGATGAAGTCTCTTAATAAAAGAGAAGACCACAAACAGAAACATGTGCAGGGAAGTTGCTTCCTTGCCCTTCACATTTTAGAGGTGATAAGAAGATTTTAAAAGCAAACAATAAAAAATTAAACCAGGAGTACTTTCTAAAGGGAAGACAAAGACAGCAAAGCAGTTGTGGCATATATACTCATGAAAAGTGACATAATGGGGTGAGACATCTTCCAGCAGCCTAAAGGCATATATCATCACCTTCCTAAAATAATAGTCTAAGTCATTTTTTGACAAACTTTTTCACAGACTCTTTTATATATTCTTGGTTGGTTTTTAAATAAAAAACAAATTGAAGCCAATTAAAAGACTAAAGATTACTAAATGAAGACACAAAAAACTGTTTTTGTTATTTTACTTAAAGGATGGGAAATATGCTGATTTAGAAAGTTGTAATCCTTATGGTTCATTAACTCTTTGGTGCACTCAAAAAGCTAATATTTTAATAAGTACATTATGAAGCATCTCTAAGCATCTTTCTCTTTTTGACACAAGGGATTGTGACATTAGGGATGATGGGAAATGAGTTCCTAATGAACTACTGCTGCTCTATAGAAACTATGTTCTAGAAATTGATACAGATATTTATTTTGACTAAAGACATCATAATCATATTTACCATAAAAGACCACTGGGAACACTTTTGCAATAGATCAAAAGATGGTCAGAGTGCCACTTTAAGGACCTAAGGAAAAGTTGACTCATCACTATCTGGTCCACAAGTCAGAGGCTTAACCATGGTTGTGCAAGTTACTTCCAAACTGTAAGACACTAGAGGTTACTTGGTATTGATATTCAAAACTAAGCCCTTATCTTACAATATTACTCTCTCAGAATTTTAGTGTGTGAAATAAGTCCTATATTACTTTTAGGTAACTTTCTTTATAACACATGCAGTAATAGAACATTAGAATTTAATCTCTTCAAATTCACTACAAAGTATTTCATATTTAGATTAGTGGGAATATTGGTTCATTTAAAAAACATTATTAATTTTTTCAAGTGTTAATTAAACCAATCAGGAAAAACTAAAGCAGAAAAAAACCATGCTGTTTTTTAACTGTTAATGTCTCATGATCCCACTGCTTCTAACAATCGGACAGCAAGTTTGATGAATTACTGAACCTGTAATGAATAAAATATTACATCATACAAGTTATCTCTTACACAAGAAGTAATATCTTATTGTAATACTTTGCATTTACAATTAGTGACTCCTATAATAGGCCTAGGCATGACCCACCATGGTGTCCAGTATCACTGAAAGATAGGGGGAACATTTGTAAACATGCAGAAATGATATGAATCTGTCTGTAGTTTTAGATTAAACTATTCCAACTTTGTAAACCATGAAATCCCCTAAAGCTACTTTCCCATCACCATCGATGAAAAGTCTATGTAAATGCACCTAAATGCACATTTCTGGCTTCCGCATTCTGAACTGTGACGTTCACACGTAGCCACCAAAGTTTCTACGACTGCTTATGCGCTGTACGTACAAAACGCATGACCATTGAACACGTGTTGAAAGTTAAACCAGGTCGAACCTTTACCAATCAGGGACTCGGATGACGTATGCATGGCTTCCCTTTTAAATCACAGAAGTACTATGCGTTTGAAAATTGAAAATGAAGGAGAAATGAATCATTGGTTTTGTGCTTAGCTAGAATTCTATGACACCAAGTCTTTCATATTTCAGAATAGAACTGTGAAAGAAAAAGCCTGGAGCAAGATTTGGGAAACTGAGAATTTCATACTAAACACCTGCAGCTCCTGGTGTTTATGACATTTAGGTTATTTAGTTTAAAGTTGTGATTTCTTGTGTAAAAGGACGTTTTCATCCAGCTGAGTGAATAGCAGTAATAAAATGTGTTCAGAGTCAAACAATGCTTTGATCAAACACTCATCGCTGCGTACCGTGTGTGGATGTATAGACAAACAGACTCTTATGCTTATTCTTACACAGCAGGCTCCACAGAAGTGAACAAAAAGCCGTATTCAGTATTTCTATATGAAATAGACAAACATAAAAGTGCATCCATTGCTGTTCTTAGATTTTTTTTGAGAATTTGGTGATCCACATAACAAAAAAACTCTGTTTTTGGCATCTTGATAATCATTTAAAAACAACTTCTTAGCAACACAGCAGACAAATACATTTCAATGAGTGACTGGTGAGACAACCAACCCTGCTGTGCCTCCTCCAGCGACCTGCGAGGCTTATCACAGTCTTAGATTTCCTGACATTAGGGGTTCTGGTTATCCTTTATTAAAAATGTGCCAAATGGAAACTAGGTCATTGCTGGGGAGTGAGGGGAGGACCGGTGTTGAGAAGTTGCACGCAGAAATCAAAGTTTGATCTTTAGACCATGTTTAAAGTCTACATAGCATTACTAGTAGATTTAAAAATAGGACACTTAAAAAAGTTTTGTTCAAGCAAAAATATTTTTAAACAGCCACATTCTGAAACGAGGCAAGAAATGAAAGAAATATCAAAAATGTTGTAGCTGTTTGAATCATTTAGAGTAAATAAAGCTCACAGTTTGGAAACATTCTCCAAAAAATTTTGAAAATCCTGATAGTTTATTTGAAATGCATACCAAACTGACATGTATTTACATATTAAGGTAATTAGACACAAGCCAGCACAGATGTGTTTGTCTCTTACAAGATCAAACTCAAGGATATTAGAATCTCTGTGCACATCTGGACCACAGAGTTTGACATTAAATGGTGCGACGCACTGGAGAAATATGAAAATATGAGGCAAACTCTCGCTGACAACTGCAACAAACTCGGTAAACAGTTTAAGGGGAAATGCCATTGAACAATAGCAAGATAAATACAGCACGTCAATGTAACTAACAAAGTAAATTCATCTTAAACTGCTCTCGCAGGCCTCCTCCTCTGTGCTGCTTAACGTTCTCGGTTCAGAGCAATCTCAGGGGAGACGGAGGATGTAAATATTCATGGACATAGCTTTTAACAAGCAAGTGGAGATTCTGTGGCAATATCTTTTTGATGATATGTGATAACACCTTGGATTAAAAAAGCTTTTACCTTTGAAGCCATTTTCCCCTTTAAAATGTGAGCACATCTTGAAAAGCTCGTGCTTTTATTTCATACTCCAGTTATCACAGAACAGTATTATTATTTGAGTCTTTGTAATATGTCTTTTGCAGACAATATGTATTCAGTGGCTATATTGAATATATCACTAGTCTTATGTTTATGGCCATTTAAGCACTAAATAACACATAATTCTTCTGATTATGGAAACGTCACACATGGGCTTTCTGTGCTTTTGGTTGGTTGTTGTTGTCATCAAACAACAACACGTGCAGATATGTGGCATTTTGAAATTCTGAAGTCACTCCAGCAGCAACTTCAAATGGTATTACATTTTAAAAAATCATTTTAGAAAGAAATCTATGATTAGAACACTCCGCATGTCTTTTTACACTTTGCTTCTCATCCAAATACAACTCAGTGTTTATTTTACAGTTTTTTTAAGAGTATTTTCATAATCTTCATGCAGCTGTCTGTGTCGTGACACTTCAGATACAGAGACTGGCTTTTTTTTATTGAAAAGTGTTGAAGTGGTAGATAAAATTACTAGTTCATCTTTAGTAAATCAAAGCTAAAGCATTTTTTTACTATTTCAATTGATTCAACCTGGATGAATGAGCCCTTGTGCTATCCTAGACACTAACATTGGGAGTTGGGTCATCTAGACCCCACAAGACAGTGCGCGGAACCTTTTTTCTTCAATGATTTGTGATCTTCACTGGTGTCCATGGATTACATGAAATCCTCTCCACCTTTATCCACCACTGTCATGGCAGGGAAAACACGTCAATGTAAGGATTGGGTCATCTGGACCCCCATAGGATAGCACAAGGGCTACACCGACACTTTGAAAAGCATTGTTAACACTTAAGACAAAAAAAAAAAGCTTTTGCCAAATGTTAAAAAAATTAGAAAAGTCAACAATAGGAAATTGTTACACTAAATGTTATAATCCGGGAGCTTGGTTAAAAAAGTTAGTGTATAAAAACTATAAATGACCTTCCATTTTAGACTGCCTATGTCTTCCAAAAAGGATTACTTCTTTGTGTACTTTCAAGCGGAGCAGCGTTTCCCACATTAGTAATTCATGATTACCAAATGAATCCATTACCACAAGCCTCTATTTGTTCCCCGATACCTGAGGGGTCTGTTTTATACCCTAAAACTGTTTGCTAAAACACTCAGACGTGATTTGCAAAAAAAAGTGATGTGTAGACACTTAAAGTGAAGTTTTATTATACCTTCATATACTTTTGGTTCATTAAATTTACTATTTTTGTCACATAAAATGTAAACTTATTTCTAGTGTATTAAGTCTCACTCCAATCATCTTTTGTTCTCTTTTCAAAGCGTTCCCAGTGGTCTTTTTTTGTTGTTTTTTGGCCTAATCAAATAACCTGTGTCGTTTTCTAGGACATAGTTGTTGCAGAGCGGCAGTAGTTCATTGGAAATGATTTGTGGGTAGGATTGCCTGCCCCTGCTTCCCGACATCCTTATGTTTATGCACTCTCCTGCTAGCTTACAGCCCCTCACACCCCCAACCTAACATTACTGCTGCAACAGAAATGGCAAGCACAACTGGAGCTATCAAATTGAACTATTTTGAGCCAGATGACGGCTTGAATTGGGAAAATAAAAACGTACATGGATCTATTTGTCTGCAAGTGGATGCATCAGAATGGAGCGGAGCAGGAAGCTTGTGGCTCGCTGACTGTAGCACCTATGTCACAGCTACAAGCTTTTTCCAACAGCATTCTTTTCAGCTGCTCCTTATTCACAATAATTTGAATAAAGAAATACTCAGACAAATAATTTTCTTTATATATGCCCTCATTCACGAGAAAAATTCCACAATAACATATTAAAAAACACCAAAAACACAATTTTCCTTGGAAAGGGTCTTTAACTGCAAGATAGTTTCCAACTTGCTCCCTGCTATCTATTATGTATTTTGTTTACTTTTAAACCAAGAATTATTTTCTTAGAAAACCAAAGAATTTTGATTAAATAATAGTTTGCTTTTATTTTTCCAATCTCTTTTTTGTACCTCTAACCATAAATGATTAACAGTTTAAAAAAAAAAAAGCAGAAAAGACGAATAGATCCTTGGTATAAAAGCAAACTACTGTGCACCATTGAAGTGTAACTGAATAGTGAAAAAGAGGATTTATTGAGATTGAATTCAGGATAAAACACTGGCTACAGCAGAATTAAATTACAGAGTATACCTTTTTCTGTTTACATTTTCTGAGGCTCCCCACTGTATCACTGCACGTTGTCACGGTTTTTATACTGCTCCTCCATAATGACAACCTTATGATAAAATTGTTAGACTAACAGAGAACATGTACATAAAACATTCATTCCCCTCAGTAATAAATAATAAGTGTTGCTGGGGCTCTTCAGACATTCATAAAGCAGGAATGACTCAGTTTATTTTGAATTGTGTGTCTGCTGCAGCTCAGCATAACTACAGTATACTTTCTGCAAGCGTAGTAAAAGTAGTGATTTTGAGCAATTCTTCCTGTCAAATGGGCCCTCACAGCCCACGTTATCTGCAGACGCACACCGCGGAACGGCTGGATTGGATTTTCTGTATCAGTCTCCGGTGAAAATATGTATTTGTTGTAACTGTGGTGACAAGTGAACTCCCGCTAGATTAGTGTTTGCTGTTATGTCATCAGAGCGTTTCTCTCAGGCGGCTCACTAATGAATTTGGCAGAAATTTGAACCCCCCTTAGACACACGCTCATAAATGTATTCTTGTTCTAATAAATCCCTCTACCTCTTCCCCATGTAAAAAAGCCTTCAGGTCTTCAGTGGTTTTATGTTATTAAACTTTTCTCTTCTAGAAATAGAAAATAAATTTCCTCCTCTACTGGACAGAGAATGAAATATTTTGCTACCGCTCTTGTTGATGATTGGGTTACTTTTGTCTAACCCCCTCTCCCATCGTGTCTCTGCAGGCGGCTCTGCGGGGCATCCTGCTCTGCAGTTGCCAGGTGAAGGCTCAGGAGAGGCTTCATCATGCCCATACTGCACCTTCTATAGCCAACGTAGTGGCAGTGAAAACCTTCACGAGCATCCTGAAGAACAGCATCATGGGTATCAGAACTCACGCCTTGGCAACTACCCGTGCCATAGTAACAGCCCGTGCCAGAGTAGAAGTCAGTGCTACGGCAATGCGCAGGTGCTTGAGCCGAGGAAAAAGCTGTGGGAGCGCTGCTGGGCGGGACTCCGAATCAAGCTGAAACTTATTGTGAGCAGCCGATATTTCAACAGAGGCATCATGATTGCCATCCTTATCAACACACTATCCATGGGCATAGAGTATCACGAGCAGGTAGGCCTTCTTTTTGGTTTTCGCTGACTCGCGCTGCTCTGAATGTGCCTACAGTGTGAGTGACGTGCTAATCACTTTCTTGGGGGGAGTCAACACACTTGCCCTCCAATCAACACTTACAGCAGTGAGCATATGGGATCATGGCGTGTGCGTGTGTGGAAATGCCTGCATGCATGCAGCCATGTGGGTGTGTGCAGGCATGTATCAGGAGACAGGAAAACTCATATGACCTTAAGTGTTAATTAAAGCGCGACCCAGGGATAGGACAGAGATGGAGGAGAGTGAAGGGAGGAGGGGGAGGCAGATCTGACATTGTGTTGGACCGAATGGCAGTGAAAGATTCTGCAAGATGACGGGATAATCTGCCTTGGCTCTCTTCCTGAACAGTAAGGCAGATATATTTGGCCATAACTTTGTCAGTAACTAATATTAAGCACAAACTCTGCTTGGTTTGAACTCCCTGACGTGATAAAGGTCAATCACGGTGATGAATGATCTGTAGATGGAGCAGTTTTAGTTTTTTTCTCCAATGCAAAAGAGCTGATTTCCTTTAAAATGAGTCGCAATGCACATCAGAGTCCTTTGTGCCAAAAGAAGCATCAGTCCAACTTCCTGATCAATGTGACTGATGTAGTTTAAAGGCTATTTAATCTGTGAAGAACAGCTGTTTAAGACTGACGCCACTGAGCACGCTCATACACTTGCTTGCTTGCACGACTTTGTTGCTTTGATAAGCCGAAAGAACTGAGCGACAGCAGCTGCATTTCACATTGTAACAAAAAAAATGTTGCCCACTGCATTGCAATTGTTCTTCCCCGTGTTTTTTTTCAAACAATTATAGCTGCAGTGTTTACATGACACACTTACTTAACCATCTTCTATTCTGACCAGAAAAATACATGTTAGAATTTAACTGAATTAGATTTTGTTTCAAAATTGGTTGTGTTTTTATCTAGAAATCCATAAATCTTAATATTGATTAGCTTATAAAGCAAATTCTGCAATATTCCTGTAAAATTTTATATGCAAAATGCACACAATTTCTTCATTTAACACCTTTGTATAAAATATTCCAATCGGTTCTGTTTTTTTAAGGTGCTCCCCACAGTAGATTATGTGAAAAGATCAGTTTAATTTATGTGTTACAGCACTAGTTCACAACCATGTTGCCTCAAGGTTTTACAGAAAAGGAAAAAAGCATCAAAGCAGACTAAGTTAATTACAATTGTCAGAATTCAATTCAGCCCAAACAGCCTGACATTTCTGTGTGAACAAGCTCTGGAAACATTTGAACAAAAGCCATAGTGGAAACACTTTAGAAGACAGCCAATTTTTTGGTCCGCAGCTACTGTGCAGGTACATTGTTATTTCCTGTAATTATGATGTATTCTGTAATTATGAAATAACCACCCAATACAACATTAACATTTCTACATATGAGTATGTCATAATTGTATTATTTTTTTTACTAGGTAAGACATATGCTGTATTCTTAACTATTGCCACCATAATTTGGAAAAACATTGTTTTGGAGGATTACGTCATTTCAAAGCTGATTTTTATACGGCCTGTTAATGGTCTTCCTCCAGAGGTATTTAGCTAAAATGATCCAAATGTAGAGCAGCACAGGTGTCACCACACTGAGGAAAGCACTTTTTAGTGAAAACTCTTCTCTTGCCTCACAGCGAGAAGGCCCTGGTTCAGATCCTGGCAGGGACCGTTCTGCGTGAAGTTTGTTATATTCTCCTTGTGCATGTGTGGGTTTTCTCTGTGCAATCTGGCTAGGTGTTTAATGTGAGTGTTAAATAGGCTCTCTGACAGACTGGCATCCCTTTCAGAGTGCCTTCACTCAACTGTAGCTGGAATAAGCACCAGCAACTCCATGACCCCCATAGGGATAAATTGGCTTTGGAAGATGAATGAGGATCAAAACAAATCAAAGATCCCAAGTGTTTAATCCATAAAACAAAACAATGAACCCTGTGAAAATGAAACGTCAGTATTGTGAGTAGTATTTGTTTTGAATATGTTTTCTTTCTTTACAGGTCTCATTTGTATGTGATTTAGCCCTAGTTAGTAGCAGATAGTCTTGTGAACATGCTATCTGCTACTAACGGTTGTATAAATCATTATTGCTCCGTGTCTTTAAATTAAGGCGAGAGAATCACATTTTAGAAAATTCAATTAAGAAAAAAATTATGAGAGCCATACCCTGTTTGTATGTCACATTTCTGCCTAAAGATGGATAATGTGCACAGATCACAGCAAGGCAACTGCATTAAACATCTTTATTACATGTTTTGATTTTCTGTCAAGTATTGAGGTTAGCTAAGCTTTGGTTACAACACAAAAGCTCTGTGGTTTGAATTGTTTGTTCTGATAATACTGTCTTCAGTTCATCACTGCTATTTGCAAATTACTTTAAGTCTGATTTCAAATTATTTAGTACTTATTTATTTTTCTTTTGCAACCTTTCTTCCCCCATTGCACTTTTATTCTGATCCCATTAAGTTTAAGGTTTATTGAGCAAACAGTTTTATCTGAGAGCTTAGTTGTGTCAACTGAACTTCTGCTTGTAGAATCAAAATGTTTTATTCCTCATCCTAGGACGTACTTCCGTCTGATTTAAAGTTGGTATGGAGGAAGGATTTATAGCCACGGATGGTTTCAGTTCATGTAGGGCCTGCTCACAGCACACCAGTTGGGCCCTGCCATGCCAGCATCAATCACCACAGGGGGTTGATTGTTCTCGGTCCCTGCCTCCAATTATAAAGAATTTTTTATCTTCACTGTCCTGGCACAGTCAACATGCATGCCCATCCAATACAATTGGACTTTGTGGATCTAGAAAAAAATAAATCTTGTCCCTCACTATGTTCTGTGGAATGTGCTCTGGGAATATGGGTTTTGGACCCTCTAAAAACAGTCCAGTCTGTGCCGATCCAGAGAGGGATTTTGGTTTACATGGGCAGCAGTAAGTCAAACCTGTTTCCAATGAATGTTGGACTTTGGTAGGAATGCCCTTTGTCAGGAATTCTGGTCATCATTTTTTTGACAGAATTTCTAGGATCAGCCAAAGGCCAGGGAATATTCAAATTTTGGGGTTTCAGGATTAAATTTCAGCTTTTTGCAGATGATGTAGTTCTGTTTTTAGAATGATTTGTATAGCAACAAAAAAGGTACAATGTAACCAGCATTTGTAACAAAGCAAATACATGAAGACAAATATTAAGAGTAAAAAACAACACATTGATCATGGCTGTCTTCTCTTTTGCCAAAGACCTTTTCTTTTCTCTTATGATTTACTGAATAATTACAGCAGTAGACAGATCTGGGCTTCAGGTAGTCTTGTCCAGATCACACTCCCTGCGTCTGTCAAGCCACGCCGCTGCAGTGTGTGCAGAATGAGGTCTGGCAATGTCCCGCTGAAACACCCACACGACGTGCTGGTGAGAGACGTCACCTTGATGGTAGCATATGTCTTTTCAAATTCAAATCTATGTCTCTGCTTCGACAGCACCTTTACTCATAGTAACATTATTTCTGATGCACACATCACAGATGCTGCATCCTGCTCATGTTCCTTTTTTTTCTATCTTTGGCACTACAAACAAACATGTTTATGGAAAGCTCACCTGTTGAGAGCAGGTTTTTGCTCAGATCACTCTGCAACTTGAGAAGTTGCAGTTTTTTCTGAGCAGGACTGATATACACTTGTCCTCTCCATTTGATACTTTCTCGGGTTCTGTTTCAAGAAGTAAAAAACAAATGTTTTTCTGACATGTTACTGAGCTAGTACCACCATATTGATAAATGATGGCTCGCTGTGCAGGGCGGCTTGAGTTAAACACACATCTCGCTGCAGGTTTCCTTTTGTTCAGCACTGATATTTCCCAGACTGTATGAATCCCTACATAATATTAAACCAAAAAAAAGTGGTCTCTGAGGGTGCCCTTTAAAAAAAAGACTTTATTTTATATATTTTCAAGCTCCCAAACCTTGTTTTTGTTTTAACTTAATATTTTATTGGAATCTATATGGCATAGGTTTGCGAAAAACAACTATAGTCCTTATAAATGTCCATCTCAGATTCAGCTTCAAATTTTAGGGACATTTTTTTTAGATAAAGTCCTATTTTTTGGCCATATTATATTTGTATTATGTAATTAATTTGTTCAAACCTAAATGGTAGGCGAGCATTTTAACTGTTATGTTTTATATATGTTTTTTAAAGGTTTTTCTCCATTACATGCTTCTGCATCAATCATGACAGCTTCATTTTCTTCCTGGAAAACGTGATTCAAATGTTTGTTTTTTCGCTAGATATGTCAATCTGTTTCAAAGGTTTTCTTAAGATCCTTGGAGATCATTTTAAATTACAAGCCTGGCTCAGAGGTATTCACTGGCTTTCTTTGCAGCGACTCCTCAGAGAGTTTTTTTCAACTTGGTTTGATGAAACCACTTTTTAGTATCAAAGAGAGTGCCGAGCGATCAAATACTTGCTTGTTTAGAAAGCTGACAGTTTCCATGTTCTTTACCTTTTTTTCTCAAGAATCTGCCTTCTCAAGAGCTTGAATTCCAAGAACAACATTTGTGAAAACCTTCTTTGTGTGCCACTATCAAATATTTGCTATTTAGGCTTTTTGTGGGCATTCTGTTGGATTTCCCTACAGGCTGAGTCCGCTGCACTCTGTGACAGTCTGTATCTGTTTGTTTCTCCCTTTTCTGTGCCTGTCCCTCTCTGTACATCGACACCTCTTTTCTCAATACTGGTCCTTCACAGCCACAGGAGCTGACAGATATTTTGGAGATCAGTAACATGGTGTTCACCAGCCTCTTCAGCCTTGAGATGCTGCTGAAGCTCCTGGCTCTGGGGCTCTTTGGCTACATCAAGAACCCATACAACGGCTTTGACAGCATCATTGTCATAATCAGGTAGGGTGGGGGGAATGCATGTGTCTCTATGTTTACCCCCCCAAAAAAGAAAATCTGGCCTTGTTAAATCCATCCCAGAAATCCTTTTGATCTTTGCAGCGCGGCTCTGCAGCTGCAGTCACACTGATGCTGATTGAGATAGCAGAGCCACAAGGCTGCAGCTATGGTCTGTCCGGAGGGCCTGTGTTCACTTCCATTATGTAGTATCACAGGTTTAATTATGCATCTGCGTTTGAAGCTTGGCTTGTTTACAGTTACTATTCCCACGGCTCCTGCTCTCCTTATTGGCCAGTTGATTTGCAAACAAAGCTGGCCATCGTAGTCTTTTAGTTGCCTATTATATCACATGTAAACTTGAATGCTGTCTCTCGTTGAAAGGGTTTTTCTCCTCATCACTTGACTCGGAAATGTTTATGTTTATCAGTAGGTAAAGTCTTACACACTGCATCAGTGTGGATTGTGTTTTGAATGTGTGTGTCATCTGTTTCAGTGTGTGGGAGATTGTGGGGGAGGCTGAGGGAGGCTTGTCAGTTCTGCGCACTTTCCGTCTGCTAAGAGTTTTGAAGTTGGTCCGATTCCTCCCTGCCTTGAGGAGGCAGCTTGTGGTGCTGATGAAGACCATGGACAACGTTGCCACATTCTGCATGCTGTTGATGCTTTTCATATTCATATTCAGGTACTGGTCCTTTTTTTTTTTTTCTAAAGGTGCAAACAAAACCATTTGACAAAACGAAACAAAAATGTTCGTATCATAATAGATTACGTGTATAGTAACCTTGTTCACCTTTTTTTCCTTTTTTCAAAATAATAAGTAATGAAATGGTTTCATTCATTTTCTGTATCTGTGTGTGGTTTGCAGCATTTTGGGAATGCATTTATTTGGCTGCAAATTTGGTTTACGTCAAGACAGCGGCGACACTTTACCCGACAGAAAAAACTTTGATTCTCTGCTGTGGGCAACTGTCACTGTTTTCCAGGTTAGACACTCTCTCACCCCCCCCCATACACACAAACAGAGAAAGTGCTCAATTCTGAACCATAAGAAGCACAATGTTTACTACAAACTTTAAAAGCCCAAATTGTGTTTTGGGTGTTTTTAAAATCTTCTTGTAGCATTTTATTCATGATGGAGGTCACTGTATGCTCTAAGGGGTCAAATTCGATGAAGATGCACCATCTTCCTTACTGGAAGGAAAAATTACTCAATGATTATCAATTTTATTTTAAAACGGATTTAAAGACTAATCCTTAAAATCAATTTCACCACTTTAGTGAGTAAATTATCTTCTGAAGGAACCTAATAACAAAGACAGGACAAGATGCACAACGACTGCCTTTTAGATTAGCATGAAAATGTAAACAATAAATAAACAGATTGAATTCAATATTGTATTTGTGAGCGTGAGTCTGTGTAAAGGTGTGAGAAAGTTGGTGGATGAGCAAAGTAATGCTTCAGAAAGGTTCAAGAGAAATATTGTAATCAAAAGAAAACAATAAAGTTAAACTGTTCAGAATAATAGTTTGGATGAATAAAGTTGGCTGTTTTCATGACCGCATCAAACTGCAACAGTCAGGTTAAGAGGGTCTCCTCACCAGAGTGACTCGAAGCTGGACTATCAGACAAACTATCAGACAAAGCTCACAGACAGACAGAGGTGGTTCTCCGGAGTCAGACGAGATGGACGAAAGCAGCAGCAGCTTTGGCATGAGGTGTAGGAGAAAGGTTGAAGTCTCTTGTGGAACTTACGACCAAATGTGGCGAAAGTTCTGGTGGTCCACTGGGTTTATACAGCCAAAAAGAGCAGATTGTCATCATGTAAGTGTCCTAGATTTAAAGTTCACTGGAGTTTAGTCTCAAAATGGATCCTCTGATGAGTTTAAAAAATATAAAGCAAAAATGGTGGCGAGCTTCAAAATGGAGTAATGGAGTAACAGTTATCAAAGAGAATAAGAAAATAAAATGTTGGGTTTGGCACAAACTTAGTTACGTGGGGTGATTTGAGATAAAAGAAATACAAGACCAAAAGAATAGATGAAAGTCCCCCCCCCCCTTCTTTCTAGGTTTCTCTCATTCTTCTCTGAACTGAGCTGAACTGAGAGTGTGCGTCACCTTTTTGACCTTAGAGGAGGCCTTCCTGTCAGCCAGTGGCTGTAAAAACACATCTACGCACATTTTACAGCTTCAAGTTTCATCAAAAACTGTTACGGTAATCTATTTAAGAAAAATATAAACACGTTTTTAAGTTGTTTCTCTTAAATGGTCAGTGATGTGACACCAACATGTTTTTTATGGTAAAATCAGAGGAAATTTGAAAACACAAACAGTCATGACATACTTTTGTGATAAAACAAGTTTGCCTTTAGTTCAAATGAAAGTGAGTTTAGCTTAAACAAGGTTCAAACATAAACATCCCAAATGCTAATGAATAAACAATGAACTAGGAAGTTATGCCTCAGCAAAACATCAACTTTATGCAGTTTCATAAGATTTTTAATGGTCAAATAAAGAGGAATAAGTCAAAACTTAAACTGAATTGAACACAATCAATTCTTAAAATGCAGTTTATCAATATATATGGTTGAATTTCTAAACTCATGTTCAAATATACAATTAAAATATTCATGATATCACAAAGAAAATAATTGAAGTTTCACCTACTTCCTGTTGAGATCTGCGAATAAAGTGAGTCATCTTCATGTCAGTTTATTCACATTCAACACAACAAAAGGAAAGAATAAATGTTTAAGACCTTTATTTGTGGAAAAAAGGTATTTAAAATAAAATGTTCATCTTAGCTTGCCCAGAGCAGAATTTTTCAGAGCCTGGCCATGGATGCAGGTGTTGCAAAGTCATAAACCTTACAGTCCAAATGAGTGTCAGAGTTGGCATGCAGTTGAGCTCAGAACACAGACCACAGGGAATCCTTTAGCGAGGTTAACAAGGAGTGTTCTTTGAAGACTTTTAGAGAAATCCCTCTTTCCGTGAATCCTTCTTCTGAGTAGTCCAGTGTTTTTCTTATCAAGAAATATGATTTTGGAAGTAACAGACCTTTTTTGGGGGCTTTGGGTCATGTTGGGACCTTTTACAATGCAAAGTGAAGCCAGATCCTCAACCCTCTTGATAAGATTCCTGATAAGATCTTCCAAGTGGGTTTATGGCCTTGGAAGGTCCAAGACTTGGAATGTATTCCTGATTATAGTGGACTCACAGTTCTTTCTTCATTTTTCACCCTTTGAGAAATAAAAAACAGAAGTCATCATAGCATGCTATAACATATATAAAGAAATGAAGAAAGAAAGTATTTTTTATTCAAATTGTAGTGAATCAGGAGCAGACAAAAAGATTTGAAGAAGATAGTATTTGTTACATAAAAAATACAATGGGTGGAGTCAAGCTCCATCCTCTGCTTCTAAAATATTTACCTGTAGACAAATAGATCCATGTACATCTTTGTTTTCCTCATCTGAGCTGGAATCTGGCTCAAAACTGTACGGCTGGATGGCTCCGATATGGCTCACCATGTTGTTGCACAGTAATGTTGGGGTTGTGAGAGGCTGTAAGCCAGCGGAAAAGAGTGTTAACAGATGGGTGATAGGAAGGGTGTTGCTCTGCACCAACAGTCCCGCCCACAACTCAGAAGCAAATTTCTGATGAATTCCAACCACTCTGCAGAAACTATGTCCCAAAAAAAACGACACAGATTTTTTTTATTTGGCTAAAAACGGCATAAGCATAATGAAAAGACCACTGGGAATGCTTTTAATATAGATTAAAAGATGATTGAAGTGGGTCTTTAATCAAAATGTATTTATTTTTATAAAGCACATACTTATAAAAACATAACACAAAGTGCTTTACATTAGGACAAAAAAAACAATAAATGATTTAAAAACGAGCATGAAAATTAACCAAATTTCACATACCTTTACACGGCCCCCTCCCCAGACCTCTACACAACGCCCCCCCTCCTTTTAGCACCTCCCACCTCCTGACTGATGGGGATAGACAATGGGAAATATGCTGAACACGAAAACAAAATGTTGGTTGTTGGAAACGCTAATAATATTTGGGACCTCTCTCTGTGAAGTGCTGCATAACCAGCCAAATGCAGCATCCCAGACGGGGACCAGCCTCACCGCATCTAAGCGGTGATGCAGGTCCCCATCTAGAGCTGCAGCTGCTGAAAAGCAGCCGACCCAGAGGGAGAGGTCCCAACTGAGGAAGCACCGGAAATGAAAGTTAAAATAAAAATGAGACTTAAAGTAAACACGCTGATAAAAGCAATAAACAATAAAACATTGAATAAGGTATACTAAAATAAATAAGCAATAATTTAGTGTAAATTAATAAAACTAACTAAATAAGTAAAATAATAAAAGTAGTGAACATGAGCTGAAAGCCAGGTTAAAGAGATGGGTCTTGAGTTTTTTCTTAAAAGCAACAGTGTTCTCTGCAGCTCTCAGGTCCTCTGGCAGACTGTTTTAGAAACGAGGGCCATAGTGCTGAAAAGATGCCTCTCTCTAGGTTTTGGTTTCTACAGTCGGAATGGATAGAAGACCATAACAATGCCATCATTTCTGGTAATTCCTACAACAACCTTACAGGAATTTCTCTCTTTGACAGGAGCTAACAAGTTAGTGAGGATAGAAGGAAGAGTGATTGCAGAAAAAAAATAGTAATCCTGAGAGAAAGTGCTGTCCAGAGAGTTGACACATCTGCAGTGGAAGTTCTGAAGTAACCACACGCAGTCTGGATGTGAAGCCAGTAAATTATCTTAGGGTAGACCAAAAATTGGCTGTGCATCGACTCTCCTCATCCAATCTGGAACAGCTTGATTGGATCTTTCAGGAAGAACTGGAGAAACTTCCAAGCGAAGGCTGAACTTCAGTAGATTTGGCCATAACACTGTGGGATTGGTGGTAAAATATGTAAAGTTTTGGCGGAGAGTCAGCCCAACCCCTCAGTGATGGGACTGGTTTGACATCTGGAGTCCTAACCCTCTGGTTTGAGGGTGGCTGCAGAGTGAACACTGGGAGATGGTTTGAAAGGAAAGGATGCAGCTCGGAAAGGCTGACACCATGCAGAGATTGGATGAAGGATGCATGGATTTGGCTCTGTTTTGTTGCTAAGGTTCAGCTACATTTCAAGTATTTCAACTCTGCTCATCATACAGTACATAGCAAAGTTACGAAGGACTTGAAACGTATCAAAATTACGGTGACTGAAAGAATTCTGATGCATGACAAAGCAGAAAGTTTTTGAACATGTTCTGTGTTGAAACGACAAATTAAGACTCTAAATTCCAACAGTCTCTGCTGATTAACTTCCCCATTATTTCATTTGCCCCAATTTGAAAGCAGTCATGCTCAGTTTTTCTGCACAACCCTCTCGGTAGGCAGGTAAGAATCTCTGTACAAGCAGTGGGGGAGGTAGGTGGTTAAACATGCGCTCCACAGGCACTCCTTTTATTGCTGATGAGCATCATTGTTGTTCATGTCACAATGAGACTTTCAGAGAACACTCATATCTTAGACTCAGACCTCCTGCCTGTGAATCTGTTTGCATTTAAGGTTCCTTTGTGTTTGACTTTGTATTTTTCTTGAGCTGCTTGAGATGACTGTCCTCCTCTCTGATCTGCAGATCCTCACCCAGGAGGACTGGAACGCCGTACTCTATAACGGCATGGCCTCCACCTCGCCTTTGGCTGCCCTCTACTTTGTGGCCCTCATGACATTTGGAAACTATGTCCTTTTCAATTTGCTTGTAGCCATTTTGGTGGAAGGCTTTCAAGCGGAGGTAAGGGCAAAGATGATGCTGAATTTGAGCTATTTACAGAACCCGACACAGGAATTGATACTAATTGAGCTGGGTTGTGCTGTTGACACCCAAGCTGTCTGGTGCAGACTAAACCTTGTGAGGTTCCCCCTCTTCACATCCATATCCATTCCTTTTACTCACTTGTTTTCTCTCCTCGTTCTCTGTATCTGTGGCTCTCCCTGACACATAGACACTCATAATGTTCTCCAGGGCAGGGAAGTGTTTGATATCGCCTGCCATTCACAGCTGGTGAGCTTTTGTTGTTTAGTTTTCATCTTTTATCACCAGCATCAGAGAACACTTGCTCTCTATCTCAGGCACACACACACACACATATATATAGATACCCTTTGCCAAAGCCGTCTGCCTCAATATTTCTGGCGTGATTTTTAATTAAATTCAGTAAAGCTTTATTGGCGTGACTACAGGAGGATGCTGCCAAGGCGTTGCACATAACTCATAGGGAGAAGGCTGGAGATTCCCCCTCTTCTTTTTTTGCTTCAAGATCATTCTCTCTTGACTTGTCGTCCACTTTTAAAAAGTCAGCAGTGTGGGGAAACAGAAAGGCGATGATGATAATTAAGATTGCCGTAATAAGGGTCATCCTGGTGCTCTGTGCAATCATTACATGCCTGTGTGTTTTAGGGAGATGCCAATAGATCTGAGGCTGATGACGACAGACTATCACTGTGTTACCAGGATGAGGAGAAACTGAAGGAGCTGTACGCTGCAGGTGTCATCTTTCATTTTAAAGTTTCTACGTCACCTATTTGGAAGTACAATATCATATCATGTTTAGATGTCAAGAAGTTGTTTTATACTCCATATATTTTTGCAGAAATGATCATTTCTTTATGTGGAAATCATTTAGGACAGTTTGCCTATATTTTAAATGTTAGCTTTTTATGTGAATACATAATGTTATTATATCAAAATGAAATAATATATGATAAACAATACAATGCATTAAAGACCCAACCTTAAATAAACAGGGGTTTTTGTATTTTTAACACGTTCTTGTGGTATTTTTTTCACAATGGAGAACGTATATATAGAAAATTAAGATTAAAACGGCATTTCTAATTATTTCTGTATTCAAATTGTAAATCAGGAGCAGATAGGAAAATGTTGTTGATAAAGACTGTATTTTTTACTTATAAAATAAGTAAATGCTCCACATCAACGGTCCTGCTCACAATTGAAAGGTGTGGTTAGCGCATCAAATATAATAACCAAAGCAGCAACAAAACCTTAAAATCTTCTCTAAACTTTGAATTTAAATCTTGTGTTTGTGTGTAGAACTGAAGATTCAGGCAATGATGCTGAGCCCCAATGGCCTCCTCAACCCAAAGGCCTCCATGCCTCCGCCTCCTCCCCCACCCCTGCCTGTCATCACGCATACTGCAGCCACACCTACCATGAACGCCAACCAGTCGCGGCGAGCAAGTGGTGCATCCACAGACATGAACAGCCTTGAGCCGAGGTCTCCGGTGAGCCTTCCAGCTTCTGCTTTTTCTGACACTGACTGTCTGAATGAGGCTAATTTCTACAAGCTATTGAACAGAGAATTACTTCAACAAGTGTGCTGAGAACAGCTTCAATTAGAAAAACTCGCAAGTAATTTACAGAAACTGAAAACTGTTTTACTCTTGCAACAAAAAAATTCTCAACTTACAAGTGATATTTAATTTCATTGACAATCGGAATCATTGTCTTTCTCCAGACTTAAGAAAATGACTCCAAAACAAATTTTCAGCCATAAAACATTTGTAAAGGTGAACATTTTGGAACCAGCCTAGTTTGGGCTTGTAGCTCTCTGTTAACATGGCATTATATCAGCTCTACCAACTGCTGATCAGCTGAGTCACACAGTCCTCTGAGCATTGGCCTGAGTGCAGCAGCTCGGTGGCCTTTTCTGTGGATTTTGTGATGCACACGACTCACTAACAGTTATTGAGACATTTCCAGAGCAGAGCTTTCTGTCCTTGTAATTCAGAAGTACTAGAGAGCTCATAATGGTTCATCTCTTTTCTCTTTTTTTTTTACATCTTAATCTCCTCAACTCATCTGCAGTCTAACCAGATGTCGTCCTGGTCTTTTGTTCACTTCCCAGGTCTGTGTGTCAACATGACCTTCGCACAAGCCTTTTTAAATAAATTATCTAAAAGGTCCCGATTTAAAAAAGTGAAGTGCGAAAGGGCAGCACTTTTGTATTCTATATGCTGATATGAAAACAAAGAAAGTTTGAAGGGTTGCAGTGGAAACATTGTCCATTTTAATTAGTTTCTTGCTCTTCTTGTTGTTTTTTTCAAACTAAAAGCAAGAGATATACTGTAGTTTAAAAAATTGTATATTTGTGTACAATCTTTGTTTAAATATTTTAATTTCTAAATTTTTAATTGATAAAAAAATTAGATTTT
The DNA here is from genome assembly GCA_023969325.1 of Oryzias curvinotus. Taxonomy (NCBI): domain Eukaryota; kingdom Metazoa; phylum Chordata; class Actinopteri; order Beloniformes; family Adrianichthyidae; genus Oryzias; species Oryzias curvinotus. The sequence continues at coordinate 32,953,093 of CM043706.1, forward strand.
TCTTTTGTTGCTAAAAGCCAAAAAAGATCTGCCGCATGTATCAATTGTCCCCTGAAAATATGGAACACAGCAACTCGTATTGCTGGTCATCTGAAAATGAAATGCATATTTGCATGTGATGCGAGGCAAGAGGATTGGTAAACCCCAGTAATACATTAAAGATAAAAGAAAAGCAGAAAAAGCAGAAAACCAAAACAAATGCAACATAGTGAGAAGACAGCTGGTTATCTGAAATGGAAAAAGGTTCAAGGAAAGAGACCTTCCAAGAAAAAAACTACATTTAGGCTTTAGAAACCACCAAACAGACTCAAAGATAAAGTAAAATAAAGCTTGTCTCCACTTGTTCTTTAAAATATAAAAAATATATATTCTGATAGTTTTTTATACTTATAAAATAAACTGTCTAGTTGAATTAAATTATTCAATCTGAATAATTTTGCTGATCAAAGATCCAGATTGAGATAGTTGAAAGGCCAGATTTGGCCGGCGGGTTACTATTCAGCAGGTTGGCCCAAGCTAATGTAAATTTTGGCCTACATCTTCACATGTGGGCTGATGGAGTAGACCATGTAATCAAAGGTAATCCACCCACAAGGTCAGAAACGCAAAAGAGCTGCTTTACTCTGCTAAGAAAACATCTACTGTACAGATTTGGGAAAAATGCATACCGACTTTGTTATACTTCACAGTCTCCCTGGGACGGTGGGCCTGAGAGCCGCCGCTCCAGCTGGACCAGTATCAGTCGGGCCCCCAGCCTCCACAGGAGGAGTCAATCAGGAGAGATGGAGTCCCTGCTGTCTGAGATGCACACGTGCTCAAGTCCCAGCAGCAGGGAGCCGTCTCTGGATCAGTCAGAATACCTGCAGGTGCCCATGCTCCTCTCACCCGACTGCAACGGAACCACCTTTCACTTCCCTGAACACTGCTACGAGGAAGCCCCCCTGCCGTCCTATTACCATAGTGACCAGGAAGAGGAGGAAGCTGAGGAGGTGAAGGAAGCTCTGAAAATGCTATTACATTCTCAGGCAAAGGTTCAAAAGCTTTTGCGAGTTTTCTGGCACAGCAAACTTTAGAAATCTTTAACGAGCTGGACTGAAATAATAAGCAGGTTAAGAGAAATAATCAACTATGATTCCTTCATTTACAGAAGATAAAATGATGGTATTTTAATAAATGTAAACTATGAAACTCTAAATATAATGCAGAAGTGTTTTCATGTATATCTGAGCATGCCCTCATTTTGTTCTCTCAAACGTGTGTGTGTTTCCTGCAGAGTTTATGTAAGAGGCTGAAGAAGATGCTGGAGCCATATGAGCCTCAGTGGTGCCTGGAACATGAGGAGTGGTCTCTCTATCTGTTTGCTCCGGACAACCGGTCAATACATACAATACACAGACTCACACTGAGATTCCCAGGAGAGTTAGGTGGCTTAATGTGAAAATTCACAGTTAGAGCGTGAAGCTCACAGCTTAGCTTTGGTGATGCAGTTCCCGCTTTTACCAATTACCACCATCCATGTGGAAACATGCACTTTGTGTGGACAAATGCTGTGATGGAAGTGATGCAGGTGATGTGTTTCATGTTGAAACCTGAGGTGTAGCTGCTGATGCTCTTTCTCCCCTGCTGTGTTTGCTCCCAGGTTCAGGCTGTGGTGTCTGAGGGTCATCGGTCACAAGATGTTTGATCACATCGTCTTGCTCTTCATATTTTTGAACTGCATCACCATCGCACTGGAGAGACCGGACATCAACCCCAGGAGCATGGTAACTTAAGCGTGCTGGCAGACTGCTGCACATGTTTAGACTAAGAGCATAACATGCTTTCAATGAAACACAGTGCTCTATCAGCGTCAAATCCTCACATTCTGAATATAAATTTGCAGCTCACTAATAGGTGATAAATGTTGCAGTTCTTTAAATGACCACCAGAGTATGGATTCAAAGGGAAGCCATTTTTCTCGACTATCATGTGCCGACTTTTTAAGTAAAGGATATTTTGCAGGGTGAAACCCCACTCCAGGACTCATTTAAGCTATTCAGAATCTCTGATGCATTGACTCTATATGAAAGCAGGATTGAGTTTGCCTCTGAGTTGGTGCGGAGTCCTTCCTGATTGGTCAGAGTGGTTGCCATAGAAACAATGACTCAGACCAACTCGGACCATTTACTGCTTACTAACAATTTCTGGATCCAACATGATTGACTTTTTTTCATTGGAGCTGGTGGTATTTTAAAAGTTTTAAATTTTCTTCTAAATGTACGTAGCGTAGCATAGGTGTGGTGCGCCTAATGTGTTGTTGTGGGACTTCGGTAAAGTGGATCTAGGAGAGGACAGCATGAGAACAGTAAGGAGGGAAGTGTGGGCGTGAAAGAAGACACACCTCTGAATAGTACAAAAGTGCAGGTACGTGCATTATGCAGAACAACATAATGCACATAAAAGCGGCCGTAATGCAGTGGTAGGGCGGTCGACCCATGATCGTAAGATTGCAGGTTCGATGCCGGCCTTGCACGCCCATGTGTTGAAGTGTCCTTGAGCAAGACACTGAACCCCACCTTGCCTCTGGTGGTAGGTTGGCGCCAGTGTTCGGCAGCGGAGCTGCCATCAGTGTGTAAATGTGTGTGTGAATGTGTGTGTGACTGGGTCTGGGAAGCGCTTTGGGCTTTGGAGGTAGAAAAGCGCTATCTAAGTATACGCCATTTACGCCATTTACAAGAAGCAGATCTTCTCTGCTTCTTTCAACGGTCAGAGAACAAAGCAGGAAAGCTTCAACACGTGTCTGCACTGTTCTTTGAGTTTTTGCAAAAGCTGGTATCATTCATGAGGAGCCGCACGGCAATGAGACTGACTCTGATAGTGACAAAAGTGAACCTGGCATGTTTAATAGAAATTTAGCCCAGCTGTTCATTTCATATACATAAGATGAGGACTTTGATGGATTTTTGGATGCTGATTGAGGACTGAAAAAATAAAAGATAAATCAAAACCAGCTGAGTTTTGCTCCTGCTGCCTCTTTTAAAACACACTAACATGCATGTTTTACTGGTATGTTTCAACATGCCCGTGCTTTAAAACCCGGTGCGCCTTTGGTATGTGTTAAATAAAGAAAAAGCACCCTTAACTGAAACTGTGCCCTATAGTCCAATGTGCCCTATGGTTGTGAAAAAGGTAAACTATTTTCATTGGGTGACATCATACTCACTCGGCCTAGTTCTATCATACAGTCAATGCTCTTAGGTAAGAGATGGATCTACTCTCAGATATCTATGAATATCTATGGTTCTACGTATTTGAAGAGAAATGAATATAATTTTTACACTAAAACTTGCATTGCTACAGTGCACCCTGAGCCGTCCCATTCTCAGCTCTCTTTTATATATTACATAGTTGTTTTGGTCATTTTGTAAACATCTAAAAGCAAACAACCAGGATTCTCCAAACATCCTTAACTCCCTCTTAAGCTCCTGTGATGAAGCTGCAGTTTCTGTGGTTTCTATGCCTATTATAGGTTGGATTTAGTATAAACTAATGAGAGGAGCTTCAGTGGTTCCTTTTAAGTGTTCTTTGTGGTACACACTGCTCCAGGCTTGACAACAGAGAAGAAGATAATGCTTTTGGTGTCTTTTGAAAAGCTACATTTAAATTGTCAGTATTTATTCATCTCTACATGGGAAAACGAGTCTTTATTCAAGTAGGTACATTTGAGAACTTAGAGAGCACTGCCATGTTTAGTTAATACATTTTAATACAATTTTTGGTATTAATTAGCAGTTTTTGACAAATAAGAATCAATAGTTGAATGCACATATCTCAACAAAACCCTCACTGGAGGATTTGTAATGTCCCAGGCACACTAAACAAGCGGTTAGTCTTTTTTCTGTAGATGCATAAGATTTCATTTCGGTCCAAACTTTACTTGCCCCCAAGACTTTGCAGCTTTGTGTCTTCCAGGTTGTGGAAATCCTTCCAATGAGTTTAGTCATTGTAGTCCTAAAAGACATTACCAGGCTTTTGAAGAGTATCTTCAGTAATGATTTGCAGTTTGTAACTTTGTCCGTCAACTTTTCAGTCACCATGCTATACAGTGGAAAAAGACGTTATAAACAGAAGCACAAACAGGAAAGCTGAAAGTCACAACATACTTTCGCAGAACGTAAAAGACTATGAGGTTTGAACAGGATTTTGTTTTTCAGTCAGAAAACTTAGAGGAACCATGTCATGCTGTATTTAGTATGACACCAACATTAAAGACCCACTCCAAAGAAAACTTAGACATTTAATTGATACACTTGAACAAGACAAAGCCCACAGAGAAACAAAAAAGGTAACAAAAACAGAGCAGATGACCTGACAAGGAAGAACTGAAAAACGTGACATTTAAATAGACGAGTAAGTAACTAAAAGGAAGACAGCTGTGGGTCATGATTAATCTGAAAACTGTTGTGACTGAGGGACAATCCAAAACAGAACATGAGCAAAAACCATAACATAACTGGCAAAAACCAAACCAAAGTTCACGATCAGGAGCAGACAAAAATGCCATTGGAAAAAGCTTGTAGATGTGATGTAGGACCTACAATGGCAAGCCACGAGCTCCCTGCTCTGCTCCATTCTGATGCATCCACTCACAGACTAATAGATCCATGTATGTCTTTATTTTCCTCTCGTGGGCTGGCATCTCACTCAGAACTGTACGGCTGGATAACTCCAATATTGCTTGCCATTTTTTTGCACCGGTAATGCTAGCTCGGGGTTGTGAGGGGCTGTATGCTACTGGGAGAGTATGTAAATTAGGGATGTTGGGAAGTGGAGGAGGGCTTACTCCGGCCCAAGATCCCACTCACAATTGAGAAGTAAGTTTGTAATGAATCTGCTGCTGTACAGAAACTATGTCCTGGAAAACTACATTTTTTTTTTTATTTTGGCTAAAAATGGCATAAATATAATGAATATTAGAATGAATATATTTTAAACTGATCATTTTTGCTTCTTCTCCATCTGTCACTTTTAAATAATGCAACACATTAAAGCCATATCTCTCCTAATTGGAACAATGATTACAACCAAATTACTCACTTTGTTCTAGCTAATATTTAGTTCCCCATTTTTCAGAGCACAAAAGAACCTGGCTTGTTTTAAAGGAAGCAATCCTTCCTTACTGTACAGAAAACTAACCACACTTTTCCCCAAAAGTATACTTGTAACTTGTGCTATCCTAGGCACTTTACCGTTGGGAGTTGGGTCATCTAGACCCACTAGACAGTGTGCTGAACCATTTTTTTTTCAATGATTTGTGATCTTCACTGTTGTCCATGGATTACATGAAATTTTTCCACCTTTATCCAACTTTGTCATGGTAGGGAGAACACGTCAAAGTAAGGGTGGGGTCATCTAAGATAGCACAAGGGTTATTAATCTCTGTTTGCTCTCTTCACTGCTTAAACTCCCACTCCAATCATCTTTTGATCTACCACAAAACCGTTCCCAGTGATCTTTGTTAAATAATTATGCAGATTTTAGCCCAAATGAAAAACCTAGGAAATAGTTTCTGCAGAGTGGCATTAGTTCACTATAAATTTGCCTATGAGTTGTGGGTGGGAAAGTAAGTAAGCCCACCCCTACTTTCTGACGTTCATCCATTTATGCTCAGTCCCTTTAGCTCACAGTCCCCAAATTTACCAGTGCAACAAAAATAGTAAGCAATATTGGAGCCATCCGGCCATTCAGTTTTAAATCAGATGTCAGCTCGGACAAGGAAATCAAAGACGTCCATGGATCTACTTGTTTACAAGCTGATGCATCCAAATGGACCTGAGCAGGGACCATGAAGCTTGCTGTTGTAGTTTCTACGTTACTGCTACAAGCCTTTTCCAACTGCATTTTTGTCTGCTCCAGATTGACAACAATTTAAATAAAGAAATACTCCTAAATTAAATTTTAGGCTTAATTTTCTTGATATATGTTCTCAATCTTAAGAAAAAAGCCACGCGAACATGTTAAAAACAGCAAAAAGATAATTTTTGTTGAAATGGGTCTTTAAGCTCTGCTTACACTAACACAACCTTAGATTGAACAGGCTCTAATTCGTCATTCCTCTTTTAAACACGTATGACTAGTCTAAAAACTTGCTGGTTTAAGAAGCACCTTGGTGGCAATTTGAGCTGACAAACCAGAATATAAACTGGATCCACTGCTATTTGGTTTAAGTTGATTTATTATCTGGTTCAGTAACCACAAAATCATGATCAGTCTTCTTTAAATAGTAAACAACAGCAATGACATATTTAAATATCATCATAAGTTTTTTTTTTTATTGTGATAAAAGTAAGCCAGCAGAATAAGATTGACGTGCATCTCCTTCCTGCTTCCTGATCATAGCCTTACAGGTACACTGCTGCAGGACGGGGGCTGATTTTGTTCTTAAACTGATGGCTTTGAACAGGTCTATTTTAGTTTTTGAAATAGAGACTTTTTCTTTCCCTTGAACATATACAAAGTCATTGACTTTGAAAAGCTGATCACATCTATAAGAGTTTTACCATCAGCACTTTTCATTTTTTTGTAACTGTAACATAAGGTAACAGAGACATCAAACAAACCAATTTTTTTTTTTACTTCACTGATGAGCATTTCAGTTTCACAAGTCTGTGAAGAAGCTGTTCTTTCTTGTCGCTTTCTTTGTCATGTCTGTTTCACTGTGGCCAAAAATGGAAATCTGAGCAGTGCAGTGTTGATGCAAACAATTTCATGATTTTTCATGTTTAACAAAGAGAGCCACATTTATGCACGGCTAAATAAATAAGACAAAAAAGGGATGCATATGCACATTGCTGCTTTTGTGCAAATGCATGCATATCCGTGAATCTACAGTTTTTTGTTTTGTTTTCGCTTGAAGCCTCGGGTATTGTTCTGTTTTTCCAGCATGCCTCTCTGTTCTGTGGAAATCTTTGTGACTCGGAGCATTCCAGACTCTTTAAAATCCCTATTTATTTTTTTGTTCCTCATGAAGCTCTTTCAAGGTGTCCTTGTATAAAAACACTGAACCACACATGGAGTTTAATGCATTCCTGATTTAGTCATCAGGGTGTGAGTGTAAGCATAATGGAGTCTGAACAGATGAATGAAGAAAATGCAAACAGAAATATTGCTTGTGGTGGATTTTGGCAAAATATATATGAGGAAATGGAACATTTCAAGTGTTTAAAGTGACAAAGAAGACATCAAGTTAACAGTAATTTTGAATTATTAAGCAATGGGTGGGGGGTGGGGGGCTGTGAATCATTTGCTTGGTGTGAACCTCGTGATGAATCTGTTCTTATGTTTGATTAAACTGCAGTGTTAAAGAGGGTTGGACTATGACAAGACATAACAGTATAACACAGTTGATCCAGGGAGCTATCTTTAGGTTTTTTTTATTATCCTCACACAAATGTATATTTGAATGAATTCTGAAGTGATATTGAGTGATGAAGTGTTCTTACCTGATGTTTCAGTCTTCAGGAAACAAATGCACTTTTTCTGCTTATTTTATTTACTGCAAGAGATGCAAAAATAGTTTCTGCTGGTGTGTTATACTGATAGTTGTGAACAGTGCGAAGGAATACATGTTTTTGTGGACAACTGTGGACATAAGCATAGTGTCAAATGTGCAGGCAATTATTTTCTCGTGTTCCAGTTTCTGTGAGCAGTCTGAGACTTTTCTTGCTGCCAGTTGGGTCCCTCTTCAGAGCTGTAAAGCCTAAAACTGTCCACCCGTCAGTTGTTTCTGAAACACATTAGTCATTGAGAGCAGGACAAAATAAATAGGACAACAAAACAGATGTATTTTTCTACTTAGATTAGACATTTTCTGTCTGTAAGAGAGACATGCAGCCATGTCTCATACGTTAACTGTTGCAACACAATTATTTTTTTTTATGTTGAAAGCAAACCATGAAAATCACTTTCATGTGGTATATTGTGCTAGTTATCAGGCAAACATTTTAGCATTATACAGTTGTTATTTTACATTTTAGCTTTTGACAGGTCAATAGTTCTTCTTAAGCTGCCAAGTCATTGTATTTTGTGCATAAAACTGTTGTGCATTGCTATGAAAAAACAGGAAAGAACCTTCAAGCTATGCTTTTTTGAAAAACTTATTTTTCAAAATAAATTATTTTCCTACATAGAAGTTTCCAATTTTAAAGCAGGTTTTAGTGTAAATAGTTTTAGTGTTTTTGTTGCATGAATGGGCTAATAAAATCCTGTAGGATTAAAGTTGCTGTTGTTGAAATAATTGTTGATAGAACCTTGAATGGATTCTAATGTCTTTCATATTTGGTAAAAAAGTATCAATTTATATGAGAAAAATACCTGTCCGTTCATAAAACGCTAAGCAGTGCATTTTACATGACATTTTCAGTTTCAAACTACTTTTGTTTGATATGAAACTTTTCAATCCAAGTTTTTCATGACTTTTTATTTAAACAATTTATAATATTGCAATGATTTCTGGTGCAGCGCTTCATGTAAAATCTGAGATCCTGTCTTATACAAATGATGATCTTCACATTCTGTGGATCTCTATGATAAAGCTAAAGAAATAAAATAATCATGAAAATACTTACTTAGACACAACACCAATAAAGTGATACTTCAGCATGCAGCAAAAGGCTCACTGATTCTCACACAGAACTAAATAAGGGAGTCTAACAAAGAGCAATAGACACACAAACACCAGGTTAATGAGTTCATATTGTAGAAGAGCAGAGCAGAGAAGGGTACAAACTTCCATTTGTTCTAAAGATTAGGCAGTTGATTCCCCTGCTACCCTTAGCCGGTTTTATCACATCCTGAACAGTGTCAAGATAAGCGTTTCTAGTACAAACACATCCCATTCTGTGTGAAACACAGACATTTCCTTCATAGCAACAGAGACAATAGCAAAATAAGCTATTTAAAGATGAATGATTTCATAAAGTATGATTTCTTATAATAGTTTAACTGTATATAAATGTTCATTTTTTTGGATAACATTTTTCGAGATTGTATTCATTAAATGGGTTGTAAGCAATCGAGTGCATTCATTTACACTGGTTTGAAACTGTCGGCACTGCAAAAGGACGTAGCCTAAAAATAGGAAAAGAACACCAATCTTCAATAGAAAATCTCTAGAAAGTGGTGAAATGATCTGTGCATGCAGCAAGTCATTTTTACTTAACAAGAAATCTTATAATACCATTTCAAAATCTAGAAACATGGAGTTCCACACAAGCATTCATAATAGAGAAGAGAGCCCAATAATCTAGTTCTAAGCAAATTGTTTTTGGATCAAATTATAGTTCATTTTGATAACAGTGAAAAAATATATAGTTTATTTAGTGCAAATGACTTGTTTTAGAATAAAATGTGAACAAAATGTAAATACGATCTTTATTATGAATTAGCCCATCTTATTGAATCCTTGTGAAATCTAAAACTACCTCTTATTCTTATAACATAAATCTTAATGTTTGTTTACAAAATACCGGATTTGAAAATGCCAGTCTATCTTGTCAGCATTTATTGAATTTTAAAACAACATCCTTAAAACTGAACCAAAAATGCAATGTGAGGTTTTTTTTAGTCTTTCATCAAGTTTTTCTATTGTGGTGTAAGGAGGAAAAGGATTTCGGCTCATTTAAACAGTAATTTCCTCATGTCTAGATCTTGGCTCTTAGACAAAAATACTCAACTGTTGATTTTGAGAAAAGCCTGGAAAAATGTAGAGGAAAGATATGTTAACTTATCTTAGTAAGATATTGATTGTCTGAAAACAAGGTTTTAAATATTTGCAAGTACTGCATAATTTGCAGTGTACAATACAAAATAAATCCAGATAATTATACAATGGTGAAATGGTTGCGGTTTTTATAAAATGTTTTGGTCATTCTAACACATCAAACAGGTATGTTCTTTTATAGATCACATATCTTTTTTCAGTAGATAACATTCCGCAGTCTTAAAGCTACTCTGACATGTAACCTTAAAAATGATAAATGTTCCTCTGTCACATGTGTGTGTGTGTGTAACAGGAACGGGTGTTCCTCAGTGTTTCCAATTACATCTTCACAGTCATCTTCGTGGGAGAGATGATGATCAAGGTAACTATAACATTACTCATAACAGCCTTGATAAAAGGTTTTCCTTCAAAAACCATTTTCTTACACGTAAGGAGGCAGTTCTGTTTCTGTGTGGAGATCAGAGAGGATTTCTGTCTCAATTTTCCGCTCAAGTTGCTTTATTATTTTGATCAAACTCACAGTAATAAACTCTGTTTTGATGAAAGCGTGTGTGTGTTTATGTGGTTTGGTGTGATTAGGTTGTTGCTATGGGACTATACTTTGGAGAAGGAGTGTACCTGCAGAGCAGCTGGAACATCTTGGATGGTGTGCTAGTGTTTGTGTCACTGGTGGACATCCTGGTTTCCATTGCGTCAGCAGGTGGAAATCGGATCTTAGGCATCCTGCGGGTCCTCCGCCTGCTTCGAACACTGCGACCCCTCAGGTAAACAGATAGGGTGTATTGCTTTTTTAATCCATAGTACTTCTGTTTGAATCCATGTATGTTTGCAGGGTGATAAGTCGTGCTCCTGGTCTAAAACTGGTGGTTGAGACCCTCATCACTTCTCTCAGACCAATAGGGAACATTGTTCTCATCTGCTGTGCTTTTTTCATTGTGTTTGGAATTCTGGGAGTGCAGGTAAATATTTATACCACTCATTCCTTTTTTATCTCTTGCTGAGAAAAGATTAACCTCAGTTATTGTACTTCCTGGTTTTAGTGAAAATCCCTTCCCTCATATTTGATGAACATTAAAAACATGTTTTGTTTCCTGCTAAGTGAAATACAATAATCCCTTGGTGGTATAGAATGGAGGCACAGCTCAGAAAGGCTTGCAGGTAATAAAAAGTGAAGGCGAACATAGGGAGGACATGCAAATGAGCTGCTGATTATGCAACATAGTTCCCAAAAGTAATTAAAAGAATAAGCAATAGTCTTGCAGAGGAATAGGATGGACATTATATTCATCATGAATTATGCTATAGATTTTTAAAATTTCAAGAAATAAAACAAGTTCATGTAAGGTAGGATTTTGCAGGCATTCCATCACTGTTAATGCTTAAAGCAAAATTTAAAAATGCACATTATTATTTTGAAATAAATGCAGATTCAGTGGAATATTGACCTTGTGTGTGTCTTGTGTTTCTAATTTAAGGATTTAATAGAGAAACAGAATATGTTTGAAACTAATTTGAAGTTAGTTAGACCTAGAAAAAAAGCTTAAATTAAATAATCTAAAACGTTGATTCGTTCTGTTGCTCATTTTAATTTTTATTGTAAGAAATAAAGTTGATTTGCAAGGTAAGTTCCCTCTTTAAGTTTTTTATTTATTTAATTTTGCACTTATGAACAGGCACTGTCGGTCTCAAAGGTCACAAAACTTAATTTGGATTGTTTGCAGGATATCTGCTCAAAATTAACACTTAACAACAGTTTTTATAAGGTATGAAAAGAGGACACTTTTAGCAACAGCTCCAGACGTGGTGTGACATTAGCACTCTTGTCTCCTTGTATGTGAATCATATGATTATCTGGTTTTTATGGGTCATTTTTAGATCCTCTCCCACCAGGATAGTTTGGCAAACTTGGTTAAAATGGGATAGGAATGCAAAATAATCTCAGACTTTAAAGTGGTATGGATTGCATTGATGGATGAAACATTATGAAGGAAGGTGTATATCCTGTGTGTTCAAAAAACCTGATAGAAAGGGTGCAAGACTTGTAGATTAGGAGCAGGTTCAAGAGGTTTTGTTATGGAGTGGATGGAAAGAAAAATGGAATAAGGAATGATCCTGAAGAATGAGTTTGCTAAGAATGTTCTAGAGGTGAAGAGAGTCAGAGTGGGTGCTGAGTTTGAAGATGGAAGGGATTAGCGCATGAGGGATGCGCACACAAGTTGATGACAGACTGTGCAGACTTGTGAAGCTACGGTCACACCAGGCTTGTGACGCGTTTTTGACTCCACATTTATGAGGGATTTTGAATGCACATTTAGCCCTTTGTGTTTACACTGGTAAGTCGCTACCTGATACTACCGCATGTCCACCACATGCGGTAGTATGCAGTAGTACCGAGCTTAACTTGATCGAGATCAGCAAATGCAAATTTAGACTTATTGTGGAATGAAGAAGTTCACGATTGTGTAAAAAAGGAAAAGGCTAGATAAAAATAGTGGAACTGATCATCTTTCGATCTATTGTAAAACTGTTCCCATTGGTCTGTTAATTATGATTATGCTGTTTTTAGCCCAAATCCAAAACCTGTGAACTTCTAGGACATACAGACAAAATGGGAAAATAATACAGAAAATCACATTGTCTGATTTTTAAAGAATTTGTTTGTAAAATATTGTGGAAAATAAGTATTTGGTCAATAACAAAAGTTCAACGTAATACTTGATGGTTATTTACCCCATTGTCTGCAATGACAGGGAGCTCCAAATCAAGGGAGATTATTGGTGGTTGTTATCCAAACATGTAGTTGTAGAGTTTGATAACCTAATTCTTCTCTAATAGTTTTGGTACATCACCTGTCCATCCTGAAAGAGGATAGCTCCTATATGTGGACATCCCTGAGGTTTTTTCTTATTTTTCTTCTGGAATCTGTTTTTCCTCACCGAGAACGAGGGTCCAAGGGCAGGGATCTCCAGTTTAGCTTAGTCTGTTTAGTTTATTAATCAGCTATTGTATTTTATAACTGATTTTATGTTTTGTGCAATTAGTGAGGCCCATTGAGACAACTGTGTTGTAATATTGGGCTATAAAAAAGAAGACTGAATTTAATTGAATGTAATTGGTCTTGTATGTCTTCCATATCTTAATAATTGCACCCCTTTTGGTCTTGGCCATAGTGGAGTTTGGAGTGTGACTGCTTGAGGTTGTGGACAGGTCTTTTATATAGATAATTAGTTCAAACAGGTGTAATTAATACAGGTAATGTGTGGAGGACAGAGGATCATCTTACAGAAGAAGTTAGAGGTCTATGAGAGCCAATATCTTGCTTGTTTGTTGGTGACCAAATACTTATTTTCCAACATCATTTACAAATAAATTCTGCAAAAATCAGACTATGTCAATTGTTGGATTTATTTTCTCATTTAGTCTCTTATAGTTGAGGTATACCTATGATGAAAGTTACAGATCTCTCTCATCTTTTTAAGTGGGAAAACTTGCACAATTGGTGACTGACTAAATGCTTTTTTGCCCCACTTCTGCAGAGTGGCAGGAGTTCCTTCTTTAAAAGTTCTATCTTTTTTCATCCTGTCAAACTAACTCTGCTATACTATTCCAGTTCTAAACGGGATACAACATTTTTCCATAAGCTAAACCCCTTTATTTATTTCTCCCCCAAAAATTGTACTGTGAACATTGTTGTCATCTTCAACTGCAAAAAGGCAGGGCTTTTTATCTGCATTGTGTTGGTTTGTGACTGGTTGCTTGGTCTGTCAGGAACTGGTGATGTAGGACCCAGTATGCAGGAGACCAGGCAGAAACTTAAACATTTAGTAAGAAGAAATGACAACTGAGAACTGAGCAGACAAAGAAGAACTGAAAACCAGGCACTTAAGGGTAATTAATTATATAAACTATATGAAGACAGATGTGGATCATCATTAACCTGATGAGACGGAAATAACAGAATATAAGAGAAAGAAACTGAAGAAACATCACAAAAATCCAAGTGCAGAAACCAAATTTCCAAATTGTGTTTTTTGCTCATGGCTACCACTGCTCTGAAATGCTTAAATTCCAATAAACACAGGTTGCAGACTCATGTTTTTATCTTTACCTTCATCTGTCCGTTTGTGGAGCTGTTCAAAGGGAAATTCTTTCACTGCGAGGGACTTCATGTCAGAAACATCACCAACAGAACCGAGTGTCTGCAGGCGGGTTATCGCTGGGTTCGACGGAAATACAACTTTGACAACCTGGGGCAGGTTCGTCATACATCTCGGCTTGGCAGCTACCCTAACACAATGATTGACAGAATGACTCTCACTTATGTGGTTCTCAATCATGCAGGCGTTGATGTCACTCTTTGTGCTGTCCTGCAAAGACGGTTGGGTGAGCATCATGTATGACGGCCTGGACGCTGTTGGAGTGGACCAGCAGGTGAGTGAAGAAAGTCAAAGTGAAAGAACAGCTGAGGCGAGGAATTCATTCAAACAGCAAATGTTGAATTTTGTGCAGTTTTTTTTTTTTACTTTATTCTTTTATTATTCATCTTGTTTGTTTGAACGAGAACAGTAAAAGAAAAAAAAAAGCCAAATGGATACATAGATGTGAGCTGACAGTGGTGGGACTTTCACTGCTGACTCAGGACTTACAGTGTCTTTTTTATGCTCTCTCCCTCCCTTCATTTCTCCGGCACATGTTTGTCACTCTTCGCTCTTCCTGTTCTTCCCAACACATCCACCCATCACTCCCCTGTCTTCACCTCATCCTTCCTCTGCTTCTCTTTTTCTGTCTCTCACTGCAGCCGATAAGAAACAACAACCCCTGGATGCTGCTGTTCTTTATCTCTTTTCTCCTCATTGTCAGCTTCTTTGTGCTCAACATGTTTGTGGGCGTGGTGGTGGAAAACTTCCACAAGTGTCGCCAGCAGCAGGAGGAGGAAGAAGCCCGGATAAGGGAGGAGAAGCGGCAGAAGCGGCTGGAGAAAAGGAGGAGAAGTGAGAAATCAAATTCCTACCTTTTAAGGCCATTTTATGTTTTCCAGATGTTTTCCCTTTCTACAGGAGATTTAATCCTGTCAAGTTAAGCTTCTATTCTAACTGATAGGACTGTACACAAATGCTGGGGGCATTTCACTTTAGGTTTACTGGAAGTTTGTTCACAGCTTAGCTGTCTTATAAGGCCCATTGCTGTTGCACAGATTTTCAAGCAGAACTTGTTTATTAGTTTGTTTACTGCTCATCTGCTTTGAAGTTTGAAGCAGAAATTGAAAAGCTACAGATTCCTATCCCCTGACATAAACTATTAATAAAACTCCCACTCATCCATTTTGAATGCCCACTTTATCCTGCTTGGAGGTACAATGAGCCAACTGCATTAAGGCTTGAGAATCCTCTACATGATGAAAGTTAAAGTTTAAAGTTCAAGCAGCCACTCACCTGAGGTCAAGATAGAAACACAGATCAATCACGCATCATTTTTTTTAAAGCTCACCTAGAAAACACATAGTAACTAGAAAGAAACCACACAATTTATGTTTGTCCTTCTCGCTGTTCAGCATCACAATCTAGAAGGACTATCACCACTTCTCTAGGTCAGCTCTTGTAAAGACTTGATCCACACTCAGTGTTAAGACAACCAATGAATTTAAAAAACAGAAAATCTTCAAACTGAGACAGAAACAAGATTAGGAGCAGGTGGATGATACTCGATCATACCTAAAGTAGTTCTTCTAATTTCCAATTCAGGGAAAAATAAAATAATTGCCTCGCTCTTAAAGTACTTATCCTGATTTTAAATCTTGTCAAGTCTAAGTGATGAACTCTGCTTCAGCTTCTTCTCAGACGTATTTAGGAATGTAGAAATGAATCCTGACTAGGTTTCCATAACAAGTATGAACTATGATGTATAATTAGTCATCAAATCAATTTTCGGAGAGACACGTAACCTTTATTGTTGGATCAATGAATGTTTGGAATTTTATTTTTCTTTTTATTTAAACATTCTTTAAGTGGTGGGACAATTAGTCCCTTGAGATGTTACATCTCGTTTCTTCAAGGTGTTCCTCCTTTTAGATTTATAACAAAAGATTTTTAAAAAGAGTTAAGAATTAACAAAAAAAGAAAAACAGACAAAGAATACACATTATGATTATGATTTTTTTTTAAATTTAAATATCATAAGACGGATAAGAGAAAGAAAGGAGAAAAAAGACATAAAATAATTTACTCACTGAAATAAAACAGGTAGGTTGTAGATGTTTTGAAAGAATTCTCCTGAATAATGTCAAAGATGTAAAAGAAAGTACAGAAGTGGGAAGTTTATTTCATTCTTTGGGAACACTGAAAGTGTATTTCTTGCATTTCTATGAAATCTGGCGACGTGATAATATGTTAGATTAGCATGGAGGAGGTTGTGTTGTGGATTGAATGGTACTAAATATTGCTGTAGATATGGAGGAAAGTTGAGATGAATGCATTTAAAGATTAAAATTTTTGCTCCTTTTTTTGTTTTAATTTATAATTTGTTCATAATTAGAATCTGGCATTAGATGGGAAAAAGATGAATGGTGTGTCAAACTGAAGGCTGAGTTTCATCTTTTGGATTATTTTCCATTTTGATGATTTATCACTTCGGTTTAGGGGATGATTGAGGGGATGTCGTCTTATCAGACTAGATTCTCTCAGAATATTATCCTGGTTGTCTTGTGGTTCGCTGTGGTGGTTTTGCTAAACAAAGCCGCCAATTTGATTCTCAAATTGTGTTTCTTGCTCTTTTTTATGGGTCCATGACTCAGTGTGCTTTGAGTAGATGTATACACTGACAGATAATTAAGGTTGGTGGCCTCTGTTGTTGTCATAGAAATAAACAGTTTTTCTGTTTTTGTGTTAGTGAGTCAAAGTGGTCTTTTCTCTGTGTTCCTGGGCTTTCTAATTTTGCACGTTTAAACATGGAAATGAAGTTTGTAGATTTACTTTTTACCAGATACTTTGTTCAGGGTTCTAAAACGTGTTCAAAATGTTAACTTGCTCGTGGTTTTGTGTCATCCTGAGTTGATGGCTGTGGTTTCTGCTGATCTTATGTTAGATTTGCATCGGCTAAAGAAGCCTGACTGCCTCTCCTGTAGATTTAAAGAACACCAGACTATAAAGACAAATAGGACTGCATTTGTTTTATGTACAGTTATAGGGAAAAATGGCAGACGTGCAGCATTTGTGACAATGATCATGTGTATGCTGGGGATACAAATAGATATTTGGCTAAAGATATCATTATTTCTTTACAGCCATGGAGTTATAGCTTTTTTTTTTTTTAATTCCTCAATTCTTGATTCTTTTGTGCTTTAAAAAGTTATTTTTGTTCTGGATTTAATTAAAAATACTGCTTTGTGTGCTAGTATTTCTAGTTTGAATCCTGTTGAGGGTTTTGTTCTTCTGTTTAATTTATTCATTTCGGTTGTTTGCCTTCCTGTCTTCCTCCATAGAGTTATGGCCATTTGTTCCCAGCCTTGCTTCAGTCTGTTGTCTTGCTTATCTATTCATTATTCATAAAATGTTTGCTTGCTCTTCTTTGCCTTTGGGCCACTCCCTTTAGGAGTCCCCTCAGCAAATCCTCCACCTCTATAAAATTTTGTCCTCTGCATCCTCTTTGCTCACATCAACCACCCTCATGTCCTTCGTCATTACATCTATGAACCTCCGCTTTGCTCTTCTAGCTCTCTTTCCTGGTAGCTCCAACCTCGGTATTCCGATCATATCGATCCTCATCACTCCTAAAGAGAACCTCAACTTCTTCCTATCTGCTACCTCCAGCTCTGCCTCATGCCTCATGCCACTGTCTCAAATCCAACAACATCTTAGTCTTTTTTAGTGATGAAAAAAGTATAATTGGTCAGTATTTGTGTGTTTTGTCACTTTTTGTCACCTTAGTTTTTGATTTTGTGATGTCTACTGTTGTTTTGAGTTTAGGTGTAAAAACTCATTATTTAACCAGGGTGCCTTTCACTACGAGTTCATTCTCTTAATTCCATCTTAAGGTGACAAGTAAACAACAAGACACAAAAATGTAATTGGTTACAATTACCTATTACCTTCAGATTTATTATTATGTTACATCTAGACCAGGGGTCGGGAACCTTTTTGGCCGAGAGAGCCATAAACGCCACATATTTATAAATGTAATTTCCAAAGAGCCATACAATAATGTAGCGTCCCTGTCCCACACTGAGGCACGAAGACTGAACCTCTTTTAAGGTTCTTTATTCTGGTTACTGCAGACCGTAACAAACGCCGTAAAATTAATACAGTAACTCCTCAATCTCTCCCGCTGAGACGAGAGCTCTTCTCCCAACTTTATATTCCTCTGCTCCCGCTCCAGTCCTCCTATTTCCCTTATTCGGCCCATAGCTGAACCCCATTGGTCCAAACTACCTAACAACAGGCTGAGCGACAGAACTGAGAGCCAATCAGATCTCTGCTTGATGCGTTTGCTGAACTCCAGAACTTTTAACGCGTCCCAACAGCGGACCCAACTCAGTCCGCGACAATATGTTTAAAACTAAAAATACAAGTGAATGTGAGCATTTGATGTAATTTCAACATTTTTAAAGTACAATAAGTCTGTGGATTCTTTTTAATAACATGGTTATGCTGTTGCTAATAAATGATGAGTATTTCTCGTGGTGGTTTTGCTGATGGTCTAGTCTGGTTGATACGTGGTGAGTTTCTGCTTCATGCAGGCGTTGAGACTTTAAACGTGATCGTAGGTCTGAATGTTCTGTAGATGTGACAAAGACTCACATGCAGACGTGGAGACAAACACACACTCACACACTGCAGTGAGTGACGGGCAGCGTGTTTTCACGTTTTTACAATCCCTGCGCGATTCACCTGCTGCCTGTGGAAGAAAGCAGAGGGTGGGGGGCACCCCCACCCTCTGCTTTCTTCCTCACATCCCGTCCCCGTATCTGCGCGCTCTTTCTCAGAGACGGGAGCGCGCAGGTTTAGGCACGGCAATTAATAGGTTTCCTGCTGGAATAAACTCTGTGAAATAGTAGATAATAGTAAACTGAGTGCTGGCGCAGGTTTTTCTCTCCAAGCACCGCTACTACTGCGCGCCTCTGGCATCGCATCGCGCACGAGAAGGACTGGTCTAATTAAAAAAATGGTATAAATAAAGATTTGTCTGCGAGCCATACGTGACCATCAAAAGAGCCATATATGGCTCGCGAGCCATAGGTTCCCGACCCCTGATCTAGACCTTTAGAACCTTCCTTAAAGACCCACTCCAATGAAAATCACATTTTTGGTGAGTTTTAACATGTCCTTTTGGCATTTTTCTGATTATGGAGGATACAGGTAAAAAAAATGTTAAGCTCAAATTTGTTTATCTTAGTATTTGTTTTTAAATCATTGTGAATCAGGAGCAGAAGAAAAAAATGTAATTTAGCAAAAGAGCTTATTTGTGAAAATATGCTGCTCTGTGCTCCACTTCATTTTGATGCATCTGCTTGTAGACAACTAGATCCATTTTTGTCTTTGTTTTCCTCATCTGAGTTGGCATCTGGCTCAAAACTGTATGGCTGCATAGATCCACTATTGCTCACCATTTTTGTCAATGTTAGGATGGTGAGGATTGTGAGGAGCTGTAAGCTAGCGGGAAACAATGTAATGTAATGTAATGTAGATGGATGGTGGGAAATGGGGATGGGCTTACTATGCACTAACAGTCACGTCCACAATTCAGAGCAAATATCTAACTAACCACTGTCACTCTGCAGAAACTATGTCATAGAAAGCAACACAGGTTTTTTTAAATTTTGTCTAAAAAGTGCGTAATCATACTTTAAAGAACCCTGTGAATGCTTTGAAAATGGATCAAAAGATGCTCAGAGTGGGACTTTTGTTTTAGTTGATTGAAGGGGCTCTCATAAATGTGTCAAAGGTAATGTCTGCGTTGTGCTGGACATCAAGTAAACACTTCTCACCACATTTGTGTCTCACACTGTCCTCGTTCTCACTGCAGTGTAATCTTTAGTAATGCTTTCCTCTTAGTCAGTTAACAGTCTGGCAGCAAATAGTGAGGGGTTCTGTCCAAAGACACCTTGAGGTGCTATGGAGAGAGAGTGCATGATGGATAAGATTTAATTCCTGAGGTGGCATTTTTACTCCTGAGACACACATTTGCACATGCACGCACACACAAGGCAGAGTGCCACTTGGCACCCTCTCATCAGTGACTTCATAGCCCACATAATATTTTTACTTTAGAATTATTTTATTGACCTTGTGTGTGTGTTTGTGTGTGCGTGTGTGTGGGACACAGGGGCTCTGGAGAAACCATACTACGCTGACTATTCCCCATTGAGGCGATCCATACACACATTGTGCACCAGCCACTACCTGGATCTGTTCATTACTGTCATCATCTTCACAAACCTCCTTACCATGAGCATGGAGCACTACAACCAGCCGCAGGTAACCATGGCAACTCCTACTACCACCTGCCCTAGAACCATAGTAATGAAGTAGTATTCTGGGTATTGTACATCCTCGATATTATTATTTTCTGACATTGTTCCATTTCTGTCTATCCGGCAGTACCTGGAGGAGATACTAAAGTACTGTAATTACGTCTTCACTCTGGTTTTTGTTATCGAGGCTATTCTGAAGCTCATCGCTTTTGGCTTGCGTCGCTTTTTCAAAGAAAGGTATCCAAACTCCTGTGCGCACAAACATCACAAACATGCATTTTGGTGATGTTTCTTTACTGATTTAGTTTATGCGTTTTTGGTTGTGAAGATGGAACCAACTGGACCTTGCCATTGTGTTGTTGTCCATCATGGGAATCGCATTGGAGGAAATAGACCTGAGCGCTTCCTTACCCATCAACCCCACCATCATACGCATCATGCGGGTCCTGCGGATAACTCGAGGTGCACTGATCATGTCAACAAAAAAATAAATAAAAAATTCAGAGGTGCTGTATGCTGTTGACTGAAACTGATACGTTGCAAATGTTTCAGTGCTGAAGCTGCTGAAGATGGCAACAGGGATGAGAGCCCTGCTGGACACAGTGATGCAAGCTTTGCCTCAGGTGAGACGCTGAAAAAGGAAAGATGCCCTTTGTAGCTGCCGGCCTGTGTCCAAAACTGATGAAATGCAGACTGCTTGTTTGCTTGGCAGCTTTCCTTCTCCAGGTTTTGCAAACAGTACTCTTTCTTTTGACTGGCCAATGCTAAACCTGCACAGAAAATTACAGCACAAAAATGAGGACAGTGTCATAATTAGTTATACGGCTTAATTACTCATCCATAATTTGATTCATGTGCCCATTAAATTAACACCTAGAGAAAGCCTTTGAGAAACATTCATCACACCCTTTATTTATTGTCATTTATACCTGTTATCAATTATATATTAACAGATTTAAACAAAGAGTCTCAAATGCAAAATAAACAATTCAGTGTCTAGTCGCCCCACCCAGAGTGTGTTAATAAAATGCTACTGGCTATACAATTAACGAGGACAGACATTATTGCCTCGGCAGTAGAGCACATTAGTGTGTTTTCTCATAATAAGAATAAGCTCCATTCAGTTCAAAACAGACTATGTTTATTTTTCTGGAGCCCAGGATAATGTAGCCCACAAACTGCTCTTAGTCTAATATTAAAATCTAGCAGCCTAATCAGTTTCATAAATAAAAGAGCATTTTTTTCATATTAAATACATATTTCTGCTATTGTGGTAAATATAAATGTGTGTTTTTATAGTCATTCTTTTCCATAATTGCTTAAAATTCAACATTTAAAACCAAAAAACGCAGCAAACAACTACAAACAAACAAAGCTCTGCTTACATCCCAAATAAAGCAGAGACAATTAAAAATGTGTCTGGTTCTCTTCCAATCTTCAATACTTAATTTGTGGTTTCAAATTAACTTTGAGTGAATGTGAGCGATTGCTTGTTTTGTCTCATTTGTCCCTGTGTAATGGACATAAACCTACAGTATATACACTGGATCGATCATCTCTGATGTCAGCCACAGGCGCCTGAACAGCCAAAATAACAAAGTTCCTCTAAAGTGGAACAGGTAGTGTACATTTTACTGGAATTTTAATGGAATTTCAATGTCTCAAATATGTTTAGACAAAGGACCAACCAAATGTTTTATCAAAAGTTTTATTGCCAATCAAAAAGCCTCTAATATTGTACAGGATGAGGTTGTCATAAAAGAAAATACGGCAAATAACATAGAAAAAGTGTTTTTTTTTTAAGCGTAAAGTAAGACTTTTAGCATTTGAGTTGTCAAAAAATTTCTGCAACCAGCCTCTAGTGATTATTTGAAGAACTGCAACATTTGTTGAAGGTGGCAGCTTGGTGGAAGCAATTTTTAAAGTTTACTACACCTTTGACAAACATGTCTACAAAACTATAGCCCTTTGCACCATGACAGGTTAAAGCAAACAGAAAAATACTGATAATGGTTCAATGTGTTTACCACTAACTAAATCCTCTGTTAGAAAACTGAAGTACACCGCCTGTCCAAGGTTGGCTATACTTCTTTAATTAAGTTTATTCTGTTGTGCTACCACCAATGTTTCTGTTCTTTTATTAATTTTTTTTTTTTTTTTTTACAAAAGTCTTTTATTTTACAACTCGGATAAGCAACAAGACATCTTAGAATTGACTTAGGCACCACTGCCCAGATGGATATCAGAGACAAAAACAGGATTAGTGGTGAATATCAATCAACGACATGAGAACTCTACTAATTAAGCAGTTGAAGTGTGCTTCTGTTGTTCATTTTAAACTCATTTTTGAGCTTTTTCTTTCCCATTCTAAGTTCTTTGGGCTTCAGGGGGAGGGGGGTCACGTTATGCTTCCTAAATTAAAATGCAGTTAAAAAAATGAGTAGAATGGATTTACAATCCCTCATTTCTTATTAACACACATATTTGTCTCTGAAATAACTTTTTTGCAGCAGGGAATCAAATTCCTTGGGTCCCCCCCCCCCCCTTGATCTCATCAGTAAGTTTATCCATCATCTGATTAGACATCTTGAGACCCCCCACCATGAGACAAGTCAAGTGTGAGTGTTATAATCACAATGAGAAAGCATGTTTGGAATTCATCAGCACTGGATCCAGACAACAAGGTGGCTCATGTTTTCTAAGCTGGAATCCAGGTGTTTTAATGCTACTTTTTAACATCAGCTCAGTGAGGCCCTGCAGTCTCTGTCTCGGGGCTCTTTCTATCTGTTTGCGTCTTTCTCAGCGTATGCTGTTCATGTCTATTTTTCTGTGTATCACACCCTGTTTATATCTGTGTGTGTGCGTGTAATGTGTCTGTCTAGGTGGGGAATCTGGGTCTGCTCTTCATGTTGCTGTTCTTCATCTATGCAGCTCTGGGAGTAGAGCTCTTTGGAAAACTGGGTTAGTGTGTGTGTGCGTGCATCTATGCATGTGAGGGGATGTGTGTGCACGAGTGCACTGGTGTGTGCATGAAACAGTGCTGAAGCTGGAATGCTTGTGTACAGTGTGCCTCAGCTGAAAGTGGTGACATATTTGTGGATTAGATATAAAAGGATAAAATGTGTTAGCTTGCATAAGATAATTATGTCAATCAGTGCTTGAATCTCTCTTTTATCTCCCTGTGTTTCTTCCTGAAACTCACTTATAACCAGTAACACTCTTTTCATGCTTTTCCAGAGTGTTCAGAGGAGAACCCATGTGAGGGTCTCAGCCGCCATGCCACCTTTGACAACTTTGGCATGGCTTTCCTCACACTCTTTAGGGTGTCCACTGGGGACAACTGGAATGGGATTATGAAGGTTAGCTTTCACTCTCTCCTCTGGGAAGCTCTGAGAAGATAGAGAGGCTGCAGAGAGCATGTTTGTGTCTCAAAGCATCAAACATGAGACAGCAGCAGCATTAGGAAGAGAGCGCATTGCTGCTTTAACGACAGACTAAGAGCTGCTCACATTAGAGTCTATTACTCTTCTGTGACAGGCTCAAGGTCTCAGGATGTCCTCGGGTCAACATCTCCCCCTGTTGGAGAGGAGAATAAGTGCAGCACAATGCATTCATAGAGGGTCAAATTGATCCAATTATCCATTAAAATTGTTTGCTTATCTACATCCTCCCCTTCCTGTCTTCATCATCCAGGACACACTGCGGGAGTGCAGGCCACACGAACGCCACTGTCTCTCCTACCTGCCCTTAATCTCCCCCGTTTACTTTGTTACCTTTGTCCTCACGGCTCAGTTTGTGCTGGTCAATGTGGTGGTCGCTGTTCTCATGAAGCACCTGGAAGAGAGCAACAAGGAGGCACAGCTGGAGGAGATGGAGGAGAGGAGGGAGAGAGAGGAGCAGAAGGAGAGGGAAGAGGCCAGCCGGCGCCTCAGCACTGCATCCGTGGGCAGAGACCTGGAGCTGAACTTGGACACACCCAGCCAGGTAATAGAAGGGGGCGATCACTTGTTTCTATGAAGGAGAGGAACGGATCGGAGGTGACAGTAACAGTGATGGCGGTGATGATCTCATGTGGCAGGTGCAAATGGAGGAAGAAGAGTGTTCCCATAGAAACATGCTGAGAATGGGGCGTATGCTGTCTCTCCCCAGCGACAGCTACGTTCAGCCGCTCAGTTGCGCCACTTATGTTCCCAACAGCCAAGAAGGTCTTTGTGGATACAGCTACTCAGGTAATCCGGTTGTTCATGAGCGATATAGGAAGAAAGAACAGTTTTTAGACTCTTGTAACCACTAAATGTTGACTACACAGATTGAAGCTTAAAAAGCTTAAATGACTTGTCACACATCATCAATCATTTAGATGCCCTAAACTTTATTATCACAAAACTAAATTTTTGGAACAAATAATAGGAAAAATAAACTTGGATAACAAAAACAAGTAAAAAAATAAATGAAATAAAATAGCTGCACTTGTTATACACTTACAGCCCCGCGGATAAAAAAAGTAAACTATTTTTAATGCTGTTGTAATGTTAACCCAGCCCACATTTGTAAAAATGGTTAATTTTTTAAAAGCTTTTTTAACAGATAAGAGCTGAATGTCTCTCGATTCTACTGTTACCATAGGGAATCTCCATGAATGCTTTGAATTGCCCTATGTACTGCAACACTGACAGTGGTATTTGCTTGAGTTTTTATACCCCTTTTTTTTTAGATAAAATCTGATTATTTTGAATAGAATAGAATAGAAAAGAATAGAATAGAAAGCCTTTTTTCATTATACACAGTATAATGAAATTTATTACAGTTCTCTTTAAGTGGACAGACAATGCAGATAAATAAGTAGAATAAAAAACAACTAAAAAATATGTGTAATAATAAAACCAAAGTGTGCAAGAATGAGATGGCTTGTTTTGCAAGATTGGAGTTCAGTACAGTGATACCTCTTGGAAAGAAACTGTCCCTGGGTCTATTTGTTCTGGCTAGTATGGGCCTGCAGTGTCTGCCAGAAGGTAACAGGTTGAAGAGGTCAAATCCGGGGTGAGTGCTGTCCCTTAGAATGCTGAGACAGCTGGAGTTATGCATGGAGGTTATTGTAGGCAGAGAGCAGCCGTTGATTTTTTTGTCTCTCTTTCTGAAGTCTCTTCATGAAATGGCCCCTCCCACACACTGAAATCAGGTCTATTTTATTTGGTTAAAATGTCTGTATGTAATTGTCTTTTACTGAGGAGTTTAGAATTTAGTCACAATTTGAAATTCTTTAGACCACAAAATAGGTTACTGTAAAACTTTAGGTGAAACAGTTTCTCTATGTGAACTCTGCAGACATATTTACATGACACTGTGGGGCCATGCTACACTATTGCAAGAGAAAAGCTATCAGCTACCTGTTACTGTGTGCTACCTGATGTTTGTAGAAGCCCAGAATAACCACAGTAGCTGCCTAAATTAATTTTATGCTGAGTTTCTTCATAATGAACACTTTGTTAAATATAAAAAGTCAGTACAACAACGAAAAATAATGGTGTGACACAAATAAAAATGATGGCTTCTGTTGCACATGTCCATGAAGTTTATTCAGTTTATAAATTTGTGACTAAAGTCAATTTAGAAAAGCACTAAAATGAATGACATCAATAAAACTTAATGCCAAATCACAGTGTAAATTACTCTCTGGTGGTGACTCACTCTCTAAAATGCAGGGAATAGCCAAAAGATCCATCCATTCATTATATTTTGCTTGTCTAGAGTTTAGGTCGCTGGGGCAGCAGTTTCAGTTTTTCCTGCCACCTTGCCGAGCTCTTCCTCCTGGATAATTAGCAGATATAATCTCTCCAGCATGTCCTGCCAAGGAGCCTCGTTGCAGTTGGACATGCCTGTTATGCCTTGCTAGAAAAGCAACTGGGTGGCATGCTGCCAAATGTCCAAACCATCTCACCCAAAACATATTTTCTAAAACACAGCACATTCATCCTACTCTGAGTTTTTTTATTTATATTATGCACACTACAAGCACAGACTCACTAGTTTTTCTTTTTTTTTTTTTTTTAACTCCTGCTCAGTTAAAGCACTACCTGATTTCTGAAGCATCTTTGACGCAAAAAAGTTTCAAATTGAGTTTTGTTTATTGGGCTTTTAGTGATGTGACTTTAAAAAATAAAACAGACACACAGCAAGTTTTATTTTTTTTGGAAAAATAGACTGCATCCACTGCTGTCTAGTATAACAATGCCTTTATGGCATAAATGATTCTGCTTATTTACAAAGTCAACAAATCATAGTGAAAATATTCCATCAGCAACAAACACTAAGATTAAATGGATGGACAATCAAGCCTAACCAACCATAACTTTGGAACCATCCACCACACTCCACATTTCTGCCCTCTGTGGCCAAGTTGACCTATTACAGTCAAAGTCATAGATACTTCACAAGAGTAAGTCTAGTCTACGAATAAATATGCAAAATTCAAATAATGTTTTAGGGGATGAGAGAAGTACTTCGGCATCATATTTGATACTGCAATTTCTGTTCTTGTAATTGCCTATTTATTACAGAAAACACAGTTTACTGTAGTATTAAAGTTTACTGTAATATTATTACTGTATTTTTAAAGGTAACCACAGTAAACACATGTACATAAAAAACCTAAATCTAATTTTAGAATAAATGAATTAGATTTTTAACATTTAAAAAAATCTAGAGTAAGATAAAAACATCAACTGACAAACAGTATAATTTGAGATTGAAGGAGATTGGTACTGATCAGCTAAAAGGCTCTTTAGGATCATATAATTTCCTTGGATCCTAAATTTCATGCAGATTGCCTGTAATATAGAAATATAACAACTATCTGCTGCCAACGACAAGCTTCAAGGACATGGTTTGGGGAGTGGTTCTGCATGTTAATATAAAATAAAGAGCTGGGGTTACAGCTGCAGTGGACAGACGCATGCAATGGGAAGATACAACCTTGGCAATTTCAGAGGCAAATTGTTCACTTTACTTAGTAATGTTCTGAAAAGTGATGAAGATGACTTTGTAGCTTAAAAGGCCTTTGATGTGCCCCCTCAATATTGAAGATTATAGGTTTATTTCCAGATGGGCTTTTTCTTAAATCTGTGGAGATTTTCTGAATACTTTGTTCAGTATGAATTTTCATTTATTTTTAACAATGCTATGAATGATCTCAGGATAAATTGATTTTATTTTACAATTTAAAGATTATCTTTAAAGATAAAGAGTTATTGAGCATTTGAGGTAAGGTCATCTACGTTCAATCATTCTTCTGGAATTTTCCTGTAATTGCTTTCAGGAATGTCAAAGCGATGTTCTTAAATCGATGTTTTAGAGGTTTGTACTGAAAATTGACTTTTTGCAGGCTCTGTATCATCTCTGGGCTCCAGTGGAGGAAGCTCTCTGTTGCAGGTTCCAGGAGCTCTTCCCACCATCAGCCACGCTTCACTGGGCTCGGGGCGCAGCTCGAGACCAATGATCTGCCTCAGCACGTCCCAAAGCTTTGACCGACACTCCATGCACAGGCTCAGTCCTGCCGACAGCATAGAGGGGCACAAGTGTAGTCCAGCTCACAGAGTCAGAACGTACAGACTGAACTCAGCACACAGTATAGACGGATACAAGTTCAGCCCAGCCCGTCAAATGAACAGACACAGACTCAGCTCTGCTCACAGCATGGATGGATACAGACTCAATCCAGACCAGAACAACGATAGGCCGAGGCTCTTGTCCAGCCACAGCATAGACAGACACCCGTCTCTCAGGCTCAGTCCAACAGAATTTGGCAGCAGGCGCCCCTCTTTCTGGCTCAGCCCTGAAGACAGTCTTGACAGGAACAAGCTCAGTCCCTCCTATGTTCCAGATAGTTCTGTCCTGAAAAGAACCGGGTCCTACCGCACTGCAAACAGACGTTTACAAAGACAGGTGTGTTCTCCTCCATTACCTTCTTTGCTTTAGTACTTTTCAGTTGTCCATCGTTATATTTCTTCCTTAATTGATGTTTTAATTACCCAGTTTTTAAGATGTGTTTAAAAATAAAACAAAATAAAACATTTATTACTTTGATTATTTTCCTTTGATACAATTTATTTATAAGGGCATTTTACATTCAACAATGGCTTTAAAAACACAGAATAAGAAAAATTACAATCACGTTTTAAGATGTTTCAAATGCTGAATAAATGACAATTACATTTAAGGGAAAATGTCAAATAAAAATTCTCTGTTATGCTCTGGGAGGGATTCAGTGCTTTCATCCTTCTACTAAATCTTTAATGCTTCAGTCACTCTGGTGAAGCATCATACAACTTTTAATACAGCATAAAATGTTTTTTTGCTCCCATATTTTATAAATGTGTTGTTTGATATGGAGATTTTTAAAAATTGGTCAGCAGAAAAAATAATTTTTGTTTATTTATTAAGAACATATTTACAGCTGTTATCTGTTGCAAGAATGTACTAAAAGCATCACACAAAGAAACAGAGAAAAACTACAATTATGTGCTACTTTTACATTCAAAGTTGATCTGAACCATATAGGTTTGGTATAGCCCTATTTGGCTCAGAATCTAATCCTTACAGTATTTTAATAAAGATCAACAGCCAACATGAAAGTCTTCTGTGATGTACTCCTGGATACTAATCATAAAATAAGGCAACTGAAGAGAAAAATCTTTTAAAATATATGAACAGGAGTAATTTCTGACCTGATGATGAGCATACAAACTCTTGCACTACCATAAGCAGTCTTTGTATTTGTTTTGTGTGCGTGTCTTTAGGCTGCTGTGCGCTCTGACTCTCTGGATCAGAGTGGATCAGCTGACAACCTGGCAGAACCTTGCCTCACTGTGCCCACAGACTCTTCCAGTCAGCCACGCCAGCAATCGCCCAGTGTCCACACGCTGGAATATACACACCCCCAGAGGGTAATCTCATGCAGGAGCCACAGCCGGAGTCACAGTGAAACCCCCGCACATGAACCCGTACCTGAGCAAGCCATCTGCGGCTCTCAGCCAGAAACGCATGCAGAAACGAGGTCTGCTGGTCCGCAGGGCTTGTCCACTTTGAAGGTCATCAGCGCTGAGTCCAGCTTATCAGCTTCGCTCTGTAGCACCAGAGCGGCCTGCACAGAGCCTGGCGCTGAATCAAACCCGCCTCCCCTGTCTGATGATGCTGATGAGGAAGTTAGCTGCATAAATATTTCAGTTCACTCACCCGGGCTGCCTCCTCCTAGCTCCTCACACAAAAGTGGACACCTTTCCCCGAGTCCTGGAGAGTACAGAGGTTGCCTCAGTCATTCCGCATCCCCGGTTCCAGGCCAGAGCAGGAAGCAGCGCATGAGCCCGCCACCGGGGGAGGAGCCAGTTACAATGGCAACCCAGCAAACGGACACCAATGTTGAGCTGAGACGGAGGACTCTATCATTCGATGCCTCAAGCCTTTCTCCTAACCAACAGGATCAGAACTCTGTGGATGACTAAAAATCCCAGCAATGGGATTGAAGGATAAGAATGTGCTCTCAGAGCACACATAATAGAGAAGGGAGGAACAGTTCGAATATTGACCCAGACACCACACGCATGTCTGGCTAATGTGGAACAATTATCTTAAAAATAATAGGTCCTGATGTCACAAGGAGCTTTTGCTCTTGTAAGATGTTGGTAGATGTCGGCCTGTGATTCAAAACAACAACAGGGCTAACAACTAATGAACAATCATCAAGACATCTTCAGAAAACAAGAAAAAAAATCTTGAGCTTAGGTACTTACTTGAAGTACCTAATGTTAATAGCTTTTCCATCTATGTAGCAACCAGATCCAACCCTGTTTCACTTCCAAAATGACAATTATACAGACTCAGAGAGCCACCAGCCTGGGCAGGTATACATTTTCACATAAACCTCTGTTTTTAATTTTAATCATCTTTTGATCTATTGTAAAAGGGTTGCCAGTGGTCCATTATGATTATGCAGTTTTCAGACAAAATCATAAAACCTGTGTCATTTTCCAGAGCATAGTTCCTGCAGAGCAGCAGTAGTTCATTACAAATTCACCTCTGAGTTGTGGGCGGGAGTTTTACCTTGGAGTAATCTAACATTACTGGTGCATCAAAAATGGTGAGCAATATTGGAGCTATCCACCTATACAGTTTTGAGCCAGATAGCAGCTCAGACGAGGAAAACAAATTGATCTACATGGATCTATTTGTCTGCAAGTGGATACATCAAAATGGAGCTGAGCAGAGCGCTTGTAAATCACCCTTTGTATTTTCCACCTCACAAATAAACTCTTTTTCAATAATAAAGAATAAAGAAATAGTCAGAATTGTAATTTCAAGCTTAATTTTCTTAATAAATGTCCTCCATCATGAGAAAAACTACTGAAAAACATGTGAAAAACACCATTTTCATTAGAGTAGGTCTTTACGTTTTCTCTTTTCAACATGTCCTTGCCAGTCAAGGTTTCCAAAACATATTTGTTTGCCTCGACACAGCTTTACAGGGAACCCAGAGAGGATGGATGCTTTGAAAATGCATAAAACATCAGCAACTGCTGATGTTTGTAAACCGCTCATGGTTTCTTTAAATGAACCTGACAGAGAATAGATCGGAATGATATATTGCAGCCATGAAAGATCTGTGATCTTTCAGTTTACTTTACCAACAAACCATGCCGGATTCTGTCTGGTCTTTGAAGTTCAGCAGAATTGGATCTGGTTGCTGCTCAGATCGAAGACCAATTAGGAATACCAGCTGAGGTTAATGTAATTTTCTTGTTATATTTCTTTTTTTTTTTTATGTTGTCATTTTAGATCCCAGGTCGACACCTGACTGACATCTTCTTGCGATGTTGTGACAATTATTTTATCAAATATCTGACAGACGTCAGCCAGACCTACAAATGAAGCTGTCCTGTCTCACCTGTCGCCCTGTCCCCACAAGATTCTTATAGGGTGTCTGAGCAGAACTCTGAAACGGTGTGGATGAGTGTGTTTGTTTCTAAAGACCACTTTGTGCTGTTTCACACGAGATGCACACAAGAAGAAGTTTTCTTCTAACAGAACCATAGCTTTAGTTCAGACACAGTAGCCACATTCCAGCATCTATAGTTAACTGAGTGCTTACCTTCCTCTTCTCTTCTCTATGCTTTTTTAATTTTCACTTATCCTTTTCCTGTTTTCCAATTGCAGGTCTAATTGGTTCAGTTTGCACTGCAGGCACAGCACAGACCAAGTTATTGACTGAGCAGCGCGTCTTCATAAACTGACTTAAATCATGCATATTTACTCTTTTAATTGTTTTCCTGATCACCCAGGTAAACTTTAGGTTGGGAGACCAAAAGCTTCACAGAAAACGGTCACCCATTCAGACCGAGAGGTTTGAGCTGAAACTTCCTCTATAGTTGCTGATGTATTATTGTACTTTAGCTAAACAGGTTTTTTCACCAACCTCCTCCTTCCTCAGTCTAAAGAATTTATTTATTTGTTTTCCTTTTTTTTTTTCAGCTAAAAGAAAGGTTTGTGTTAAAACATTTTTTTTAATAAACTTTGCAATACTTAACGATGCTGAGGAATTGTGTATTTAGGAAGGCTTTGTTTTTAATTAATTCAGGCTTTTATTTTGTCCCTCTGGATGTTGTTTGATTGTTCACAGATTGCAGCACTTTGTCTTATCGATTTTTCTTTCTTTTTTTTTTTTGGTCAGAGTTCTTCCACAACAAGACCTACCCATCCTCGACTGTCTACAAAGAAAAAAATCCCCTTTGCTCTTCTAAACTTCCAGTTAAGATCATGTAGTGTGACCTGAACTTAAGTGGTTTCTACCTCACTTTTTTTTTCTTTCTCCCACCCATTTGTAAGTTCAGTCAACTGAATCCCCGCCCATTCCTTTTTCTCTGTCACCGGGTACGGTCGAATAGTCAAACAAATTATCTCCTACTATTTTTCTTTCTCCAGCCCTTATTCTTGACCTTGTTGAGAAATGTCACGAGGTTAAGAAAAGATGACATAAGTCATTCATAAAGACATGCAAAAAAGACTTACTGGAAGAGTCCAACCATTACAATATATTCCACAGAAAATCTAACATTTACTTTGCTTAATATGCATCCACAAGGTTGTTTCAGGGATGGTGCTCAGCAGAATTTAACACACTGCATTTAGAAAAAAAGATGGAATGAGAAAAACAAAAGGAAAGATGTTGTAAACACATTCAACCACCAAAATAATTATGGAACTGAATCATCTCCTTTTTTATAAAACGGTCCAGTGTTTCCTATGCTAAAAGACAGACAATAAGTTATTAAGAAGCCTTTAGCTTTTCCTTTTATTTCACTCATTTGAGAATGGTATTCAGCTATTCGACCGCACTCTTTGTCTTCTCAGGGTAGAAATAGATCAGACCCAGTTTAAGTTTGAAGCATGTGGCCAGAGCTCTGTGGAGTTAGAGGGCCCCCTTCTGTCTGAACTCAGAGCTGGCACCTTTTAGGACCAGGTTTTTCTTTAATTTACAGAGAATTAAAGTGCTTGAGAGCAGACGGAGCCAGAGGTTCAGAAGGGCTCGTGCTGGCTATAAAACAGTGTATAAAGTAAAAACTTTGTAGAAAAAGGTTAAGAATATATTTTATTAAAAATTACAGGAATGATACTGAGGGCTAAGAAGGAATTTCTACAGTATTGAATGTCAGCTGTCCGAGGGACAGATGCTGAGATCACTGTTACAGGATGTGATCATGGTCCAGAGGTTTGTAATGTTTAACGTTACTGCAGATTCATGGAAATAAAACCACTTCCTGTCTGACTTTCATTTGACTCTTTATTTGTATCCTTTGTTGATGTTGTTGTTTTTTTTCTTTAAAAAATAAATAACCGTAACCTTAACTAAGTTACTGGTTGTCTCCAGTAACCTGGAGATAAATCAATCCAACATGTCTTTTCAGCTCAAATTAAAAGCCAATCCCCATCAGCTGCTGGCTTCTGCTAATAAATTCAACAATAATTTAGGGCTGCCAGCAGATGTTGATTAAATTTCTCGCCACAATGTTAGGTCATGATCCTCATGCTCAAAAGTTTCCTGGATGGAAGGAAACAAACACATTTAGAAAAAAGTGATGTGAATAAATACAAAGGCACTGAGCTGGTGGAAAGATTTTATTGTCTTTTTCCTGCTTGCTTCAACATATCACAATAAAATATTTAATCACATGAATATTTCACACCAAAACTCTGTACAAGCCAGAATGCATTAAGCAGTCCTGCTATTTATGCTACTGCCAAGAAAACGTAACATTTTCTGAAAAATTTGACCACCTCTTTAAGTTGCTTAAAATCTATTGGCCAAACTGATTAAATTTCAGCCAATGGTAGGCCATGAATCTCCTAAGCCAGTCTTTGATTGGTAAGAGCGACTGCAGAGAGAAGCAGATGGAATGCTTCCACATTTCTTCAACAGTGTCTCGTCAGTATGCAGATGGAGCGCCATCGCGGATCTACATCGTTGTTAGCCTGCACTTCACTAAATGAGTGTGCAGTGTGTGCGTCTGTGTGTTTCCAGATGTGTGTGTTTAACTGTTACTGGTGGTGGGTAAGAATACAGCTGCGTGCATCGAGTGAACAGAGGACACTAGTCTTGACAAAGAGGGTTACGACTAACTACTCCGTCAGCAGTTACCATGGTAACAGTAAATCTAACATCCTGTCAAGCCCCAGAGAGGATGGAAGTTGCCTGTGCCTGCGTCGTGAGTGAACTCCATCAGCTCACACCCCTCGTGCTTTTTCCAAGCTCCTCTCTAGAAGGCGGGAGCCATGGGTCTTTGCTGTGTGAGTTTCTGGGGGTCCAGGGTTTCAGTAAAGGGCGGGGCTTGATAAGGATTGGTGGTTACTATGGTGGTGCCGTTGGGGATAGGATACGGTGTCGCTCGAACATTGCGTGGGTATGGTTCCAGATGCTGCCAAGTGAACAAGTTTGTGTTGCTGCCAGTTAAATAGCGTCGAAGGGCACTCAGGGTCAGCACAGCCTGTTTAAAACACACACATACATCGAGAAATTATGACCTATGCTCCATAGACAGGAAGTAAGTCATCTGGGATTATTATGCATACCATGAGGATTGGAGCAAACATTCTTACATTAGGAAACAAACACTTGCACCCTGGACACTTGCACCCTGGACTACAAATATTTTTACAATGGAACAACATCACAAAAATTCAGTACTTGTTACAGAGTAACCCTTGTGCTATCCTAGGCACTTTAACATTGGGAGTTGGGTGATCTAGTCCCACTAGACAGTGCACTAAACCTTTTTTCTTTAATGATTTGTGATCTTTACTGGTGTCCATGGATAACATGAAATCCTCTCCACCTTTATCCACCTTTGTCATGGTAGGAAGAACACGTCAATGTGAGGATCGGGTCATAGGATAGCACAAGGGTTAAAGGTCAAGACATCCTAATGTGATCCTAATATCAAAAAGGTTTCTGTAAATCTCCATAAAAGTACAAAATCTCATTTGTGTGAATGACACTGCAAGAAGCATCTTCAAACCATAATAAATGAGAATGAGAAACCTTTTTGCTCTGTATTTAAACCTGCTTAAAATGTCTGATATGTAACTAGAGCCAAAGCACTGTGGAGCCCCAAATTGTTCATAATTAAAGAAATTAATATGACCTTGTGCAATCACACAGTCAACCAATAAATCTCATAAAAAAGATCATGAAATTGTGAAAAACCTGCTCACAGATTTGAAATTAGCCATTATATTATTAAATATATTTATTTTGCTTTAAAAACCTGTTCATTTTTTTAAACAGCATTTTAAAATATTCATTTTTAATCAAGAGAAATATTGAATATTGAATATTCTAGGCTTTTTTTTTTTGAAACTCTGATTTCAAAATCAATGGTTTCCAAAGTATCTTTGTTTTTATTTCACATTGCTGTTTTTTGAATTACTTATTTATTTCATCATGAGCTTTTTCAGCAGAATGAGTCTGTCTGTCAATTGGAGACACTTTTAATATTGGCCACTCCTTTACACAATCACAAGCAACATCGATTGAAGCGAACGTGACGGCACAACACCCCCCCGTCAACAACAGGTGTAAGAATGCACCTCAACTTAATTCTGAAAAACAACAAGGTGAAATAAAAACAAAGCTACTTTAGAAACTAATGATTTTGAAATCTAAGTTTCTAAAAAAAGCCATAGAATTTTAATAATATGATTTAAAATGAATATTTTAAAATGTTGTTTTAAAATAATGAACATGTTTGTAAAACAAAATGAAACATTTAATAATACAATGGCTAATTTCAAATCTGTGAGCGGGTTTTCACAATTTCATGATCTTTTTATTTATTTATGAGAGATGTAGTGGTTGATTGTGTGATTGCACAAGGTCATATTTAATTTTTTAATTATAAACAATTTGGGGCTCCATAGAGCACAACAGTCGGTCAAACATATTCAAATGAAGTGATTTTTATTGGCAAACGCAAGTAATGTTTACTTCTGCCATGTAACATATGCAGTGGATCTAAGCTGCTTTCTGGAAATGCCTGGAAATCTTACTTTACCACATCAGTGTGGGTTTTAAGATTGTCAACAATGCCTACGACATACAGTTCTACTAAAATAATCCTCTTGAAGTAAGCTCAATGTCCTCCATTTCTCTTACCCATGGAGTTTTTCTATACGTATGTAATAGCTGTAAATCTTTGGTAAGCACAAAGAAAACAGTGAAAATGACCCAATGTCTTTGAGAAAAATACAGCTGCCAAGCAATTTGTGAAAAAAGGTTGGCTTTAAAAGCTTTTGAATCTTCCCTCTGCTGTTTGCAATTGATATAGTACTACTGACTTCTTTAAACCACTAATTTCAACTCTTGTAAAAGTTTTAAGACTGAAGGCATTGTTGCTTAAATAAGATGGAATGCCCCCAAAAGCCAGAGTAGAACTTTTCCCGTTCTAATCGAGAAAGAGAAGCGTAGAGCGTGGCATTAACCAAATAACTACTAGTGAGTTGTCCTCAGTATTGAGGACCACTGGTGAATAGAGCCGAGACAAAGCTCTTTATTTACTTATGTTTACTCTATAGAGCTTTCTGATATTTGGCATGAATGCCGCCAAGATGCCTCCCTAGGGAAGAATATGTCTATTCAGGACACCTTGCTGCAGACCCCAGACACAGTGGAGAGATGATATCTCTCAAGTGGTCTTAAAACATCTCAATATTGTTATTGCTGGGGGGGGGGGGGGGGGGGAGACCTGGGCATCTTTCCTGTCACTGCTACCCCTTACACATAGGAAAACAAAATGTGATGGATGGATAATGGCTTGACTTTAGTGTGCCATTAAAAGTCTGTTTCTTCAAACACAAAGCTGCAGAAAAGGGAATAAAATGGAACACAGCGACCAAACAGACTGGTAAATATGACAACATGTGTGTGATGACCCAATAAACCGAAAGAACTGTCAATAAAAACAGGTACAGACCCATGTAAGGATGGAGAAGAAGCAGAAAGCGATGGTGGCTCTGGCGGCGTCCGAGCCCTGATCCAGTGGCAGCTGATCTGGAGAGGTCGCCTGCCACTGATTCGCCAGAAAACAGAAGCCAACAAACCACAGAAAGCTGGCCAGACCTGCAGCAGGGAGAGCACTTTTGAATCTTTTCAGCCACCATTCATCGTTCATATTTGAAGGACAGAGTGGAGCTTTCTCACTTCTATGCCCCTTGGTGCTAAATTACCAGAGAATATGAGGTCCAGCAGAACAGCACGCTTTCTGTCCTTTATGTTGCTCATGGAAGGAAAGTAAAAGTCCAGGACCAGGAAGCAGAGGCTGCCAAGGAAGCAGCCCACACCCAGCGTGAGTCCATAGTTACAGGCATCAGCGTTGTTATTAAAGACGCAGAGCAAACGCTCACTCCCAATGTTGATGTAGCCTTCGTTGACAATGCAGCTGAACACCACTATGGAGAAGACCTGTAAGAATGGATGGTCCTTTATTAAAAAAATCACCACATGAATCACTCAGACATCCCACCATAGACAACAATGTGTGTGCATACTTGTGAACTGTCTTATGTCACCTCATCAAGACCTGTCCTGGTTTAATCATCACACCTATCCGATCTTAGTGGTTACAGAGAGTCCTGGTTAGGTGCAAGGCTAAGGTAGGAGTACAGGTTAGGTTTGGGTTGGGGTTAGACACAAACTGGTAATGGTTGAGGTCAGGTTTGGGTTTTGGAAAGAGTAAAAAGAGACAAAAATAGAGATAAAGAAATAGTCATTCACTTTGTGCCATTATGTAAGTCCTCTAAAGGAATATTCTTTTTTGTTGTTGTTTAAATTAACTTGAATTATTTATCTTAACTCTTGTGCTATCCTAGGCACATTAACATTGGGAGTTGGGTCATGTAGACCCCACAAGACAGTGTGCTGAACTTTTTTCTTCAATGATTTGTGATCTTCACTGGTTTCCATGGATTACATGAAATCCTCTTCACCTTTATCCACCTTTGTCATGGTAGGGAGAACACGTCAATGGTCATCTTGACCCCGTAGGATAGCACAAGGGTTACAGTGTCAAACACTGAAAACACTGAAGACCCACTCCGAATACCTTTTGACCTATTTACAAAACCTTCCCAGTGATCTAATTATTATGATTTTGCCTTTTTTTAACTGTCTTTTTTTATGATAAAGCAGAGCGGCAGTAGTTCATTCGAAATTTACCTCTGAGATGTAGGCAAGACCATAAGCACAGAGCAACATCCCCTCATCACCAATAACTGAAATATCTGTTAACACGCTCTCCTGCTAGCGCACAGCCCCTCACACCTCCAACCTAACATTATCGGTCCAACCAAAATGGTGAGCCATATCGGAGCTATCCAGCCGTAGAGTTTTGATCCGGTTATCAGCTCAGATGAGGACATTGAAGACGCTCATGGATCTGTTCATCTACAAGTGGAGGCATCAGAATGGAGTGGAGCAGGACACTTCCTGTAGCAGCTGCGTCAAAGCTACAAGCTTCTCCAGCTGTATTTTTCATCTGCTCCTGATTCACAATGATTTGGACAAAGAAATACTTCAAAATGCAATTATAAGAATAATTTTCTTTTTTAAATGTTCTCCATCATTAGAAAAAAATGCCACAAGAACATGTTAAAAACACCAAAAACACCATTTTCATCAGATCGGGTCTTTAAAGGGTGACTAGAATTAACAAGTCAGATAAAATATTTGTAACATACTGTTGGAAAAACAATTAGTGCTGAACCTTTTCCCAAAATATTCCAACCAGGGTTGAGATGGTCATTACACAAACATTTAAACTCTTTATTATTTTGTAACAATTGGCCATCTTTGCAACCACATATTCATCGAAAAGCTTTCATTGTATGAGGTCACTGGTGAAGACGGCCACTAACTTTCTGACAGTGCGGTACTGTCACTGATCAGATGCTTCAATAAAGACTTAAAGATCCAATCCAATAAAAAAAAGTGTGTTCAGTGTTTTAAGTATGTGGCATTTTTCTTATGATGGAGAAAATTCTAAAGAGAATTAAGATAAAAATTGCATTTTTGAGTATTTCTTTATCCAGATTGTTGTGAATCAGAAGCAGAGGAAAAATATGCCATTTGAAAAAAGCTTGTACTTGTGATGTAGAAAATACTGTCTAGCTTCAATGTTGATTGCCATTTTCGTTGCACCGGTAATGTTGGCCTGGAGGTGTGAGGGGCTTTAAGCCAGCAGGGGAACATGTAAACAAAGGGATGATGAGAAATGAGGGCAGGCTCACTCCACTCCAGTAGTCCCGCCCACGGCTCAGAGTCAAATTTCTAATGAACTCTGCAGAAACTGTGTGTCCTAGAAAACAACACAGGTTTTTGGATAAGTTGACTGGAAATGTTCTACAATAGATCAGAAGATGATCAGAGTAAATGGTTTGTTGCACGAATCTGTGTGGTAACACCTCAAAAGGAACAGTCATCTGAATACATTTAAAAAGACATGCTTCACTTTTCGTTAATATTTTTCCCACGCCACAAAAACTGTGGATAAAGTTGTTTCTCATTATTATTTTTTAAAAATGACATTCTTTTTTAAAACTGCTGGAGCCTCATTCACTAAAGTGTCTCATTATTGGTTTAGGTTTCAAATCTTTTTTTTTTTGGTGCTGCTTCATTCTAACATGTTGCTTCCCTTTTATAAAACGACTCTTCCCCCCCCAACAACTATCAAACAGAACAGATGAGACCCAAATGATGATAGCTGATCCATCTTTTACTGTGAGGTGGCTCCCAGCAGTCTACTTGGCAGGTTTTAAAAACCCACCTCTAATTAACTATCGAAACAAAATGGGGCTCCTTACAGAGGCATGTGGAGGCAGCTAAAAATCATGTTTTCTGTTCTTCTTTGGACAAAAATTATTCATCAAAAATGTATCTGTATAAACAAGTTCTTAACGCGGTCTTAATGCAAAATAGATGCTAAAAACGCGGGGTGCGTGCAGACAAAGGGAGGCTGCAGACAGGCCGTCTGCTCAGAGAGCCAGCATACTGCAGAGAAGGCTTACCCACGACAGCAGTCTGAGGATGGTGCGAGGATGCGTAAAGAACGCAACCGGGTCAAAACTGACGCTCCCGGCTTTCCTGGCGCCGTACGCGCCCGTAGCTTCCATCCCTCCGGCTTTGTGCTGGATGATGGTCGCCCACAGACCGAGAGAGTCGAGGGGAGAGCAGCGCGGAGCGTTGGCGTCTCCTCCAGCCTCCGTGTGAAGTCACACCGCGTCACAGGAGCGCATCAGCAGCTGCAGCAACGCGCCGCTTTCTGACGCTTTGCCTCTGGCTCTGGCTGGTCTATTCCATTCATATCCACAAACTAAAAAAAACATCCAGCCTTTTTAATTTTTTTCTTTTATTAAAAAGCACACCATATTTCCTGTTGTAAACGTTCAAACCCCATTTGATTGGAGCATTAGACCAACATTTTAATAAAACGGTGGTGTAACGTCATAAACATGGAAAGGCCAAAAATAAAAGGTCATTTGAACATGAGTGATGTCTTTATAGGCATTAATATATAAGTCAAAATAATCAGGGAGAAAATAATCAATACAGAGCTATGATTGGAATACGTGTTTATGAATTAAAAATAAATGGTGCCTGATCTATTGCAGTAAAGTTCTGCAGTAACAAAGGTTCATATACATCTTTATTTCAGTCTATGGAATTTTTTGGGGGGATTCTGATTTCATTTCCAGAAGTGGGAATGATCGAAAGCATGGAAACAGGTAATGTCTGCACTGAGAAAAAGAGCTTTTTAGAGATACAGAAATTGACAACTTCTTCAGATTCTTCTCTGAACAGTAATGTTGCGATGAAAAATATGGCATCACAATCTGGTCAGCCAATGGTTAGCACTACAGTATCAGTAACACTACATCACATGTAGGGAACTGCTTTCTTTTATTTCTGATGGAAAATTACAACACCCCACTTTTTGAAGACTTTTGGGTTTAAAAAAACCTTTTTATTTAATCAGATTAAACAAACATATACAAGTTTAGTTAAATTAATTAAAAATAGATGCAGAAATAAAAAAATCAAGTCATGTGACATACACACATACACAAATCAAAGCAGAGCTGTTCCAGTCTTTGTATTAAAGCTCATCCTTAGTTTCTTTGCCCTTTGTTGTGTCTTCTTCTTGGGCCTCCATATATTTCTTTCTTTCTTCATCCTCCTAGAAGCACAACAGAAAGGGATCTATTAATGGCAGCCTTCAAACTCACAGCCATACAAATCATTTGCTGACACGTGAAAAAGATGATTCACCTTTACTCTGTACTTTTTGGCTTTCTCCATCTCTTTATCGATAAATCGAACCAGATCCTTCAGTTTCCTTTTTCCTCTGTAAACCACCATCTGAGAGAAAGAACAAATGATGGAGATTCCTGAGGTCAAGAGAGCTACGTTCTACAAATGTGTTCAGATTTAAAAATACAGTAAGTGAAAGCAACACAAATGTTTATAATTTGTGTTACAGATTTATATGTGCCACTGAAAGAAAAGGTCAGCGTTAAATTTGTTTTCATGGAATTCCATTTTCCACACAAGGCTATGGAAAAGTGAGCGAGATTTGTTTTATTGAAGTCAGTATTTCCTCCATTTTTCATTCATCAAATGCTTGCATCATGTTGTGGTTCCACCCAACCATTGACAGCTGAAAGCATTTTGCCTAAGAACGCAAAACCAAATTCATTTTATGATGAACAGTTTGTTGCAACAGACATCATTATTGTCCTGGATTTGCAGCCACAGCACACAAAAATATTGCCCTGATGAGCAATTAGCCATATCTCCAAGACTATTATATAAACACAAGTTTGTTGATGTTGTGCAGCAGCTAACAGGCTCTGTGCATGACTCCCTAAATATTGTCCTACGAAAAATGGGACAGTAGCATTTATACTGAAATTAGAATCTAACTCAGTTTTCTGTTTTGAGCTACTTTTTTCTCCAAAATATAAATGTTAGACTCCAATAATTTGCAAATGTCTTTAAAGACCCACCCCAATGAAAATTGTGTTTTTAAAATATGTTTGTGCCATTTTTCACATGATGGAGGAAAATTAAGCTTAAATTACATTTCTGAGTATTTCTTTATTCAAAATATGTATTCAAATCAGGAGCAGATGAGAAAATGCTGTTAGAAAAAGTTTGTTGTTGTGACGTAGATACTATTACGGCAAGCCACAAGCTCCCCTGCTCCCTGCTCCGCTCCATTCTGATACATCGCATGTGGATGACTAGATCCATGTACGTCTTTATTTTCTCGTCTGAGTTGACATCTTGCTCAGAACTGTACAAATTGATGGTTTCAACATTGCTTGCCATTTTTGTTACAATGGTAATGTTTGGTTGGGGTTGTAAGGGGCTGTAAGGGGCAGTAAGCTAGCGGGAGAGAATGTAAACAGATGATGGGAAGCAGGGTCAGGCTTACTCCATGCCAACAGTACTGCTCACTACTCAAGGTTACTTTCTAATGAACTATTGCAGCTCCTCAGAAACTATGTCCTGGAAAACAACCCATTTTTTATTCTGGCTAAAAACTGCAAAATCCTGGTTAATTGACCTCTGGGAACACTTTAAAAAATTTAAAAGATGATTGGAGTTTGACTTTAAGTCTTCTGGAGAATAGTGTTTGCTCTTATCTATGATTATTGTGTCCTACCCTTTCTGTATACAGAGCAGGAAACAAGCAGAGGGAGGGGTAGGCTCCCTGTGTGGACATGTTGATGTCATTGGCAGAAGCATCGATGCGAGCGATGACCACATCCTCCTGCTCCCTGAAAGCCTCGGCTAGCTCTTCCAACAGTGGGAACAGAGTGCGGGAGGCTTTACTGTAAGGAAGATCTGAACATAGAACAAATGATTCATTACAACACTCAACCGCAGTGCATCATTTGTAAAACTGTGTTTGTTTATGAGACAAAAAGCACCTTTGATACATGCAAATGATAAAAGATGCTTCATATCCTTTTCATGACAATAAAAAGTACTTTTTCTGGTTTTAAATACTGCAAAAATACAAATGTCTCCACAATCTGGTGGATCAAAAGCATGAAAACAGATTTATAAGGTGTGTTCACATACAGAACAGAACAAAAACCGTCTTGTCAGGGTTAAAAGCTACTTTCTCCAGATTCATTCCCACCAGCTCCTTCACAGGCTTTTGGTCCCAGTCTTCAGGAATCGGCTCACTCTGCATCTTGGGCTGTTTTAGAGACACAAACAAATGAAGCTGGAAAACACGTAACCACTGGTTCCCATGCATCAAGCAGGACTTGTGAGTTCCTGGTACCTTGGCGTTTCCATCCAGATAGGACTGGCAGAACTCCTGAATGACCTCTACATTCAAGGTGTCAGAG
Organism: Oryzias curvinotus; assembly: GCA_023969325.1. Classification (NCBI taxonomy): domain Eukaryota; kingdom Metazoa; phylum Chordata; class Actinopteri; order Beloniformes; family Adrianichthyidae; genus Oryzias; species Oryzias curvinotus. The sequence goes on from CM043706.1 coordinate 32,996,277, forward strand.
GGCAGGTGGTAGGTCACGTGATCTGTCAAGTTGACCAATCGAATGAGAGGAGCCTCAAAGTCCCGAACCCGGAAGTACTCCATAAGTCGTCCGTTACGAGATTCAGCCACGTTGACCAAAACAAACAAAATCTAAAAACAAAAACACAAACTTAGTAGTAAATGGTCAATATTATCAAAGTATTTGATTTTACTAAACTTTGTCAAGGTATATTGATCTGAAGCACATAAGAAATGATTCACAGTGTAAGTTCCTTTGTAGTAGTGAAAATAAAACCATGTTCTGTAGGATGTGGAGATGATCAATGAGGTGTTTTGCTTTTGGGAAATGCTAAAGAAAGTCTTCTGGCATGAGTGTTTTGCATACCTTCATCCTAAACTCCTCTGCAGCGCTGCTGAAGGCAGAAGAAATCTCTTCAAAGTCTGCAGAACTCTTGTTGACAAAGAGGAGGGCGTGGTTTAACACAGGTGAGCTCAAGATCTGAGAGGCTGTCTGCAATAACGGAGAGGAAGAACCCTTAATTGTGTTAAACAACAAAATCATCAACTGCACCATGAAGCGCTCTAACTACTGGAGCCACAAACTGTGAGCGTGATGGATGAAAAGAAGAATCAGAAAACTAGGTTTGAATTTTTGACATTCGTGGTGAATGGATTTGTATTTTCTGATTATTTTCCCTTTTATAACAGCATTTGACGAAATTAATTCAAAATGTGTCTTTCTTTTCAATTAATGCTTCAAACAACAGTACCTGGCCATCATACTCAGTGACCGGATCCATCTTGTAGACAGAGATAAAGAGGACCAGCTCCTCTTTTGAAGTCTGAGGCGTCATTTTGTGAGCCTTGATGAGTTCAGACTACAACCCAAAAACACAGTAATAAAACAGATGTTTTCTGAGTGAGACTGTGAACAAAAAATGTAAGTTTCTTCAGCAGTTTAAGAATAATCAACAAAAAAATGTTGTAATTGTAAAATAAAGACTTTTATCAGGTTACTGAAACACAGGAAAGCATTTTATGAATAAAAAATAGGTTCAAGTTAACGCTTGAACATTTTGCAAAAACTTCTTCCTGACTCACTTTTAAAATGTTTTCCACATTCTAACTTCTTTGATATTAATATACTAAATAAGTCTATTGACTGTCATAGCCAGGGTTTCTGATGCTCTTGTGTTGGTCATACTTTTTTAAGCAGTAATACAACATCTTGCGAAAGTCTGTATTTCCTGCTGACTTCCTCGTTCTGTGTCAAAGCAAAGCTGATGTCAGGAAGGTCCACTGCCGCAGCATGGAAGACCTGGACGTACGCTTGGGTCAGTTCCTGCACAAATACACACAAATGACTAAACCTGCATAGGTTAGTGCAAAAATAGGAAATACGATCTGAAAGGACAGTTTTTACCTTAAAGAATCCAACCACCATCAACTCCTCAGAGGCCCCAAACTGGTTTAGATCAGTGATGAGGTCAGCAGCTGACCCCGATCTCCTTCTCAGCCATGTCAAGATGGAAGCTGAGCTCTGAGGATCTTCAACACAATTCATAAAAATGAGTTACCTTCCTCCAGAAAGGCGTTCAGGGTGTAGCACCATTTCATCATCTGATAAAATGTTTCAAAGGGGCTTCCAATACAACTCAAACTATCACAACAATCAGAGGTCTGTGATGAGAGACAGAATCGCCTCATATTGGTTTAGCCTGAAACATTTAGACACGCGGAAAAACTCCTGTCTCAGAGCATAAACCTTTTGTAAAAACTTTTTTGTTTGCCTTCATCTAGCTTTTTTGCCATAAGAGAAAAGGAGTGAGCTTTATAAAAACTGAGAATTGCTGCAGAGATTATGGAGGTCATATAAAATAACATACGAAAAACCCAAGTTTCTGGATCGTGTGCCTAAATGTGTTGGCATAGCACAATAGCCTTTTTACTATTTTTCCATTTCATTTTAAACTTTGACATCTTAGTGGATCACGAAGATTACTCTTGATGTACTCTTACACACCAGGGCAGGGTACAGGGTTGTGTATATCTCCAGAGATGTATAATCTGACCATAGGGTAGCTGGTCCCATTGAGCTCTTTAACCAAGTCTTTTTCCTGAGTCACGTCCACAACTCCCAGTTTGACCTCTGACCCCACGAGGGCTTCAGCTGCATCCTTGAATGCTGCTGACACACGATGAGCTTCTTTGGTAAAAGGAGTGTCTGAGAAGCACACAGAGTAAATATAAAGCTTTAAACTTATAATTTAATCATTTGAAGCATTCGAAAGGAAAAGTAAAACGGCGCAGGTCGGAGTGTAACTTACAGAAGTGCACCAGAAGCTGCTTGTACTTCCGCAGTGCTCTCTTGAAATGCTCCTGTTTCAGTTGTAAAACTCCATCCTCCTCTGGAAGCGTTGTGTCTCCTTGAGGTCCAGATTGTGTGTCTGAACAAACGTCCACACAAAGGCAAAATGCCATTACACCCAATATTAGCAGATTCCTCATGGCGGATCACAGGCAGTTTGACAGCATGGACACTGAACAGACTTGGCAGGAAGGTGTGGAGGGAGAGTTGTGCAAGGATGAACTGATAAGTTTGGACCAGTGTTAAGCCAGTAATTGTAGTGCTTTTGTTATCAGCCTGCTATGCCCAACAGTCTGTTGTTGATTAACCCTCCTATCTGAGCTCTGCTGTATTCCTGCCATTGGCAGCGGCTCGTGTCGAGTTACGAACGTCCTTTACCTTGGAGGGCATTTCCCAACAAGGTCAAAATAAAATGTCTAGAAAGAAAGAAAAGATGTCAAATTCATGCTCTCAGTTGATGTTATCCAGGAAGAAAATTTTGCAGCACTTTGAAAACATAAAAAAAAAGAGGAGAAACGTTTTTGAAAACAAGAACGAAATACAAGAAACATATGTTAGCATTGCGACAGCAGAGTTTGTTTTACATGACAATCTTATGTTTAACAACAAACATCAGCCATTAAAGTTGATCAGGGAGAGGAACTCTAAACTTAGTAACACACAACATTATTCATTTTCTTGGGATTTTACATGGTGAATTATAGACTTACAAAATACAAGCAAAGTAAAAACATTGATGCAAACAACAACCAAAAGAAGTTAAGAAAAATGGAGAAAGAGGAAATTATTCTAGTACACTGTATGGAATACCCAATGGCATTTAGGCCAGTGCAGTGATATAGATTATATATATAGACACATTTGTACAGAATTCGTAACCTGACATGGATAAAAAAATAATTAATAATAATTAATGTGCATGTGAAGTCTGGCCTTTAATTCAATAGTTTTCCAAATGTATGCTGAATTGTGGGTCCTACTTGCCTACATCAGATATACTACTTTGGTTTTGCAATTGTCAATGATGCATATTGTATATGATTTTTTTGTATTAAAATCTCAAAGGATTGCATATGAATAGTGTTGGTCACCTGGTTTGGAAGCGATTAAAAAAACAGACTATCAATTTCTTATAAAAAGCTATCCCCATTGTTGTAGCACAGCAAGAGGAAATGTTTTATTTTATTTCACTTTGCAAAGCATTTAGATTATATTAGATTTGAACTAATATCTTCACTGTATCATGCACTTGTTAATTTGTTGACAGTCCCTAAGAGATGCCGCTGGGTCCATCCATCTTCTATTCCGTTTTGTCCCTTTCAGGGCTGCCGGAGCCAATCCCGGCCACATCCTGGACAGGTTGCCACATGCCTATGGACAATTTAAAGTGACCAATACACCTATGAAGAATGTTTTTGGATGGTATGAGGAAGCCAGAGACCCCGGAGAGAACCCACGCATGCACAGGGAGAACATGCAAACTCCACACAGAAAGGTCCCCCATTGATGTTCTGTTTCAGGTCCCACAGCCAGGACCAGGGGCCTTCTTGCTGTGAGGCAAGAACGCTAACCACTGCGCCACAGTGCAGCCTATATATAATATATAATATATATTTCTAATCTGTCAAGCAGCAGGGGCAGTGCAAAGAACGCACATCGAAGATTAACGAAAATTAACAAAGTGACAGCTACTAACATAAATGTGAATTCTATAATCCTGCCATTGTCTAAGACTTTCACTAATAACCAGGGGGAACTGCTTTCATGTAATAGCACTTAACTGTGAACCATATGGGCCAGAAGATGTATCACACAATAGTCACTAGATTTATTTAGTGTAACAGCTTTACACTTATTACAAATATAAGGAGAACACTCACATCGTGCCATGGCATCTCTTTTCTGCATTTGCCACATGTGTATCTGTAGCAGTCAACACATTGCATATTAGCGTGATTGTTCTTGCAGTGATGCTTGACCTGACACATGGCTCTTTTTCCAGGGCTGGGTATGGAAGGTTGTTGCCGAAGCAATTGTTCTTTTTATGCCTTCTTTGCACCCACATAAGAGTTAGCCAACTCTCTTGCAAGCTCCACCAGGAAGTCCACCCGTCTCTCCTGCCTCCCGATGCATGCTTGGTACAGCACATGTGCATTTAGCGCTGCCATGTCAACCATGTTATAGAACAGAGCGACTGGCCAGCGCCGTATTCCTGTGCGAACCGTATACTCCCGCACCATCTGGTCCATCACATCCACTCCGCACTTTGTGGTGTTATACAGGGTGACTGTGTTTGGCTTCCTTTTAGTTGTTTTCTCAGTCTGAACCCTGCTGTGCATGCTGCTGAGAATGAAGATGGTCTTCTTCTTTTTGGGCGCATACACCATCAGCGTGGCACCAGTGGTTGAAAATACCTAATAAAGACAAGTTGTTATTTTCATAGCACTTTCACAAACAAATGAGAAACAAATAAACATAGAGCAACAAAAGACCTGCAACATACCAGAGTGGTGAATTCATCGCGGTCTGTCTGCCTAGTGGATTGAGGAATTTCCCGGCGAATCTTGTTGAGTGTGCCGAGGATGGTGGATTTCTGGCTAAGCAGTCGTTGCGCAAGTGACAGCAATGTAAAGAAATTGTCTGTAGTAACATTTCTGCCCTTGTCCAGGAATGGGTCCATCGGCCTCATCACAACATTTTCAGACAGTCGCTCCCCACTGGGATGACTGGGGTCCTTGCCAAGATATGGGAGGACATTGCAAATATACTTGGATTTCAAGTCGCGACCCACCCAAAACTTGATCCCAAACTTGTCAGGTTGCAATATATTGCAGGAAACAGCAGTGAGTCTTTGATGGGAAAAGCTGTTTGTCAATAGTGATGTGCCGACCAGGGCTGTAAGATGTGATGCAGTCGCTGACAAATGATCCCCACACAGTAGAAATTGCAGAAAACTAATCAGTCTTTGCTCGCTCGCTGCGGGTGGACCTGTCATCAAAGCGTAGGTGTCGCATGATGTCTTGGAAGCGATCATGGGAAATAGTTCCAATGATCTGTGGGTTTCCCAGGTCTGCTGACCAGCAGTCACGTAGTGATGGAAACTAAGTAAGCCCCCACAAGATAACAATTGCAATAAATGTCATTAGTTCCGGGAGGGCCATAAACCAATCAACATGCTCTGTGTGCTGTGCATTTTGAATTGTTCTTTCTTGAATGCTATGAAGCATTTCCAGAGTGATGAAACAGAGGAAGCTCTGAGGGCGACTTGAGATACTTCTACTGGCCTTAGCTGATACCTCTCCATCTGTGGCATATGCTTCTATTGGGGTGAAATGGGGAAACTCCCCCACCCTACATGCCAACATGAACAATCCTCTGCCCATGATCATCTCAACACAGCTGCTTAGCAGCTCTCTCTCCCCCATACAAACAAACAACAACCATCACCCCACACTCTCCACACTCTCTCTTTAATTAGTAAGATATTGTTATAATTCTGTTATAACAATGTTGAAAATACATTGAGAGTGTTTATACTGTAAAAAAAAAGGCTCTCAAGGGATCAGATTGTAAAATATGTGGCTTTTTTGGCTCTCTCAGTCAAAAAGGTTCTGACCTCTGTAAGCTTCTACTGGGGTGAAATAGAGAAACTCCCCCACCCTACATGTCTTCATGAACGATCCTCTCCAACAGATCAACTCATCACAATCAGCCCTCTCTCCCCCACAAAAACAAGCAACCACCCCCACCTCACAGTTCCCTGCCCATTCCTCAGGTAATGGCCACATTTACAAATCAAATGATGCTAATTTTAGTCAACTGAGTGGCCAGTTAGCTTCTCTGTGGCTAAAAGAGAGCTAGAAAAATCCAGGACTTCTAGTGTTAACAGTGTTAATACCGGAAGTGACGCAAAAACTTTGCCTTGCTAAACATTTTTGTAATCTGTATTGTAGTAATACAGTTTAAAAAAATTATTTTGGACTGTTTCATGAATCTATAATGTCCACATAAAGAAAACAATAATAAATAACTTAAAAAAAAAAATCATACACCATTGGTTTTGTATTACGTCCCTTTCTGTTAGAAGCTGTGTCTCCGCTTTTGTTGTTGTGATTTGGTATTTTGTAATTTGCACCCAGATTGGCTTTTGTGTTTCAGGACTTTGTCATTTGTTCTGTGATTTGCTATCGTGTTTCAGTATTTGTTAATTTGTACTGGGATTTGTTGTTGTTGTATTTTAAATGTAAATGTGTGGCCACCGTAGAAGCTAACACACTTAGAATAACACAAGACCCATTACAATATTGGAAAAACAACCAGAAAACATATGCACAACTTAATCAGATCACACTTGAATTTTTATGCATACCATCTTCATCTGTATCCTGTGAAAGAGTTTGTTTTATTGCAGGGGAACCACCTTGGAGCAAAGACACTCCAAAAGCTTTTGGTCCTCAGTAAAAATATATAATTGAATCAATTTATAGTCTGTTTATTGTAAAACAATTCCAGAAATAAGTGAAACATTTTAACTTCTAACTTTATTATAGACTAAATTTGCTATATTTTACACACCAAGTCATTTTAGCTTTTAGGCAAATATTTTTTTTTCTTTTTAATTAAGAGGAATTTATAATTTAATATAAAATCACAGGCTGATGTTAGGTTTGCAGCAGGTAACATCGTATTTTAATTTTATTTACCTGCAATAATCTTAGAATTACTGCAGAGGTCACTATTGAGCGACCAACACTCGACATGCATCAAAAACTCACAGCCGGATGTGATGGAGAGAATCCAGTAGTTTTTCAAAGTAAGACATAAATCCTAATCTCAATCTGCAAACAAAACGGAAACTAATTGGTTATGTTTCCTTTCTGTGTGGACCGGTGTGGGTACCGAATGTTCTCGGGTTGCCGGATGTTCTCGGGGTCCTTCGGGGTCCTTCCAATGAGTTATATCACTAGAGGAGACATTACGTGGTTCCTCATTGGAGGAGAGCACCGCCATCTTGGTGAGGTCAAGTTTTGAAGACCAAACCGCTTTTTATAACATTTAATAAAGAGCTCTGTTTTTACTTTCAATCACTTCATTATATGAAAAAGAAGAATGGCTTGAAATTGCTTAGTTTTTTTCAGAAATACAAACTTCACGAGTACCCCTAACTTAACTAGTATTAGACTATTTAGATTTTTTCTATGTTCCTTTATTTTATTTTACTTATGTTTTTATTTATTTGTGTGTTATGTTCATTGTTTCTCTTTTCCCCTCTATTCTTTATTTTCTATCTTAATATGTTATGTTTGGCAATGGTGACTGATCTTCGAGGCAATATTGATTACATTATTATTGTTCGTTGTTAACGTTAATGTCATTGTTAATGTATGATTACCAAATGGTACAAAGTAACCCACAGACCGGTGACGTTCTGCTGCCCAGGGTTAGGAACTGCTGGTTTAGATGATATAATTTAAATATTTTCCCCCAGAAATATGTTTGTTTAAACAATTTTAAAATAAATTATTACAGGAAAAAGTGGCAATTTTGAATGCATTGTTTTTTCTTGTCTTTTGTTTTGCTGCAGCAAAGAAATATTAAAAGTAAATAATAATAGCTTTCTCACATTCTGTTTACCGGGAGATAAAACAGAAATAGCAGAACAATAATAATTTTATGACCTGCCTCTCAGACCAGGTGTGGTGATTCAAAACAACAAGAAAAGAGAGTAGAGTTTGAAAAGAATTTAACAACCAACAAGAAAAAAATTAGTTATTAAAGATAATAATATTGCTTGTCTCCCTGGGTGAGTAATAAACACAGTGTATGTATTTGAAACACCTTTTTAATATGTGTTCTACCATTTAAGGTAAACAGATGCTTGTCAGTCTGCATGTGCTGCTGCTGTATTTGGCATTATAACAAAAAGCTCAGAAGAGCTTGCAGTACAATGATGAGAAAATGTAGTTAAACAAAGTGTCCTTCTGAACGGAAGTCTACTAAAGCCAAATATCTGCAAGCGATTTTTAATAATACTGAATTACATAACACAATAATAATACAAATAAAGCATGAAACTACTTGATTGTTTCTAAAGCAACTTAAAGGTAGTCGACAAGTTTCAGAAGAGAATAGTGATTACAAAAGTACAATAGTAGGCTACCTTGTCTGGATAAATAAAGGATTTTGAAAGTTAACAATCTCATCAAAAACAAACATTTATGCTCAAGAGTTTTGTATCAATTGCTTTGTGTCATCCTTGTACACCTAAACATATTCTTTACATACTTTATAAAGCCTCTGTGATGAAGTTATTTCTTTACAGGAAGACATGGAATGTACAGATTTTTAAAAAATGAACAAATAAACCATCAGGAACAGAAAATCACATGTGACGACTCCAGCTTTTCATGTTGTAGCAGTGTCCAAGCTAACTTTTTTTCTTAATGTCTTTGTTGATATGCATACACGTGTGCTGAGCTTTACTTAGATACATAAAATACTGAAATTGCTGTTTACTGTGCAAAAGGTACACCTATTTGCTAAATATAAATGTTAAAAGCAGAATTTTATTCATTCATCTACTTTTCCCTTTCCGGGTCACAGGGCTGCTGGAGCCTATCCCAGCCACGTGTGGGCGAAGGCAGGGGAAACCCTGGACAGGTCACCAGTCTGTTGCCGCAGGGAAGAGTGTCCACAACCACACACCCATGCACTGTCACAATCACACAGGGACAATTTAGATTAAACCTATAAAGCATGTTTTTGGACAGTGGGAGGAAGCCTGGAGTGAACCCACACATGCACACGGAGAACATGCAAACTCCACGCAGGTTCTACATTGATGTTTTTTGGTCCAGGTCCCCCAGCTGGGGCTTGAACCAGGGTCTTCTTGCTGTGAGGCAAGAGCACTGACCACTGCGCCACCATGAAGCCCAAATGTGCAGCATTTAAATCCTCATAATTTACTTTCTCCTCTGAACAGTTAACAGTGCTTTGGTGTTTAAGACTGCCGCCTCACAGCAATAAGACTGATTCAGATCCTGGCTGGGTTTCTTGGTTTATATGAAGATGAATGGTTTTAATAAAAAAAGAAACAACAACAGAAGAAAAGTGTTCAGAAAAATGATGGAGCCAAGAATGTCTAAATATGATGTCATCTTTCAAAAACATAGATTTCTTTTTTACATCCAGGACAGTAGTGAGCCACATCTTGACAGCTAGGAACGGCAAAGGGAATCAAACAGAAACCGCAAAACAGCCTGAAACAGAAAAGGAAAAAAATGTTGACTGTCCTTGCAAAATGTATGCATTTTGGCATTTCTTCTTTTCTTACCCTAACAAGGTAAGGGTCATACAAATGCCCCAAGCTTGTTTCCCAGCCACATGTTTGACTTTGGTGGTCACAAGTTCTTGGCAGTGAGGACAAGCCACCAAACCAGGACTTTCCCTCAAACAGGACACTATGATCGGAACAGGTGACGGCTGAGACACCACTGCTACTGTCTGACCCTCTGTCCTTCTCACACCAACTGTCATTCAGAAAACAAAAAACACAATTAGCATTTGTCATCATGTGTTAGAAGGAGTTCAATAAAAGAATCAAGTGTAACAGGATAAACTCAATACTTTGTGTAACTTGATGGAAGATGACTCCAGGAGGTTGTGGGGATGAAATCACAACCATGGAAGGTGTCGTTAGCAAAGGAAAGGGGTTTGACTGAACTGTAATCAGATTTAAAGACAAACATTTGTATACATTTTTTGTTAAAATGTGGACATGGCTTCTCATTTTAAACAATAATTAAAGACACTGAAATAACTTACTAGGCATTTTCTGTTTAACATAAGAAATCCGATAATGAGGTGAAAAGACGAAGTTTGTGTTTGTTACAATACAAAGAAACCACAGTTTATCATGTATTTACAGCCTAAAATAAAATGTTTAGGACAGTTTTTGACTAATCAATTGATTTTTTTCTGCATTACTCATACTTTTTTTGTGCTCTGCTTCAGCTTAACATGGCATCACTGCCCTGGACATGACAGTCTAGATATAACCCTCTGATAGTTGGTCTTACATACTTTCATAGAACACTCTTATTTTGTGGTGTTCATAACCAGCTCAATAATCAAAAGCTGTCTCTGTCATGTGGTCCTAAACAAGCCCAAATCACAATACCTCTACCACTGTGCCCAATAAGGTGTAAAAGGAAGAGAGTTACTCTTTACAAAGGGTGTTACCTGCATCTCCGTAGGCGGGAGGAGGTGTTGAAGGTGATGGGGGGGTGTAGGCTGGGGGGTTCGACACCGGTATTACCAGAGCAGGTGGCTGCTGACTGATCTCCTCATATGAAGGAGGTTCCATTGAATTAGACATCAGTCACACAGATGGCTTCTGATAACAAGACCAAAGTTTTGGTAAGAATAAAACTCAGATCGAAGCAAAAGCAAAAATACACATTTATAATTCAGCAATTGTCCATTTTCCTAATTTTGGTTTCTGAGTTGTATTTGTCTGCACCCGACAGCTCATTAACCTAAAAAAATCTGCTTCAATTAAAATTCAACTTTTTCTTTTTTTGTTTGCTGAACTTTCAGTCCTCATCGAGCAGCACAGTAAAAGGTCATTTTCCTAATGGATGTAGTTTTTATTGCAGCAAATCCATCCATCTTCTGAACCCATTGAATCCCTTTAAGGGTCAGAGGGTTACAGGAGCCAACCCAGATACTGTTGTCTGAAAGCAGGGTACACCCTGAACAGGTCGCCAGTCTGTTGCAGGCAAGGAAAGTTAATAAGGATGATTATTCACTTATAATAACAGACTTTCATGTATAAAGAAGCCCTTGCTGTTGCTAAGGGCTCAAATAAAAATAACATATCCCAAAACAAAACCTTTAGATACAAGCCAGCATTTGCAAAGGAAACAAATTTTATTTTGGAAAAAAAAACAAAAAAACATGATGCATATTTAGCTCACCTCCTACCTGTATGGAAATACAATGAAACAAGCATGGAAATTTAAGGCATCAAGTTTCTTTCACATAATCCCTGTGACATATAAACAAAGTTTCTGTCTACTCCATGTTTCAGTTTGTACCAAAAAAAAAACAACAACAAAAAAACCGAAATCTTCTCCCAATGGGGAATGACTAAAAAAAACTGTGTACAGTTGAAATAGTCTCTGGTAGTTGTTGAGTTGTTGTTTGGAGACAAAAGTTACATAACAGCACTTTAGACCTCAGATTGACACACACAGGTTTGTGTCTTTAATTTAGATAATACTATAATTATAATACTCCCTCCTAAAGTGACAGGGGTTGCCTTAATGTACGATAGCTGGTGTATTGGCAGTAATTTACTTCTCTACTTCCTGCCTTTTTCCTGCTTCCAGTTTCTACGTATGATTAAAAATTGTTTTACCAGTTTTGTACTTTTTGATAGAAAAACAATATATCCAGTTTGACCATCTGTTCACTTTTACTATTTTTATTATAGGTGAAATCTTTAATCTTAAACAGGCCGTGTGTACTAAATGCCTAGAAATAGTAAATTAAGGAAATGATCAAGACAAGTTGATGAAACAAACTTCAGCAAAGATAATTCCTGAACATGTTTTCTGTGAAACACCAACAGCAACAACCTGGAAGCTCACGGGTAAATCTACTCTTGTGTAAATAGTGACAAGCCTTTTCCCCTGGTGTGAAGACAAACACTGGACATACACACACTTTACACATTATCTAGAAAACATTTCAATTACTTTGGCCAATAGTGAATTTGATCTGGTGAAAACTACAAAGCGCTGAAAAAAACTGAATGGTCTTACCTTATGCTCAGCGGGAAACATCACTGGCCGGAAACAAAACAAACCACAATGAGAGAAGCTGCAACGTCACTCTCAGCTAAACCTGCTCCATGCTGGAATTACAAACATTTTCCAGTCACGTGTTGAAACCGGCCCCGCTGGTTTTCCCAGCCATTCTTAAATTTTCTTCGCTCCATTGTTATCCTGATAAAAAGGTTTTGTGAAAGACTTTCAGAAAAAAAGTATCCTTTAAAATATATTTTTCAAATGCAGTTACAAGTGTGCTTAGTGGTGTAAGGGTAGGTTATCCAAGGGTAGGGGTCGTGGGATGGGTGTGTCAGCCTCTTGATTTGATCTTCTTGGTTTTATCCCTGACAGATTGGGGATATTACATATATGCTGGAGAGATGTTATTGCCCCTGCTGGGCCTTTCATTGGGGGTGGGGACGTCATTGATGTGGGGCCTTTCACTGGACCCTGGGCTTGTGGGGGCCTTGTCTCTGCACCATGATCCTGCTCCCTCTCGTCTTCCAGGGTGGTCTCTCTCTCTCTCTCTCTCTCTCTCTCTCTCTCTCTCTCTCTCTGTGTGGCTGGTATCAGGCTGTCTTGAGGGTGGAGGTCCTGGCCTTCTACTTTACCGTGGAGGGTCCAGGGGCGGGAAGCACAGAGGAGCAGTGGTTAGCAAGAAAGTCCTGGTCCGAGGGTCTCTGGCTTCCTCAAACACCCCAAAAAACATGCTTTATAGGTTAATTGGGGACTTTAAAATTGCTCCAAGGTCTGCCTGTATGTGATTGTTTGGTCCTGCAAGAGACTGGTGACATGTTCAGGGTGTACCCCGCCTTTGCCTAACTTCGTAGCTGAGTTGGGTCAAGCAGTCCGGTGACCCTGAAAGGTATTCAGCAGGTTCTGAAGATGGATAGATGGATCAGTCTGAGGGCCCTCACTGTCTGAGCGGCCTCTCTAATGTTTGCTCCTCAAGGGGGAGTTGAAGGTTTATGTTGCCTGTATGTGTGCTGGTGTACAAACATGTGAAGCTGGAGTGCCCGCACAAATGCACAGAGACAACGTGCAAACTTCAGATGGATTGTACCTAAGAGGATTTTGAATAAGGCTCTTCCTGATGTAAGAGTGTGAGCGCTGTCTCTACTACACCCCGACTAAGTTCTTGAGGTATCTGAAACTCGTGCACATTTAGTGATTTGATATAACAGGCTACGGGGTTTGTTTGCAGTTTTGGAAAATTGGTGTCACAGGCTAGTGGGGATGTGTTTTCCTTCCCATTGTTTTTTTTTTGGTCCCGAAGTATACTGTCTGTAGGAAATAGGTACACACCTTTCTTAATTTTATTTTTGCAACGGCTAAACTTGCAATTTGGTCAACAAGAAAGAATTATTAACTCTCTGTTGGTTGTGTGGATGTTCCCTTTATGTTTTTTTCTCTTCTTAAAAGACGTGTGAATGTTGAATTTGCTTACTTTTGGGTTGATCTGTGACCTTCAAATGTTTAAAAGCCTTTGGGCTCTGGAGGAAGTTTTGTGTTGTATTGGGGATGAAAACATTGTGTTTCAATTTTGATTGCTTACTGGTTTTCATACTGTTTTTGCTCTGTTTTGTTTTGACTTTTTCTTGTTTTTTCTCCAGAATGAAGAATCTTTTGTTTTTATGTTAATTACAGAGTGCCATTGTTTTAACGTGAGCTATTAAAAGCCTGTGTAGAATATATATCTTTTAAAAGTCCTTAGTCTAGAACCACCCTTTTCCTGAAATAAAGTCCCCTAAAATAACAAATTTACACATAAGTTTTGTTTTAAAACACATACAAAGTTTATGGAAATCACCCTTGAAACATGTGACAGAACCACATTTGTAAAAATAAAATATTTCCAGAAATAGAGGCTCTTAACTTCCATCTGTTTGCTCAGGTCAGGACAAAAAAAATAAATAAAAAATAAAAATCAAGCACCAGAGGCAGAATAATGATCACAAATGAGGTCAACCTTGTACAGCTTTTATTAAGAAAAATGAAAGAATAATTGATCTTAGTTTGAACTGTTATCACAGCTCGTCTTTGGATGTGTTGTTTGTTGGTTTCTCTGAAGAGTCGTCTGTCTGCTGGGGTAAAGAAAGAAAAGTGAATCTAGTTTCAACGAAGGAGAAAATAGTGAAGTAGCAGAACAAACCTTGCTCTGATTATCAGCATCTTCTCCTCCATCTGTCTGAGCTTTGTCTTTGTCAGCTTCGTCTTCATCGTCATCGTCCTCATCACTTTCTTCCTCTGGCAGCACTCCACCATTGTCGAGAAACTTGGATAATGTTTCTAGATCCCTGTTTCCAGTGTAGCTAATCACCTGAGAGAAAATAACACACACACACTCACAAACATATGTATATGTATGCATGCATAATTTGTTCTTTCTGTCTGTATGAGCACCTCCTTGTCACCAGCTGGGAAATATTTTAACGTTGGAAATCCATCGATGGCCACACTCTGCACTTCATTGGCCGTGGCATCCATCTTTGCAATGATGATGTCATCACGATCAGCATATATTTCACCCAGCTGCTCCCAGATTGGAGCCAGCTCTTTGCAATGTCCACACCATGGAGCATCTGCACACACACAGACACTGTGAGGCGTGGAAGAGGCTATCCTAGTGACAAAACACTGCCAACTGTGTCAACCTGAATGTTCTAACTTGTCAGTGATAGTTTTTAGATGCTGCAGAGAATCTAAGCAGAACCTAGAACAGCTAGTGGCTAAGAAGGGAAAGTGGATAATTAAGAGTCAGTTAGTGACACCTAGTGGTCAATGACTGCATTGCACTAAAGACTCATCTCTTTGTCTCCTGCGCTTCAGATGGCAAATTAAGTTATATCAAAGGTGGGCAAACCTTTTGACTCTTAGGCCACAAATGGTTCTAACGTCTGACAGAAGGACCAGACCAGGAGCAGATGTGTGGAGTGTCATGGTAATCCACCTCATAAGACACAGAAATAATATGGAATCTTGAGTTTGGTTTAAGGGGTGCTTATGAGCTCATGTTTAGGGTGAGGGATCAGTTGGAACAGTAATTGTGTGTGCATGCCTACTGGTCTTATAGCAATTATTTCTCTCTAACATATTTTTCCCATTTTTGAGCAGAAAATGCAATTTAAACCTCTGTTTTGCACCTAATCGCTATACTGCTTCCTCAAGTTCCACACCGATGATGAACGCTGGAGAAATTAAGAAATACACGTTTTTGGATATATTTTCTAGTTTTTATGCACCATGAAATGTTTTTTTTTTTCACGATGTTCCGTGAGATGTTCACAAAGTTTATTTGCTGTTTGTTTGTTACTTCATATTTGTTGTATTGTCAAATTTAAACACAATACAATGGATGATTATGTGGTGTTTTTACTACCTTCGTTGCACAGTGTGGCTTTAAAGCAACAAGCCAATAACTGGTTGGGGGGCTGACGGGTGATCAATTTTAGGATTTAAATTATATTAGGGACCACAAAGCTACCCAAAAATAGAATGAATTTTTTTTCCCAAAAATTAAAAAGTCATGCTGTAAAGGGTTAAACAAATGCAGTGATCATGTGGTGTTAAAATGATATGAAAAATGACTGCTCGTCAACATCTGAAAAGAAAGTAATCTTCTAGCACCACATAAATGCAGAATAACTTTCTGACCCTAAATATAGGTCAATGCATTTGTAGTGCATCATCTATGGGGGGACCCCAGAATTACAGGGAAAACAAAAAACTAAAGTATAATTTATTCCAGTTCGGTGGGTCAGATTAAAAAGTTTAATGAGCCCAAGGCAATACCATTCAGACTTTTTTTTTTTTTTTTTGCAAGGCAGGCTTTACAAGATTGCTCTTTTTGTTTTTTTTTGCTTTAATTTAATTTTGTAACAAAAATTTGAAAATTTCTTACACTTCTCTGCTCTTAATAAAACATATATTACACCTTTTACCCTTTATGATTTAGAATTATTTGTAGATGTTTGCTTCTTAAATATTAGTTTAAAACAAGAAATATATTTTCTATATTTTCACTCCAATAAAAAATAGTGTTTTTGGTGTTTTTAACATATTAGGAAAATTAGGATAAAAATCATCTTTCATTAATCATTATTCAAATCACTGTGAATCAGGAGCAGACAAAAAATGCATTTTAAAAAAGAGCATATTTGTGACAAGCTTCCTGCTCCGCTCCAATCTGATCAGCCACTTTCAGACAAATAGATCCATGTACGTCTTTGTTTTCCTTGTCTGAGCTGGCACGTGGTTTAAAATTGTTTGGCTAGATAGCTCCAATATTGCTCGCCATTTGTGTTGCACCACTAATATTTGGTGGGGGTTTGAAGGTCTGCAGGCTAGCTGGGGAGAACGTAAACAGAGAACTCTTAGCAATGGGGAAGAGAAGGGGGTTAGTCTTGCCCACAACTCAGAGGTGAATTATTAATAAACTACTGCCGCTCTGCAGAAACTATGTCCTAGAAAACAACACAGGTCTTTGGATTTGATCCCTTTAGGAGAAAACACAGCATAATCATAATTAAAAGACAACTGGGAACACTTTTACAACAGATCAAAAGATGATTGGAGTGAGACTTCAACCCATGTCAGTCTCCAGCTGGCTGTGGTCTATTCTATTCCTCATGGATGGTACATGTGAACTCTAATCAGAACATGTGTGTGAGTTTAGAGTAATTTCAGAATAACTAATAGACTTTGACAAGCACCTATTTCAACTGCGAACTCAGACTCTTTGAGGGAAAACTAAATATATTTAAAAGTTAGAATAACTTACAAAATTCTACAAAGACGTTTTTGGTCGGGTCCATGGCAACAGACTCAAAGTTCTTGGCCACCAGAACTTTAACTGGCCCTTTGTCCCAGTCCTCAGGGATCTCCTCAGACCGAAAGTATGGCTGATGCAATCAAAGAGGAAAAGAGCCTTCTGAGTTTAGTGTTCCTGTTTGACTTCACGTCAGCTGAGCTAAAGCGTTACCTCTGCAGTGTCATCAACAACCTCCTGGGAAAGCTGTCTTAGAGAGTCGATGGTCATCTCGGAGGCAATTTTGAACTTTTTTTGCGTCTCCATGTTGATGATGCGTACAGTGGGGGAATCCTTCTCTAACACGCCAAAGTAATTCAGCACATGTGACACGGCTGTTGTCATGTCGATCAGGATGAACAGCACCTGCGTTACACGAGAAGGTACTTTGATTGATCTGATTTATTGATTTATTTCAAGCATTGTAGTTAAACCAATAAAGAATTTACACATATTTATCAAACCCATTACAGAAATGTTGAAATGCATAGTTTGAAAAGACAGAAAATAAAACAAAACAAAGTCACTTAAATCATATTTGCTTAATTAAATACAGTGATCATTAAGTTAAGTAGAGCTTGATTTATTGCTTGAAAAGGAGTGGGAAGAAGCAAACTTACATAATTCCACCCCTACTGAGTTAATTCATTTGATAGTTTTACAGTTTTTGAAATCCGGTTCTGATCAAAATAGGATTCTCTTCAAGGAACAAAATCCAGTGCTTATTGATGATTGACTATCTTAGGAAACATTCATTCATGATTACTTTGAAGAATACTCTTGGAATTGATAAAGCATTCTCAAAAAAACAGTAACGTTTGCACCGTAATGCATGCACACACTCCTACCTTTCCTTTAAACTCCCTGGCGACAGTCTTGGACTCCTCCAGCAGGCTCATGTGACTCTCCACAGTGGAGTTGATGAACAAAAGGCAGTGCAGTCGCACACGAGAGGTGAAGATCTTGTCTGATGTCTAACAAAAACACACATGGATTATTTCAAATGCAAATGAGGTTCTCATTTTAATTTTGTTTTTTGTTTTTTAATAATCATGTTTGTTTACCTCTTGGCTGAACGGGACGATCAGTTCCAGGCTGTTTTCCTTAATGAAATCTGTCAGGTTGTGTTTGTCAAGCTTGTCCTCCTCAGTCAGCTCAAAGTCTGCTCTGCCATCATCAAACTAGAAAAAACTCATGAAGTTATAGTGGAACCACCAAAAGTCATCTATTCAACATAAAACTCAAAATAATAAGAAAATTTAAGGTAGAAAACTTTTATACCACTACTATTATAATTAGGGGTGTAACGGTTAATTGACTTAATTGATAAATCGATTTATATCCTGATCAATCTGCCTGGGGCAAGATGTTATTCAAATCGACCAATACCATTAAAAAATAGTTTTAAAATGACATAAGAGGATTACATCGATATTGGAAAATACCATTTGGATTGAAGCATGGTTGGTTATTTTACTATAACATGAAAATAAGGTCCATCACAGCGGACAAAACACATGTCCATCATTCCAGACCAATGTGTGGAAAGACATGTGACCATACGGAGGCTGAAGATATCTTGGATCAATTTAGGTCATTAAATCGTATAGTTTAAAATGAACCAATATTATTCATGTCAGCAACCAAAATTTATGATATGAATCGAATCATTGTTAAATGAATCAATGACCCCTAGTTATAAATATTCTTATGGAAACATTTGGATTCAGGCAAGAACTTCCTGCTTCTGACCAATGGATGGCAGTAAAGCTCACTCATTTGGGCCAGCATTGCACTGCCTCTCTGTGGACTGTAGACCTGAACTGGGTTTCAGTCGTACCTTCTTGAACAGCACCACTGTGTTGGCTGTAACCTCATACTCCTTAAAAACCTCTGGAGATGCTGTAACCGCAAACTCGACATCAGTCAAATCAAAAGCAACTTCCTTGAACACAGCAGCAGCTTCACTTTCCAGGTTCTGCAGAAAGGAAGACAAGAATAACAGACATTTAAATATGTACTGATGGGACACATTCACTGGTTTTCCATATCTTAAATGAAGGCAAAAAATTTACCAGATCTTAAAATTTATTACAATATACATTAATTTATTTCCCAGAAGAAATAAATGAATAAAAAAACAAAACTGAGTTTATTTAACAAAATAAAAGCTTAAAAAGTGATATATAGAGGCAATACCTAACAGGAAAAGAGTTTTGAAACCCAGAGAACCTGTGGAGCAGGTCTCCACAGTATCAGATTATATATTTGTGGAAACATTGAGGACAGCTGTCAGTTTCCCAGGATGCCTCACACAAAATCAGTCAATGTTATGCTTAGGAAAACAGAAGAAAAGTAGGACTACATGTCAGAGTATGTTAAGTGTTTAAGTTTATAATGGCAGACTAAAAAAAAGGTTAAAAGCTTTATGCTAATTGGATTATTCTCAATAAATAGCATGTCAGTGTGGTTTGAGTTTGCAAAGTTGTGTGTTTTACATGGAACAATGTCCTTTGGATAAACAGTAGACCCAAAAAAGAATTGTGGCAGTTAGAACAGGTGAACACTGGACACTAAATATCAAAATAAGTCACTTTATTCCAGTTTTTAGGCACAGTGAGGGGAGGCTCATAATTTGTTTTTTTTTTGTTTTGGGGTGGGGGTTGCAGCCAAAGTAAAAATATTTGTGTGTAAGCTAAGCAAGGGTCAAAATAAGGGCCATGAGGGCAGCAGCCAAAGCTTTACCAAAACTGTGTCATGTAACTTAGAACTCAGAGCGTAACAGCAAAAGTATATGATGAATGACAAAAAACTGAATAGATTTGTTTAGGTGGTTCAATCAGAGTAAATGAAAATGCCTTTACAGGAACAAAGAGCTGCATAGGAACTACAACAGTAGAGCTGTGTATCTTTCTCTCACATGATTCCATATGGATCTCAATAAATGGTCCATGAATCAATACATAAAATAATTTTTTTTTAAATTAGGACTTTTTATTTTAAGCAACGATAACAAAATATTTTTGACATGACAGCTACAAACATGAAAACCTGGCATTTTGAGTTTTTTAGACTGTTTGGTGCTTTATGGTTAGAGAAAGTGTATCATTTTAAGTAATTAATTATTAATATCTTTAATGTAAGTTATTAAAGCGTTCTGGGGAAAAGGGTTATGTGTTTGGTGCATACAACACACCTTTAGCCAATTGTATTTGACTCTACTCGTTAGAAGCAAGCTTGTGATTGGACGTCTTTTTGTTTGCATCACATGAACATAAAAAGGGAAAGACAGTGAGACAGAAAGAGAAAATGACAATTTGATGTAAAGGTTGATGATGTATCTAAATTGGGTTGTCTGATGACCAATTTCTTTTCAAGAAAAAAGGTGAGCTGTCTTTTCCATATAGCTGAACATTTGCTAGAATGATGTCATTATTTATATAAATGGAAAAAAAAAGAAAATCCAAATAACTGTTGTTTATCTTTTAGCATACCTATTCAGGGGTTGCCACAGCAAACAAGCTTTCGCTGAGTCACACAGGTGGTTTGGCAGAAATGTTTACACCGGATGCCCTTCTTGACACAACCCTGCATTTTATCCAGGCTGGGGACCAGAACAGCATGAAGGAAGGACCCACACTGGATGAAGCTCATTGCTCATTGAACCCTGATTTCCCATGTGCCAGTCCTATACCTGACCAACTGAGCTGTCTAACCGCTAAATAAATAAAATTGAGAGAACTTACATCAAAGAATCCAACAACTGAGACGTTGTGGCCGTTGATGAAGTCAGCTGCAGAGTCCGCGGAGTTCAGGTCTGCAGCTCCAGGTCCAGAGCGACGCTTCAACCACTGAACAATTCCTGAAGGTGTCCTCTTACCTGGACAACGAAGGCAGACAAGTCAAGTCCAAGCACCTGTTGTCTTTGTTACAGCTTTTGCACAAGTTAACACAAACTGAGAACAACTACCCCATTAACTCCAGTCTCATTTTTAACAATAATAATAAAGCAGTTTTTTGTCTATTTATGCTTACCAGTGTATTCAATAGGCTGCTTTCGGTCTCCATTCATGAACAGCTTCACAGTGGGGAAGCTGTCAACATTAAACTCTTCAGCCAGTTCTTTCTCCTCTATGGCATCCACTTTGGCCAAACGCATTTCTGAGCCTTCCTCCTTCAGCATCCCAGCAGCCTCAGCATAAATTGGCTCAAATCTTCTACAGTAGCCACACCAAGGAGCATCTGCACACACACACACACACACACACACACAGTTAAAATATTCCTGCAGAACTGTGCCCAACTACAGGCCGCAGGCCACTGGCTATCAGCAACTCCTGTTAAGATAGCAGGAAAATGAGCTGCTGATAGTGGAAGCAGCCGTTGGAGCAAGCTTTTATCCCATCTACTCTTTTCCCTGACGGGGCTCCCCCTCTGCCATTCTCTGTGGGAGAATTTCACCACTGCAGCATCTGGACAGGACAAGCAATTTGCTCCCCCGACCTCTTTTTTTTTTGCCAAACACTGAGTGGATAACACTTGATGTATTTTTTTTTTAATTTAGAGAAGCTGCATAATATTTTAACATTATTATCCCACAATGCATCATCCTTATTTTATTAATTTATTCAGTAGTAGAAATTGAAAAATGTGTATTTCATTTAACCTTGAAGTCCACTGCATTTACCCATAATACTAAAATAAAACATGTTGTCTCCCACATTAGTGATAAATACCTGTGAGGTTTAAGCACAAATAACTTTAAATATTTTTAAATGTATCTCTAAATAGTGACACGCTAATAATCAATAAGACTTACAGAATTCAACCATTAAATGCCTGGTCTCGCTGAGGGCCCTGTCAAAGTTGTTGATGTGCAGAACCATGACGTCTTGCTCTTCTTCTATCTCTGTTGTTTTCTCCCTCTTTGGTGGTTGTTCAATTTCGTCTGTGTCTGCTGAGGCCTCCTCTGGGGTTTCCTTTGTTGTGTCATCTTGAGCATCTCTGTGCTCCTCTGTGCTGTCATCTGAATGGTTGGCTTGGATGCAAGAGGCCTGCAGCAGCAGAGCCAGCAGACTCACCCACAGGAGCTTCCTCATCCTCGTGGTTGTTGTGTGACCTCCTCCTGTCAGGTGTGGGAGAGCTTCAGCTTGCATGTTACTGAAAGACTGTAGGTTTATTTATCTCTGATAGTGCGTGTGTGTGTCGAAATGTTACTGGCCTTCTCTCTCATCC
Organism: Oryzias curvinotus; assembly: GCA_023969325.1. Lineage (NCBI taxonomy): Eukaryota > Metazoa > Chordata > Actinopteri > Beloniformes > Adrianichthyidae > Oryzias > Oryzias curvinotus. The sequence continues at coordinate 33,018,501 of CM043706.1, forward strand.
AATCAGACGTTATACCTGTGGGTAACTTTTCCAGTCAGTACAAGCCAATCAAAAAGTGCCATGTGGTTAAACATTTCTGAAGCAGATCGCCTTTTACTTTACATCTCACGTCCCGTTTGCAGCTTTTCCCCTCTTTTTTAACTTTGTGGTTTTGATGTAACACATTTACACAACTTTTTCAGGTCAGTTGCTTGAAAAAAAAAACTATTTTTGTGCTGTAATGTTCTATGCGAAATGTGTGTTAGAGTTATCAGAATTGTTGGGACGTCCAGGCCTGATTAGTATGTACATACTTCCATCAGGAACCATTAGACAGCACACCATGTATCTTTCTTAATATGTTGATGATGACCAGCTGTATTTATCTAATAAATCACAAGATTTTTGCTAAACTTCAAACATCTATTAAAAACTCTCTATTCTTCATTGACATTTACATGAAACCTAAATTTATGTTTATAGAGCAGAGCAGCTCATGAATTTTCTTAAAAGCAATATATATATACACTGGATGGTAGTAATTTGATGTTTATCACGTACATAAACAAAAGTTTGAAAAACATCTTATTTGGTCTCAGTAATATTTGTAAAATGCGGAACATCCTGAAGTCCTAATGATGCGGGGAAACTAGTTTGTGCTTTTTCCAACTTCGAGTTCGGAGTATTTAAATGAACTATTACACTCCATCATTTTATGCAGTTCTAGAATTTCTCTATGAAACATTTTAGCATCAAAAATTCTGATGAAAAGTTGCAGCAGAAATCATATTTTCTCAATGTTAGCTCAATTTTGTTGATTCCTTCAAATCTAAAATGGTGTTTTCTTTATTAATTTTATTTTACTGATCTGATGATTTCAAAAACCATGTCGTCTTCACTGAACATCCTGTTTTTCATTCTGGTCTCCAGTTTTTGCTTATTACCTCTGCAGAGGCCCTCATTTTCACCGAGGGCCACTTCAGCATAGTGGCTGTCCTCAAAGGGCCAGATATAAGTTATACATGTAACTAAATGTAATGAAAAAATAAATGTAACTACTCCTTAATGTTAAATAACTCATTATTTATTAATCATACCTTTTTAAAGTGACAATTACAGTTGCATAGAAAACATATGTTTGCTTGTTACTCTAGCATTCTGCAGGTTAGGTTATATGGCCAGTGTTTAAGTCCTAATGTATAGTTGCCCAATCCGATATTTTAAGTCCCATTCCTCTTAGATATGAATAAATACACACCAATTTTTATTTTTTATATTAAGAAATGAAAAAAGTTTATGCTCTCTTATGACAAATGTGCGTTAAGGTGTTGCCATAGCTTCCTCCATCTAACCTTCTGCAACCTCTACTCTAACAGCAGTTAAATATTTATTACACTTTGTGATGCAAAACTTTGGTGAAGACACACAAAGCTTTCAAGGTAATAAATAGACCTGATGGAAAGTTACAGATGTTATTACAGTATAAACCAGTATAAGTTGGAAGAGGGTTGCTGTCCTGCAGGAAAAATACAAGCTAAAAACATTTTAATGATGGCAAATGTCAAAAATCTATCTTAAAAAAACTCTGATGAATAATAGATATATAATAATTTAATTATTAACTTGTTAATTACTTAAACCCATTTATAGAAGATTTAAAAAGTGTTCACATCTTTCTAATTACTCAACTAAACACAAAATTGACGCCAACATTTCCATCTGATTTTTGACAAAAGTGTACAGAGCTAATGCTTTTTTAACCCTTTATTAAAATTCATAGTTTGTTTTTTTATTCCAGAACACTCATTTATTCTAGTGTAAAAAATAAAAAACTCGTCATGTTTAATGGAGGTTCTATAGTTTAAAAAATGGGAAAGCCATGTGAAAATTTGAAATGAAAGAGGGACACATTATCTGCTGAACGCATGTTCTCAATTATTAAACAAAGATTTTAACCTTGGTCACATAAATCTTGGCACTGGCAGAGGTGTCTGGGACTTCACTGATGGGAGCTGGGGGGGGGGTTCTGTTTTGTTGCCTCACATGACCGCTTTGTGACTTTTGCTTCACTTCTACCTCTCTGAAGGAAGACTAGAAGGTCACATGATGTTGATAAACACAGATCCATCACAACAAGAAGCTGAACGACAGTCAGGTGATGTCTTCAGTGACAGTTCTCCAAATTAAAATGTAAAATTAAAAGCAGTGTAAACTTAATTTCCTGCCCATGCAGGAAATTACCAATAGAGAGCTAAAAAATGTCAAACATGAAAACCTATGGATGAAACAGCTATTTATAGACTGCAACACAGAGAGTGATGAAGAGTTAGTACAAACTGCATTAAGACTCATTTGTGCACAAATTGTGGTACATCTTAATTTGATTGAAGAGGAATTAAAAAAAAAAGAAATAAACATCAGGCAGTTATTGTTTTTTATTAACTTTGTCACAGCTGTGGACTCCACATGTGAGCGGTTTGCTCAGTGTTGCATGTGTGTGTCCTCTGTTAGAGCATGTGTGAACTCCAGGTTCGGATCCCAGTTTGCCAGCAGGTCGCTGAAGTCTGGCTGAATGTTGCTGAGCCCCTGCGTGTTACTGTGCATAAGAAGGCTGTAGTTCATGTGTTTGCGGATGTGCGTGCCATCTTGAGTGTGCGCGCCGCAGTTTGTGGGGCTAAGGTCAGAACCGTTCCTGAAGTCAGCCAGAGAGCCATGCGGGACCGGCTCGGTCCAGAAGCTCAGCGGGAGGTGGCGCTTGATCATTGGTTGGCCACGGCTCTGACTTAGACCCCTGTGGTCAAACAGTTCAGCCAGAGGCCCCAGGCCACTGCTGCCGCTGGCAAAGGTGCCTGGTTCCTCGGCACTGCCTGCAGGAACACTGTCTTGCATGTTTGGACTTTCCGCTCTAGCAATTTTCAGCAGGTCATCATAGTAGCGCAGACATCCGCTGGTAGTGATGGAGACAGAGTCACTGTAGATGTCACAAACTTGTTGATCATTAGATCGGCGACCAAAATACCGCTGGACATCGTGGCTGATGAGATCAGCAAACCTGAGAAGCTGCTTGGTCATATCCAGAACAGCATCAGTGGGGTTCAAGAGAAACCCGCCATGACATTCTTCGTCATCCTCTTGAGTTTCACAGTCTTCATCTTCCACCTCATCCTCTCTGTCCTCTTCATCGTTCACCTCTGATATTTCCTCCAGTGTCCCCTCTTCGTCCTCTCTGCATACGGCATGCTGAAAAAACATGGGGAAGTAGTTTGGAGTTGAGTCCTGGACAAGGAAGTTCTCCATGACCCCTGTGGCCATGTTGGCTACAACTTTGGGGGGAAGAAAAGCCAAAAAGAAAAAGTGAGAATGAGACAGATCAGATCAGAATAAAATTAAAATGATGCTAAGTAGCAGTTTACCTTCTTAATTTGTAGCTGGATTCAGATGATTCCAAGAAAAGATCTCCGGTTTGGGTCACTGATGGATCTACTTTTTTGTGTGTGTGCACACGTGATGCCGGCCCAGCAGGATTGCCGCAGTATATATACCTCAGCACATGGCTGCAGACGTGTGTGTCTTGCAGGAAGCTTCCAGGACAAATATTTGAATGTGGATTTGGTCAAACACAGTTTGTTTACTTAATCACTGGGCAACCGCAGAGAAGGTTGCAGGTTAATGGATCCTCTGCTAAGAGATGCTGAAGAGCTGTTCTACACACAGACATGAACACATCATTGTTTGTTTTCTGTCCCTGTCATCCAGCCAGTTAAAGCATAAAAGAGCGTGAAATCAAATCACATGCTTTTTTGACTTTTGAAGAGGGATGCTGAACCATCAGGAGACACTGAAGGATACAAGCACAATCTGAAAACAGTGGAAAAACAAACACATTGAAATATTTTTAAGCTCAAAAAGTTTTAAAAAAAAAGTGCCTGGCTGAAGCATGGAGGTCCTGAACCGTCTGCACTCTATCTTTCTGTTTCTGTTTCCACTTTTTTGTAGCCATGTTATTTTCCTATTGTATTCTGTCATTTCATTGCTGTGATGCTGCCAAAGTTATTTACATATCTGTAAAGCTCTATGAAATGTTTTTGTGTATTAAAGTTGCTATAAAGACAAAGCCTTGTTAGACTCATTAGCAAGTGCTGCTGTTTTGGGAAACTTAACCCTTTTACTTTGTTCTATATCTTTAAAACTGTGTTTTTTAATTGATATCAGTCTTTCTAGTACAACTGCAGCGTATTTTCTTTTTGATTGGATTGGAAATTGTTCATTTTAAGTAATCAAAACAAAAATAAAACTACACTCAGCAAACAGCAGAAATATACAGTACAGACAAAAAGTTTGGACATATCTTCCCATTCGTTTGAATGAGAAGGTATGTCCAAACCTTTGGTCTATACTGTACATGTATACACAGATATATGAAACCTAGGGAAATTAGTTGATTGGGAAATACATTTGCATATGGTTACATCCACATACACTTGTAAATAATTCTGTTGTTACTCTTGATTATAAATAGACAAATTAACTGCTATGGATACAGCATTAGGCACGAGACCATTAAAAGTTAAGTTTGTCAAAGTGAGTTTAATTAATTGCTTGAAAGGACGCGGGAAGAAGCGAATTTATATTATATCACCCTTTTTTTCACACTCAATCTAACATGTAGAGACAAAAAAAAAGTCCAAAAACAAAGCAAAGGTCAGAACAATATTAAAAGATCTATTGTTCCAAGGAATTATTCCTGGTTGTTGCATTTATGTGCCATAACTCTTGTTATGAGTGAAAATAATGGGTGGGCGGTGTCATCCCTACGTGATTTTAAACAACCCATTTGATTGGTAAAATACTGATGACCATCACAGACTACGAAGGGTTAACAAATACAAATGTGTCAAATGTCGCAAACCTTATCACTAAAAATGATTCCCGTAAACTTACTGAGGGCTTCATAGACCATTTTGAACTTTTGAAAATGAATACTTCATTAATAATCAGTTAAATGCATTATTAAGTAAACAGTTTTTTTGATAGTAGTACTTATAGATAGACCACAGATATTTACAAAGTGGGTTATTATAAGCACAAAAATTATCAAAAGTAGAGACAAAAAAATACAGCAGAAATAAAAGTAATAATAAACTAAATGAACTGGGAGAATGTTTGGATGACATGATGGCAACACTGAATAAGAGGAGCAGTGGGATCCAGAGTTTAGGAGATACAGCCTGGAGGACAGGACCTCTTCAGTATTAAAACAGGTTTTGGCCCTGAAGGCTGGAGACTTTAGGCAGTAAAAAAAAACCACACACACACACAGCAGCTAAAACCAAAATGTTCAAGTTTGTTTTGAATGGTTTCTGTTTGAAGCCCTTTTGCTCAATTTGAGAAAGATGACAACGTCGTTGACAAACTTTAGTCGATTTCTTGATTTCAGATTTAAAGAATTTTTTGCTTTGAGATGAAACCACAATGTTCTCTAAACAATGCATTTCATGACTTTTGTACCATCTTTTCTAGTATTTTCTTTAAAGTTTTACGTATTTCAAATTAAAATTAATTTGGTTATTTACCTGGTAAATGTATTCGATTTTCCCCCAAACAACTGCGAGGTTATGGTCAACAAACAAAAATGGCTGTCCTTACCCTTTTAACCATAAACTGTAAGAGTCCAAATTTTTTTTTCTTTTATTATGTTTTTTTTTATTGATTGATTTGATAGATTCATTGAAAATCACAGACAGCCTATTTTAAATAAATAGAATTAAATAAATGTAAGGCACACACTTATAGATGAAAAATGCTCTCAATATATTTAGGTTAGATAAAGTTAATAAAAAAAGATGTCAATTAATTTCACACATCATCACCAAATCTTTTTATTGTCTGCTTTAATACCCCCCCCCCCCCGATAAATTACTTAAAGGATTTAAAATTTATTTTTATTTTGTATAGAGGTGAAATGTATAAAGATCGTTTTGTATAAAGGTGAAACTATGTTTCTGTTAAAAAAAAAAATAGAGCAAAATAAAGAAAAAGTGAAGTATGTAGCTCAAAGGGAGCAAAGCAGACATCTGTGCTTTTAAAGTGCATTTATCACAAAATCAAACTGGTTCTAAGTCTCACTGATTAAATCCTGCACAGCCACTGAGTTTTACTGATGTTTGCAGACCACTGTATCATTGTACATGTGTGCGTGTTCAGCATTACCACCCGTGTGTGTGCTATCAGGACACCCTGATGCCCCTGTACCCGGCCTGTCGTCAGTATCCCGGCTCCTGTGTTGATTTTAGGACTAAAGATCAATAGCTGCAATATGTCAGCTCTTAAGAGCCCAACAAAGAATTACACACGCTTTTAGGCACACAAGCACATATACACACACAAAGCACACACAAAAAAAACTCTTGGACGAGTCTTTTATTGTGAATTTATAACATCAAATTATGATTGATTTTTTGGGGGGAAAAAACAACAAATGGGACAATGCACCTGTAGGTTAAACCTACTAATATGACATGTTTTTGTTTTTATTTTTTTTTGTAAAAAGTGAAATAGACACAAAAACAAAAATCACATTGACCCAAACCCATGATTGTAGAAACATTTAACATAGAAATGAAAAACAAGAATAGAAATTACAGATAGATGAGTCTTTGTCTTTCAAAAGAGCCAACATAAGAATTTAAAGTGGGTGCAGCTATTTTTACCTAAAATGTGGGAAATGGAACCAGGATTTCTGGGGCTTCCATAGGGCAATAGCCAGGACCACCTGGAATGCTCATTCTCAGTGTATTCCGAGGAAAACTTATTTAAGCTTAAAAAACTAAAAATGACAGTTTAGTTTTGACCACTGCTTTATGTACAAAATTAAATATGTACCTCCTTAGACTTAAAAACAGTCATGTGGTGTTGACATGAAGTCAGATCCAGGAATCATAAAGAAGGTTGGACACTCTGCAATTTTGGCTGGGTTTGAATATTCTAAAAGTTTATATTTTTTATCAAAGACTTGCACAGGTGTATTAAATGTCCTTAAAGCTTCTGGTTGACAAAAAAGAAGACCTAATGTGCTTCTTACCATAGATGAAAGATATAGCCCTGCCTCAAAGTAAAATGAGCTTTGAGGCAGTTCCTTAAAGCTCATTTTGGGTTCCTGTTTGTGAAATGCATTGGCAGAAAAGAAACATAAACATGGATTATTGTATAGACTGAGCATAACAATAGACAGAAAAGTGAATCTAAATAAGCACTGGAATCTGAACGGAAACGCCACTCGAGCTTTTTTATATTTGTAAAAAGGTCAAGTGTGAAGGACAGGGTGATTAAAACCACATTTTTTTCTAAAACTATCAATTAAATTGCTTTCTTTGTCTCTGTGTAATTTGATTATAATGTCTGTTTTGAAACTTGAGTTGGACATTTCTTCTTTTAGCTTAATACTTTTTGAATTGGACACCTGTGTCCAATATCTACGTTGATATCAGGGGTCAACAAAGCCTGCTGACTTTTAAGGACTTTCCTTACCAGTTTGTCTTCTTTGTCCAGATGACGCCGTCTTGCTGCTCTCTTGGTCTCTTCCACATCAAACCCCAAACTTGTCTAAAGCTGTTCTCTTTAGCAGCTTTAACACTGCTCCCTCCGTTTAATCCAGATTTGCGTTCATTTACTTGGTTTAGACTGGGTGTAAATGGCTTGGAACTAAACAGAAAATTTCCTGACTGTAACCTCATACAGAGTTACATTTTTTATTTAAAAAAAATGAAGATGTGAAAGAAAGAAAAAATATTTGTAGACTTGGAGCCCTTTTGTTCCTGTTTTTATCCACTTAAAATAATCAGATTTACATTTCAAAATGTACTATTAAAAATGGAGTTTGGGGAAATTTACAATTTTAAAATATTTTCTGTTTCTAAAATCTCAAAAATCAAAGATAAAACTTTGGGCAGCTGTTAACATTCATGTATTCATATTTGCATAATTGCAGTGATCGTTGTGATCTGATGTATTCTAAATTAATGAACTGCTGAGTTCACTGGCTTTCTTACAGGATTAGTTGGTCTACAATCGTTAAAACTGGTGAATGTAACCTTAATATATAACTATTAACTTTGTTTGATACATAAACCTATCCTCCCAAAAGTAATAAGTTGTGTAGCGTCATTTAGAAGCAAACCAGGTCCTTTTTCTTTATTTTCCATGATCAAAACTGCAAAACATCTAGAAAAATATACAACAAATGTTTGACCTCTCACAACATTTAACGTTTGAAAATTGGAACATAAAAGAAATTTTCACATTTTCCCCCATCACTGATAAAAGAACATTCATTTTTATTTCCTTTCTTTGCCAAGGATTCACGTGTTTGCAGTTATTGTTAAGGTCTGCGTTCTTAGTTCTCTTTCCTAAACATCTCCGCAGTAGCCGGAGTCATTGGAGAGCTGCGAGTTGGAGCTGCGGTTGGAGGAAGAGTTCCAGATGTCCAGGTTCATGTGGGGACCGAACGGGTTGAAGCCGGAGTACTGGATTGGACCATAAGGAGCCCCTGGCCCCCGGCTGAAGGGAGAATGCGGCGGTGTGATGGGTGTGGCGGGGAACACGGGGGAAATTGGTCCTGATCGATCGGGCTGGAAGTGGCGTTGGTACGGCTCGCTCTGAGGGGTCCAGATGGACCCGAACAGGCTGGACATGGGTGACAGGCTGCGGGTCGCCGGGAAGAACGGCTGAGGAAAACCACATTTATGAGAGCAAATCCACACAATAGGCTCTTTGCTGAAAGTATTTTCTCTGATTTACTGGAATTACTGTTTTTTCTGGCATAAAATCATAATATCTCAGAGTCCTTAAAATATTTTTTATGCGGTCAAAAAATAACTCAATCGTAACTTGGAATTGTCTTAGTAGTCAAACATTCAACTCTTATGCTTATCTGGGTCACAAAAAGGAAAAAAAAAAATCAAGGACCATGTCGTTTTTAGAAATGAGAATACAGTCTTTTTGTCATACAAAATGTTTAATTTCACTACATTTCTGATTAAAATGTGAAAAAGATAAAAAAAAAAAAGGATTGGTCATAGATAAGTGTTTTCCAGGATTAGCTGATTATTTACCTACACTTACAAAAAAAGCGACAAATAAAAGAAATTGTAATTGCAGAAGCAAAATCCATTGAGATGTTTAAGTAAACTGGAATCAATTATATAAATGAGCATAATTGCTACTGCTCTGCCACATTTAAATCTATCACTGTGTAGATAGATGTGCAATAATGTGCACTGTCCCCATTAAACAGATCAAAAAAGACCGGGGATATGGTTTAAGTGAAATATATTTGGATTTTAGTCAGTGCAGTGCCTTTACAATGCTCTATTTTTAGACGCTTGAATTTAGCAGGCGACTGTGAGGAGTCAGATGTTGGAGAAAGTTACCTTGCTGCCCACACAGGCTGCAGAGTTCCAGGTTGTGGGCGGTTTCCGAGGTTGCTCCTCACTCCAGCTGGGCTGATTACCTCGAATGTCGCGGCTCTCTTGGTGAGGAAAACAACCGGAAAAGCCTCCGTTGTCTAAAATAAAAACAAAAAGAAACAAGAACAAAAACCTGATAATCTCATGCCTCATTGTGTTCTTGTTTGTAAAATGCATTGGTAGAAAAGAAACGTGAATTATTGTATAGACTAAGCATAACAACAGACAGAGACGTGAATCTGAATTTATGTACCGGCAGCAACAAATGTGACACAAGCCGATTTTCTGTGATCATAGTTGACCCAAAGCATCATTTAACTTATTCATACAGTCAGTGATTCTGCAAGCTGTTCCATTCTGTCATAATCATCACAGAAACATTTCAACTGTGAGAAGGAATGTAAAAAAAGAAAATCCAGGAATCACACTGTTTGATTTTTTATGAGTTTATGTGTACAAAGGTGCAGAAAATAAATATTTAGTCTAAAACAAAAGTTCACCTCAATATTTATACCTTAAATTTATAATGTAACTGTGATAGTCAATGGCAGAAATCAAACGTTTTCTATAAGTTTTCACTAGTTTTTCTTTTTCACGCTGTACCTGCTAATTTGGCCCTGCTCTCTTCAGGTCATTGAACGTTCTCAGGTGACATCTTGCACGCAGCCCCAGGTGGAGGGAGATTGTCAGTGATCTTGTATTTCTTTCATTTTCTAATAATTGCTCCATCGGTTGATCTCTTCTCATCAAGCTGCTAGTTTATTGTTCATGTCAGTCTTGATCAGGGGAACAAGCGTGTCCCTGGTGTCCTGAGGTAGCTCTTTGTCTACTTTTTTCATTCTGTCTCTCACATTTGAAGTGGGTCTATGATGATTATAGACTTCTAATCTTTTTTTACTTGCACAATTGGTGAATGACAAACACAATTTTGTCCCCCTGTAAGCAATGACCTGGACTGCCAGAAGGACTGGATTAGAAATAGTCAGTTTTTCTAAAGCTCAACCATCAACATAGATGTTTACATTATTCAAAAGTAAAGAGTCCTGGTAAACCTCGGGTTAATATACTGGTAACTAAAGATTAACAAACAAATATATTGACACAGAAAATGAGATCTTGTTTTGATCTTGTTTTCATCTGTCCATCCTAAGTCCTGCCTCAATGATTTTCAACATAGAAAAAAAGTGGCAGATGAAAAAGTTGATCTAAACTGAAAACAGGATCATAGAAAGGATTTGTCGTGTCCAAATCAAGTCTTATGCTCCAGGAAAAAAAACAAGGCAGAAAAAATGCTTTTATTGCATCTGTGCTACCTCAAATTAACCAAAAAAAGGAAAAAAGGAAAAAATTAACCATTTAAAAATAGTTTTAAAAAAATGGATAAATAAATCCCAAATCTAAAGTCCAAAGCAACTCAGTGACAAAACCACACAATCTAAGTATTACTAAAATTGTAAATATGGAGAAGGTCTTCAAAAAAATATTTTAAGAAACCGAGTCTGAGAATATTTGCTTATTAGGTGAAAACATTTTATCTATATTTTTTTAATCAAAAATAGATCAAACACAATGTTTTACACAAACATATAAGGCAACCAGAGAAATCTTGTACCTGTGTAGTTGGGGGGATTGTTGCCATTCCTGTTTGCACTGCTCCATGTAAACCTGCAGAAATAAAACAGTTGAGCAACAGAAGAAAAACATTCCACAATCTATGGCATTTACACCACAACACACTTGCCCCACTCCACTTTATTCTAAGCACCAGGAGCTGACTTGGATAAACTTGGATTGTTTTGGTCGTACCCATTATAGGACCCAGAGGCTGCAGGCTGAGCGATGTAAGGCAGAGCTTCAGTGGTGTTGTATCTGAACTCGTTGGTAAGAGGAATGGATAACGCTGAAAAAGGCTCTCCAGGTGGATACTGACCGCTTAGTTCTGGAAGAGAACATAAACTCCATCAACGCAACAGTGAAAAGACAAAAATTGTGTGTGTGTTTACACAAAAATTCACGCTGCTGTCTTTACCCATGTTTTTGTCCATTCCAGCAGCGACAGCAGCAAAACTTGGCATGAAGCTGGGAGCTGGAGTCTCTGGGCTTTGGCACGCGTCGTTATGGTATAAGCTGTTCATGCTGGGGAGATCGAAGGCAAAAGCCAGCAAGACCACCATCAACTTAGCAAATTTAAGTCTGTGTGTGTCATTTTAAAAGAGTGGGCATGGCTTTCTTCCTATGGGCTGAGATTCTGCATGGTTTTGCAACATGGATGCACAACGATCTAATCAAGCTTCATTTAGCTGCTAATACCTTAAAGTCTTGTAGTTTGCGTTCACCGTCTGGTAGTCTCTTTCTTGAGAGTAGTTACTGTACTGCATAGAGTCTCCTGAAAGAGCAAAAAGAGATCATATAAACAGACCAAACTGCAACAAATGATGGTGATTTAATATTTTAGAAAAACCCAATGGATCAATTCAAAAATGCATTATAACGCAGAATATCTCAAACAAAAAAGCATGTGTTGCCTCGTACGTTTTCTAGATGAGGTAGAGCAGGTTTGTCCTCGAGCACTGTGCTCCTTGTCTCCTTCTATGCTGCTGGCACTGCTCCAGCTGCCCCAGCTCCCTCTGCTGGTCCTGGAACTGCCCGAGGAGCTGCCCGAGTCTGAACCCGACTCGCAAACGCCGTCGGCACGCCGCTGAGCTTGGCACTTTCTGTGAGTGCGAGCAGGACACACACCTGTTGGAAATCAAAGGGCGTCATGGTGGTTAAAGCCATAAGCTCCACTGGAGCAGGTTTCAGCGAAATGTCCTCCTTTTTGGATTTCAAGTCAGCTACAAACAGATGGTATCATCTGTGAAAGTTGTCAAACCTCATGGTGGCAAAAGTAAATCTAAGTTAATTTTATCCATTTACAAAAAAGTCATTTCTAATTTACTCCTGAAATTAGTTACAAAACTTTAAAATGAAACATATTTCATAGCCAAAGTAGCTTGATCAATTAGACATTGTGCTGTGTGGGGCTGGATATGGCCGTCTAAGTACTGACCCGATTCCATTTTGATTCTCATGTTTCACAACTCAGATTAGGATCCAACACAGTGATTAGATATCTATTTATTTTTGGGAAAATTCCACCAAAAACCAACAAAGTTGAGCTAACAAAAACAGAAGCAATGATTTAAAACGAACAAAACTTTCATTATTACATTTAGAAATTCCCACAATGAAAGGAGATTTTACCCTGAAAAAGAAAAAAAGCACCAACAAACCACTACTGCTTTTTCTGGGGTTAATAATTTGGTTTTAATAACCCAGTTTCAAGGCTGTGAAAAAAATAGTAATAAATGTTGTGCTCTTTTAATACCACCAAATACTCCTACAATTTTTCATTTTATTATCATTTTACTGCAGCTAAAATCATTGTTTCTATAAAGTACTTTGAACTTTAATAAATAAAGTTGAGGGGATGCCAAGCTCCGTTTAGTGAGAACTTCTGGCACTTGCTGGAACATCTAAGGTGGATACGCACCATTCTGTTTATGGAAGTTCTCTGAATTCAGTCCTGGTTTCAGGTCCTCTGCTTTGAAGCTGCACCGGTTCCTGCTGCGGGTTCCACAGACACTGTGGTCGCCTGTTTTCCACTCTGTCTCTTTGTCTCTGTCTGATGTTAGCAGCCCATTGAGCTCAGGGGCGCTGCAGAGACAAACAAAAATTCAGAGTATTTGTTGGCATTTTATTTAAACTGCTTTGTTATTCTTTTTCTGTTTGTATATCTGCATGACACACTGAACCCATATCAGGAAGAAATACAACACCTGGAAGCATTTTCGGTTTTTCTGCGACTCTTCTTTGATTTATTTCCCGTTGTCGGGAACATCTCTGTACCTTGTCCCTTCTTTTTCTGGCCTTTGCTTTCTTCTATTGCCTAAAACCAGAAAAGGGGGGAGTTGGGAATACTTTTCAAAAATACTTGTCTGTTATTACAAAGTTTGAGGGACTTTCAAACACAGAAAAACACATGGACGAATACATCCAGCAGCTTTTCCTTACCTCTGGCTCAGAATTGTCCCTTTTTTCAGAATCCATTTTTTGTGCATAGTGCTCTGTGCAGCTCCTGTCCAAAGGACTGTAAAACAGCAGAACGGGTCTGGATCCCGGATCCAGAGTGGCGTCTGTGGAGAACTCAGCAGGGATTTCCATGGGAAACATACCGGCTGCTGACACCATTTCCTCCATAGAGCTCTGGAGATCGTCTGCCTTATTGTCCAGCTCGTCAATGAAAGCAGGGTTATTGTTGCAGGGGTCTGGAGTGAGAGGACTTTCAGGAGTCAGCTCTTCATGCTCTTCATCCACTGAGACGGCTGCAGCGGTGGAGGGGCTGGACTTGTACTTGGAGTAATAGAGGGAGACTTTGTGTTTCTTTTGCTGCTGGGATGGAGAGGCAGAGGAGCTCTTCTTGGAGGATTGTGGGCGAAGGGCAGGGGTGTTGGCTAACACTGGCGAGCCGCGCCCCTTCCCCTTGTCGGATGTGTGACAAGTGTCCACATAAGTCTTGCAGCTTCCCTTTGTTTTACTGCAGAATAAATAAATGCCATGTTTCATCCAATAAATATTTACATGTGTGTGATGGTTCTGAACTTAAGAGTAGCTGTACATACTTTACTCCGTTGGGTGTCACGTTGTTGACGGAGCCGTTGTCCCGGGACAGGGCAGAGGTGTGGTTGCTCCTTAAGCTAGGTGTTGAGAACTCCGTGAGGATATACTGTGCCTGATAAAAAGCCATCAGACACACACCAAACAAGGAGAAGCTGCAAAAGAAAATAATTTTGAGATCATGTGACCGTTAGTCATTGGAAAAATAAAAGTCTAGCTAATAAAAATAATACTGAGCGCTTCTAACCATGTAAATATGAGGGTGACCACCCAGAAGGTTTCCTCCCAGCTGGGGCCAGGCACTACCTGGGCACAGAGCGGCAGCATGTGGTGGGGGAGCGTCACATTGAGGGTGAAAGGAAAGAAGGTGCCGCGGGAGGTCACAAGGGTAAGGTCCCGAATGACCCAGGAGGAGGTGAAGTCTGGAGTAAACCTGAAAATCAACCAAACAGGAGCCGTCAGCTTCCAGGAAGTCAGATGCTGAAACCGAGTGTGTGGCGTGTTGTTTGACGTACGCTATAGTGATCTCAGAGGAGGTGTTCTGCTCAAGGCTGAAGGAACGACACTGCAGCACCTCGAAGCCAAACCCCTGACACTTGTACCCATTAATGTTCATGGAGATGACGGTCAGAGGCAGCTCTCCTGCGTTCTCCACCTTGAAACTCTTTCTGATGGCAAAAAGAGGCTTGCTGCTGCTGCGCAGACCTGATGGAAGGATGCAATAATATAACTCACGCTGACGTTTTCGACTAAAAAGGAATCATCGGGTTCAGACTAAAATCTCACCATCTCGACAATCCATCAGAGTTGACTGAGGAACATTGAAGCGTAAGGAGGCCGCTGGGCCGGGCAGCTTGCCTCCAACTCTCAGCAGCTCTTTGGCTCCGTGGCCTTTCACAGTCACCATGTCAAAGACAGTCAGGTTGTTCCTGGAAGGCAAAGACACAAATCACTGCAACACACCTTGGTGGGTTTACTTATTAACCTGTAAAAGTCTGCAAGCTAAAGAGATAAATATTGACAGCACTGTTTTCAAAAGAAAAAACAAAGAAAGTGTTGATATATATAAAAAAAAAAAACTCAAGAGCAGCTGCTCTCTTCCATCTTGGTCAAAAATAGAGATGTGAGGGTTCCACTACAAGAATGCAGCAGATTTCAAAACTAAATCTGATGGCAGTACTAAAAATGACTCAAGGTAGAACCAACAGAGGCAGCAATCTTCCTCTGTGAGAGAATGGAGTCAGAACTCTTTCAGATAGAGGATGGTCAAATCTAAAGCTTGGTTGCATTGAGATTTTTATATGAAAGGGGCAAATGTAGATGCAGAATGTGCAGAGGGAAAGTCAAACATTTCACCTGTACAGTGACCTTTTAGGTGACCTACACTATACATGCTTTTTCACTTTTCTTTCATGTTCTAACCGTCATAGAAGGATTTATGTAGATTTGGCAAACTGCGCATATTCTGTACAGGAAACACGGCACAAAGACGGTTGACTGGCAAGCTCAACAGCCAATCCGGACGCAGCAAATAGTGCGTTGTGGGAACAAAACAAAAAAACGTGCAAAAAAAAAAGAAAAATCCACGAAAGGTGAACCACGATTTAGCTAGGAACCAGTGTATTTTTTTTAAAGAAAGTTATAAAATAAATAGAATAAAGATGAATGATACCTGATAACAAGAATAGTGGTGGTGGGTTTGTGTTCTGAGGGGGTGAAGACCACTGACACTTCCCTGACCTCCCAGGGCTGCAGCAACAGACGAAGAACCCCCTCTGCTCTAATGTCTAATGTTCCTTCGTTCTCACTCGTCTTGGAAGAAGAAAAGGAATTACATATGATGGATTAGCACTGAACCAAGCACAACAGGAGAATAACTAAATAGGTATTTGTTCAATAAAAACCTTAGGGGGAGACGATAGCAGTAAAAATTCTGATGTACTGATGTTGACGTTGAGGGGATTTATTTCAAACCTGTAAGAGAAAAAAAAAGGAAACACTCAGACCAAACATTAAAACTGTAGAAGTTAGCTTTCTGTAAAATCAATAGAATATTTTACCATTTGTTTAGTAGGTCCAAAGCTTCTAAAGGAGAAGGGTAGAGGGAGAGGATTCGAATCTCCACAGACACAACAGAGGACGAGGGATTCTTCAGAGTTAATCCCTTTACCTGGAAAAATACATTCCTTACATATTATGCAAACATCTGTAACAACAAAATATATTCAGTTAGTTAGTGAAAGTTACCCACTTTGCTTTCATTGACCGCTGTGGCTCCAAAGTCTAGAGTAGAGGATGGTTCAACTGTGAGTCTAGGCCACCTAGAAAGACAAAAGTATACATTTTAGCTATGATATCCACTCTGTGGGATGAAGCATGAAGCACACGTGTTCATGAGTCTGTGTTGCACCTGCACGAGGGTTTGTTTTCGCGACTCTGCCACTGGGAGCACAGCTCAGAGGCCAGCTTGCTGTCCACTGCCCAGGATGAGGAGAAAAAGTCTGGGAGAAGAGAGCGCTGCCACTCCGAGTGACCTAACAGACGTTCAGTCGAAATAAATTAAAAAAAACAAAATATCTCCAGAATGGAAGTTGCTGTTTGTAGTGATCAAGGAATTTGAGTTGATCAGCTTCACCTTTTTCTGATAATCTGAGAGGACAATGGTGTCCACACTCTCCTTCAGCCTCAAACACCACTTCCCCCTGGTGGCACACACAACCACTTTGGGTTTATTTCTCACATCTCCTCATGATCCCACTACTTTACACATTAGAGACAATATTGTACCTTGGAAGAAGCAGAATGGAAGTAGAGAGGAATATGCAGCGCGGTGCCCAGGCTAGTATCCAGACTCAGGGTCAACATCTGGTTGATGGGCACGGCTCTGCTTAGCAGCTGGAGAGATAGAATATGCCAGCAGCCAGAGGGAACTCTCAGAGGCCTGCTGAAGTTCATCACCTGACAGACAGGGGGCGACAGAGACCATATGTTAAACTCTGCACCAAACATTCAAATAAAAATGGCTGAACCAGTATAGTAGGAATCCACATGCCCAAAGTAAATTTGCTAAACAACGTTTTATCCATCTTCCATCCCCACAGGACGCACACAGGCCCACCTTCACTAAGCCCTGCAGCTTCTCTGAAAGGCTGGCATTCAACACAGTGAGCGGCACATGGAGAGGATTGGTGAACCATACGTCCACCTCGTTAGCATTTTTCTGTTTGGCCTGAAAAAGACTGAACAGGTCTGCCACCCTCCATCTGCAGAAAGCACCAACAAACACTGTATGCTAGAATTTTGTGGCGTTACAGGTCATCAGTCGAGCACAAATGAGGCAAACTTTCTCTACTTACCTGTGTGTGATATGTACTCCAGGGAAGTTGTAGGTTGTCCTATTTAGCATTATTTTTAAACTGATATGATTTATGCATTTCTGTCCATGGCCTGACAAAGAACCTGGTGGGATGAAAAAAAAAACCCAAACCAAAAGATTTACCTCTCATTAAATTGCTTTAGGAGTTAATGGAAAATGTACATGTACAATACTGAGAGTAAAAATACCTTTACATGAGAAAGCAGCTACTTCTGTGAAGTTTTTTGCCTCTGGTATGAGAAGAACTTGATTGATGTCCAGATTGATCTCTACTTTTGACAGGACCTGCATGTCCTTGAAAGACAGAGAAAGAAAACATCTTTAAAAACTGCAATAATAATGTATTCTAGCTCCGATGAAGCTAAACAAAGGATAACAATGATGCTCACCTTTATATAGAGCTTTTTTCCACCAGAATTTAACATATAAACTCCTACTTTAGCATTCCCTTCTGAAAGACAAAACAGATATATTCACAAAAAAATGTATCAAGATTTCATATAAAAACAAAAAGTATTTTGCGGTTTTGCAATATTTGCTTAATCAACAAATCAAATCTTTGCCCAAAGCTGGACTTTTCACTTTACAGCAGTGACTTTGTAACTTTCTGGCACACTTGCTAATGGTCCCTTTTGGAACCAAAGGTCAGAAACACTCACCTAATGCAGAGGGAGCGACAAACATGAACAAAATGTGCTCAATGACGTAGGGCTTAAGCTTGTCCAGGTCAGCGGGCCGGTCGCCCCGAGCCGACAGATTAATCTGCATGCTGAGGCGCTCCTCCTTGTGGAGGCACGACCCCTAAAGTGAGAGGAATGTCAGTCAAGGACAAAATAAAGACAAGACACTAAAAGCATGAGGAGAGGATCAAGATGCTTGACCATGATGAAGATGAATTATGATCATAAAATTAGAATTATTTGTACAGCGTTTTCTCGCGATGTCACGGTCAACCATTTCATGCTCTGGCAACTTTTTTAGAGCTTTTTTTTCCTAAACAGCGCACTGTGTTGTCCATCCTGATTGGTTGTTGACATTTTCAATCAATCTCTGTGCCGTGAACCCTGTACAGCAGGGGTGTCAAACTCATTTTCACTGAGGGCCACATCAGCATTGTGGCTGTCCTCAAAGGGCCAGATATAACTTACACATGTAACTAAATGTAATGACAAATAAATGTAATTACTCCTTTAATATTAACTAATTCATTATTTATTTACTATAAATTTTTAAAGTGACAATTACAGTTGCATAGAAAACAATGTTTGCTTGTTCCTCTAGCATAAATCCTTTTACATTTGATTCTATTAGGTTAGGTTATATGGACAGTGTTTAAATCCCAATGTACAGTATAGTTGCCAAATCCGATATTTCAAGTCTTTTTCCCCCAAGATATGAATAAATACACACCAATTTTTTATTTCAAGAAATTAAAAAGTTTTATGCTCTTGCGGGCCACATGAAATGACATGGGGGGCCGCATTTGGCCCCCGGGCCTTGAGTTTGACACATGTGCTGTACAGTGTTCAGCTAGTAAAATTTACGTACATCTTCCATCGCAAGCAGATCTTTGTTTTCATTCTATAATGCTGAACTTTTTTTTCTAGGAAGGTTTGAACTTTGATAGTTTAAACAAGAGAAAAAGTATAAAAATGTTCATGTCTGTCTGAGAAAAGTGTATGAAGTGTGTAGTTAAAACATCTATATTTAATGTAAAAATAAAAATGTATACTTCTGGGTTTTCTTTACTATATTAAATTATTTTTTTTAAATGTAACTACCACTAAGACTGCATTCCTCCGATGACCGTGGATTATTACAAATATACATTCTATTGTTTTTGCTATATTTGTATCCTTATGTAAAGGAATGCAAGGAAAATTCTCAATCAGAATGGGAGTCCTTAATGTTAATATTATTATATACAAATGCTGAAATGCTGACAATGCAGAGACTCTGACAGCTGCAGAACATAAGGAGAAGTACCTGAGGATTGTTCTGGAAACTCTTGGTTAAGCTGCACTCCAGGTGAAGACCCAGAATAGTGATGTTGGACGCATCTTCCTGTAGGACAATAAGCACCAACACAAGTTCAGACTGTAGATTTCTTTTTTTATTTACAAGACATAAAGAATCTTGTTGTTTGAAATTATTCTGAAACTTGCTTTGGTATTGAGTTTGTAGTTTTTTATTAGATTCATTACTGACAGTAATGAGTTTAACTCAAATGTTTTTCACACAAATGTTACCTGAAACTTTAGGTCGTGAAAAGACCTCAAGGTAACAAACTTTGGAGGGTTCTAATGAGCATTCTACTATAATAACAAAATCCACCTTTTTTTTGTTTAGGTTCATGTCCTTGAGACAAAACCTAAGAAGATCTCTAAAGGTTCAGCTAACACATACGTTTCACACGCTGGCTAGTAAAGTCAGACATTATCAACATGTCAAAATCTGCACAGATTCAAATAAATCGTAGTCTGAACAACTTCCTCTGTAAAGTGAGAACAAGTCACAGCTTTGCCCAATTAAATTGGGCAAAAAGAGGACGAAAAAGGCCTTGAATGTCCTCTTTTTTTGTGTAAAACTATTTATGTTAGAAGACACACAAAAGCTGGTTGACAGAATTGGACAGAAAGCAGAACTTAAATTGGACGGGCAAAAATTCTGTGAACTAAATGCAGAAATAAAGGGCGTTAAATGCGAAAAATGTAGCGGCCTGAGCAGCCGTGTGCATGATTGTGAAACCTTTATGTCTGCTCTCCTAGCCAGTTTGACATTTTGCAACTGCCACCCCACTTCCTGTTGTGGAGGCGAGTCCTTCTGTCAGATGCTTCTAGCACATGCTTAGCCTTACTCTAAAATGATATGAGAGGTAGGCATGACTGTGAAATGTGTGCAAATAAATAGTTGTACATGACAAAACACAAAAATGAATGGTTGCTACAGGAATAAAAATTCAAAAGTACTTGTTAGCGTGAGTCTAAAAACTGAAGTGTCTGTGTGTGTGGAGCCCAGTTTATCTTTGCTGGTAGGAAAGGGAAATTAGCTGTTTCCAATGATAAGATGCTATTTACCATCATGCCCAACTTTCACAAGCTAGTACACAAATAAAGCACTATGTTACCTGAGTTTGGGTCAGCTTAATGCTTTGGATGTGAGGAAAAATCACAAGATTATCCTTTCTTTGGAACGATTTTAATGAACCTCGGTGACCTCCTACACCAAATACCTGGAAATAGAGACAGTTTTTGTTAGCAAACAAAGAATCTGTAGCTCTGACATGAAACTTAAGATATCTAAATGACAACAGGTTAAAATCCAGTGTTGGATAAATCAGTCTGGGAGGAGTAAACATTCAGTTTGGAAATGCAGCTAAAACTGAGGTTTCACTGTAAACCAAACATTAGGCTTCTGTAATGGGTTTAATGCAGCCACTTTAATAGGTTGAAAATATGTGCGCAAATGTGATTAGATTGATTACAGATGATTAAAAATCTAAATCCTTAAAATGAAACGGTCAAAGATTAAACAAATTATTTTTAGGTTGTAAGCAAGTATGGAAATAAACTCAATTGGAAAGAAGACAGTAGATAAACACAGAAGACGCGATTCTTTATAGCACCACATATTACTGGGTAACAATTAGGCATGAGTTATAAAAGTAGTTAATTAAAAAACTGAATTATTAGTTATTCAATTCTTTATCCAATTCCTTTAAAGAACCATAATCCTTTATTTCAGGTTTTTCTGTGAGTTTTTTATCTCTAAAGTTTAATAACCTTAGTACAGTTTAAACTAGCAGTTATAGGAAAAAACTTAAAGCTTGATTGAAAACTAAGTCCAGTGTTATGGACTGAAAGAGGTCTGCTGCTGATCAAAGATTTATGCAACTCTGGCCAGCTGAGCGCACTCTGTACAGCAGACACGGCACGGAACAGATTGACTGATAATGTCTCGATGCAGAACACAATGCTCTGTACAAAAAAGAAATAAAAAATGTAAAAACAAATATAAAATAAAAAGCATGCAAAATTGCACTGAAAAATAATCTGTGACATCACAATATAGCGAGGTAACGCTGTATCCACCGGTCTTTTTTATTGCTGAAATTGCTTACAACAAACCAAAACAATCAATCCACAATGAATGGATTCAGTATTTTCGCAGAGACAATCAAGATTTCTTTCATTCAGACCACACCGGGGTCATGAAACAAGCATATTAGCAGTATTATTTCATTTATGCGATTATAAAAGTTAAAAACTCAAAAGGGAAAGCTAGACGTAAGATTTGTAGACTGACCTGATATGACAGCAGCCCATGAGCTGAAGTGTTTATAAATAACGTGTTTTCTATATTGCCCTCCTTTGATGGGAGGAAAATTAATTTAAAAGATGCCTTCCCTCTTGGTGGAATCACCTAAAAACAGGAAGAAAGAAGTTTTACAAGTTATGGCAATAAGAGAAACCGATCATTTACAAAGCATGAAGCATCCAGACTTCTGCAGACCTTGTGGAAACTTACACTTTTGTGAAAGGAAGGTATGTAAAAATGCTTGCTGGATGTAAACATTGACAGAAGAGTCACAGAGACCTCCTGACTAGGATTGTGTATATATATGGTTTCAGCTCTTGGCAGCCCCAGAGGCCTGTAGACGAGACAGCAAAACCATATACAGAAGGTCAATGCAAAAGCGTGAGGACAAAGTCAATAAAAGGGCAAAAGTTCTAAACCGACGGCTACAAAAGGATCTTTAGAAATCGACCTCTCCCAGTTTGGTTCCTCCTGACTGACTTGAACCAAATTAGCTCACATTTCCGGATGATTGATCAAACTAAATTTGATCTGGCTAAATTTCAAACAAGCGCAGTGATCTGATATTAACGCTAAATGCAAAACTCAATATTCAGAGTATATATCTGCTAAATTATTGAATATTTAAGATAACAGTGTGTGTTTGAATGAAAATGTTTCAGTAAAATAAAATTCTGGCAGGGAAATATGAATAGCTTTGCATATTTTTTTACTTACATTTTATCTTAAGTTCCATAAACATACTGAGGCCATAAAAGATGAGCAAAGTTTTTCATCTTCAAATTACGGCGCTGAGTCAGCAAATAAGTGTCAGCGTCTGGAGGCTGTGAGCCGTTCTGTTGATTAAACTAAATGAAGCTGCAAGATAGGAAAGTGGGTGTGTTCAGACTGCAAAAACCATTTGGTTTGAATCAAGTCTTCAAGTTTTCTTCTGGATTAAGTCCTGAACCTTGCGTTTGGTCTGGATACAGACCGCCGCCAAGTGAACATTTACTGTTTCGAACTAAACTATAAGCGAACCAAATGTGTCCAGACTGAATACACCCTAAAACCCCACACAGCTGTAAAAGCTGTTGATTGTAGTTACTGTTTAAACAAAGACACTATGTTTTGCTGTATGATATGAAGACATTACATCACCAATGGACAAACAGCGTTTTTCTGCGTACTCAGAAGATCAGATCAACAAACTGCAGGTTACTACACTCAAAGATGGAATGAGACAGATGCTAACCAGTGCATGGAATCTGGAGGAAAAGAAACCAATAATCCACAACGAGTGGTAGGAAGAGCAAAACATAAATGGCCACAAAGGGAGAATCTGAACTGTATATGTGCAGTTTAGCAGTAAAAGCATAAAATATTGCAAATATTTCTATTTCAACAAAAGCTAATAAAGGTTACTTTGAATCATAGCAAAAATGCAACAAAACCTGTTTTGTAAGAATGTAAACTATGTACAACCAGCTCTAACTTAATGGAAAGACCTGACATATATGTCACTCCGGCAGCAAGCCTCAAGAAGCTGGTTTCACTTCCTCTTTCCAACTTCACTTTCAATTTTAGTGACTGCACTGCTCAAAGGCTGTTCGATAAAAACATAAAAATAAAAATATACTTTTTTGTGCCACTTTTGTCCTTACTCAAGATATGATTTGGTTTAAAAGACCTACATTTTTTTAGACCTGCTGGTGAAGTGAAAAGTACAAACCAGTGTTCCCAGAGTTCTTACATAAAAGAGGAAACCACAGATCATATGTGGAACTTGAGTCTGATAGTTTCTTTCTGACTTGTAGCCTGTTTTTTTTTTTAAGCTTTTTCATTTTTTCACGTGCAAACGTTGAACCCACTTGCGATCCTGGACGCCTGGTTTCTGCATTCCAAACGGCTCATATAAAATATGATAAAATAATTATGCACAACTTTTCTTTTAATAGGAGCTCCTGGGATTGCAGCCCAGCCACGGCGTCAAACTCCTATTGTATGTATGAAAGAAACATTTTTACTCCTTTGAGTGGAGCCAGTTTCTTTTGCACACTCAGCTGAACGGCAGGCTTACTGCTGTGCTTTTCACTTTCTTCTTCGACAGTAAAAATACTTTTACGTTTAGTCAAAAACCTTTTTTTTTTTAAGTATTACTTCAAATAAAAAATGATTTGTAAACTGTGTCAACATAGCAAACGTTTGTGCATTCCTCTTTTAGGGAACCAGAGTGTCCTGTAATCTTTCAAAGCGTCTTAAGCAATAGGAATTTCACTATTTTATGAGGTTGTGACACTAGTCAAAGCCTGAAGGTAGTCAGTTCTTTAATGTGTCAGCCATTTAGAAGTCAGATTTAGGTAGCTAAACAAGCAAGGAAAAAACAAAACAAAACACAACCAGGAGTCTCAGAGACTCGTTTTTATACAGGTCAATGAAAAATGTTCCTCTTTTTGAGTAGTTTGGTGGTAAATCCTGCAGTGCGAGTATGTTTCTGAACAGGAGGGAAGGTCTTATTGATAAAGGTCATGTGTAGGCCTGGGCGAAAAATCGATTGAATGAATTAATTCGATTTTTTGTTACGGGCAATTTAAAAAATAACTAAATCGAGTTTTTGTGTAATGGCGGATTTTTGGCTCCCCAGAGCTTCCGTAGCGTTAGTTTCATCCGGCGGGACTCCTGCTCCATCATCAGCGCGGTGATCAAAACTCCCACACCGCTGTCACAGCTCTAGTTTATATCTTGTGGGGTTTATTGATTGCGTTTGATTAAATCAAAGCAAAATTTGCTTTAAGTTGTCTGCCGTTTGTACTTATTGCTTTCCTTAAGTGGGGGTGGGGGGGGGGGGGGGGTTCGGAAATCGAATTAAAGAAAATAAAATCTGAGATTTTAATTTTAGGCCATATCGCTCAGCCCTAGTCATGTGTGAAAAACACTCTGACATGTAAAACATCCTCCAACTTTGCAGTATTTGATATCATAATAAACACTAGCAATGTTTAACTATAGAAACTATTCAATTTCAATGTTAGAAAGACAAACTGTGTCGTTATCATTAATGTAACTAGACTGAACCTCGAAAAGCGTTGTTCATCAAATCCCAGGTTAAATAGACGGTTTTCTGGGTTTTTCTACACAGAAACTGAGATGTTAAAATCAGGATTTTCTGTCTTTGTTGCAATATTAGGGAATGTGACTAATACTCATCATCAATACCAGTAGAGGTGAAGAAACATCTATTTTTGTTCAGCACATGAAAGCAGGAAGTTACAGCAGCACTCACTGTGTCCCAAACTCCAAAAGTGGGGGCTGAAAATGCAACGGTTTGCCCCTCTCCTGTGTATATGGAGAACTGCTGTTGAGGAAAAACAAGAAATGTGGTTAGAAACCTGGTTTCCTGCATTTTTTACTACTGGAGAAAAAGTATGGAAGAAAGTTGTGTTAAAACTATTCAGTTCTGCTATTCTAAACATCTTAAAGCAACACTGCACTTTTCTTTGTACAAAATAAGAGCGTCTCGAGGAGCCTGTCCTGTCTTTGCTCAATAAACAGGGAAGGGGTGATGGCAGGCCTGCTAAGTACCCGATAACCCTCAACGGTCTACACGTTCAGGGGGCTTCATCAGGTCAACAATCTTTCAAGCGCTTTCTGCCAAATGCTGTCTTTGAATTTTATGAAAGTAAAGGTGCTTTACCAAGCAATTACTGTTTACTAATGACAGATTATGAACCAAATGAGGCAAAAGGTATTCAGCTACTAAACTATTTATTTACAAAAAAAAAAAAATTCAACCTGTGCTAAAATTAAGGCGATGATTTTACCACTTTATTTACTTCTTTAAGTTAAAAAAATGAGCGGTTTAAACTGGGAAACATAACTTCCGAAAGAACTTCTTTAAAAATGTGTAAAATCTCTCAGTTTTGGACTTTAAGTAGTCAAAGTCCTTGGATTAAAAAACCAAGCTTTTGATACACGACTAACAAACTCGTCTTTTTTTTATAGTCGTTTTTGATTAGAGCATCAAGCCAAATGTTGAATATCCTACTAAAGAAACTGGCTTAAATTTTTACTTCCATATATCAATTAGTTTTCATAACATATTTTTTTTTAAGTTTTGGTGATATGTTTATCCCGATATGCACATACATATTAGTAGCAACATGGTAACAGTTTAATGCAAAGAAAGGCCTGAATGACTGCTGCGTGACATTCTCAATGATCTTTCTATGCAGCAACATAGTACAAAATAAAGAACTGTACGTGTGGCTAAAAAATATGCTAAGAATAAACTCTTAACAAGAAAAAAAAAAAAAGAAAATCCTCTGAATTTCTTTGCTTTTGAACAAACATTTTATATAAAAAAAAGTTGATTTGCACATAAAATCAACTTTTTTTTTCTAAATATTTCTGAGAGAACAAAGACTCCAGGGAAAGACAGACCTTCCTTTTTTTTTTCCTCTCAAGGAGTTCTAAAATTAGTCAGGAATTTGGTTCTGTGCCTCTGTAAGAGACTGCCCCCCCAACCCGTCGCTTTACCAACATAAACAATATAGCCTGCATGCAGGACCAGACTTTAAAAGGGCCCCTTTTTTACTTGCCTCATTTTGGTTTATTACACTGTAACAAGCTATGATTTGCATGTATCCAAACATTTTACTCTACAGCTCAGCTTCTGTTCTTGACATCTTTGTATGCTGCCATAATCTACATGTAACACCACAGCAAAGACATCCTTTCCAGTCGACAATCTTTGTAATGGAATCTCTTAAATGGCTCTGCGTATCTCAGTAATGAGGAATGTCTGAACATCTATCCCTTTTCCCCAACTTGGGTAATAAGTAATGCCATTCTACACAATCTCTGAATGATTAATGTGTAATTTTTTATCTAGGATTGCTTTAAAAAAAAAAAAAGGGGGGGGGGGTTACCTTTCTTCTAGAGGGACTCCATCTCTCCTTCGTTCTTTCTCCCCCTGAAAATAAACGACAAAACCGTTTATTGTACTCCAGGCTTACGGTTTGATTTGATTTGTTTTTGTTTTTAAAAAGGGTTTATTTGCAGACATGCCCCCCTTAAACCAGCACAGGTAAAAAAAAAAAAAATGCAGGGTGCGTGAATTACTCCACTGGTGTTTTTTCCCCACACGCTCACACAGCACAGTAACCACTCAACACAAGTGTAAACAGATTGCTAAACTTTAGAGGGATTATGAACGGTTAAAACACAAACGACTATAGGCATCAACTACAACTGGCCTCAATCAAAGCACACATCACATTATCTGCACCGACCTGTGTTATTTTTTCCACTCAGTAAACAAATAAACAAATGAATCACAAAGAAAATACAGTTCCAAGAGACTCATCCATCATTCATGGAATTGTTTTGAGAAATGCTGGGTCTGATCACTGCAACAGATTTGTTAACGGGCGTAAAAAGCAGGAGCTGCACTTTCTTCATAACTCTACTCATGACATTTGAGCACATATTTTCAAGTTGAGCTTTTTTAGCTAACAGAAATATAAATGAAAAGGAGAATG
Source organism: Oryzias curvinotus (assembly GCA_023969325.1). Lineage (NCBI taxonomy): Eukaryota > Metazoa > Chordata > Actinopteri > Beloniformes > Adrianichthyidae > Oryzias > Oryzias curvinotus. The sequence goes on from CM043706.1 coordinate 33,045,812, forward strand.
AATGGAAAAGTAGATTGAAACACACATAAGCATAAGTGACTGTAATAGAGACTTATAAAAAAAAAAAGCACAGTCGAAGGATCCTTTTTTTTTAATTCTTTTTAACGGAATACATTTCTAAATAGTGTGACAGTGGCCACCCTCCTTGAACTATCTTAAATGTCAATTCCCTCTCTTCTCGTGAGCCTTTTTTGCTCCATGCTGCACCACCTGTGCACTGCTACGTGTTTTTTTAAATCTTTTATATAGTTCAAATATTTGCTTTTTTGCTGCCACAGCTTTATACATGTTTTTAAAGCACTCAGAATTGCCCCTTTTCATAATAGCAGCTATACAAATACAAAAAATATACTTTTTTTTAAATATTGTCAATAGGTCTAAATTAGTAGAGAATACATTGATAAAACGTCGCCAACTTTGTCATCTTAAATAAAATATTTTATTAAACTAATTTAAAAGTGTAAATCACAATATTGTATGCAATAACAAAGAATGGACCAAATGTTTGACTTAAATCTAAATCACTTTTTTGGGGAAAAACATACCTCCAAAGTAATCTAAGTAAAAGCAGATATAATTGATCTGAAAAGAAGGCTTGGGGTCCAACCATGCTTTGGCTAGTATTTTTACACACAGAAAAATGCCACAAAGAGCAGATTAATAGTACTTGTATCAGCAAAGAACTGCATAAAACTATAATTATTAGAATATGAAAATATAAAAACATGTAGATGAGATCTGCACATGTAGTTATGGTTTGATTAATCAACCTTGTTGGCTGTGAATGCATCAGCAGCTGCAGCAGACTTTAATGTGAAATCTCAGGAACAGAAAACTAGTTAACTGCAAACAAGGGATGCAGAGCAGGAGCGATGCAAAGCAGAACAATTATTTACTTCTACAAAGTCATAAACTTTAAAAAAGAATGAATTTTGTTATGGAAAGTAGAAGGAACTGGGAAAAATGAGTATGAAAATATCAATATACTACGTAGATATGAAAAACTTTGAAATTGCAACCTTTTTGTTATGGAAAAACAAATCACAAATTTGAAACTGCAAAAAGACATCTCCCCTCTTCAGGATAGAATAAAAGTGTTAATTTTTGAGTGAACAACAGATATTTCTATTCAGCTGCACCCGAAATTTTAACTCAAAAATACCCAAACTTCCTGTGGTACTTGTTTCAAAAACTAAACAGAATCTTCCTTCTCATGGGAAAGTTATTAATGATTTATACATGTTTTTTAGGCTTTTATTATTATTATTGTAGATTATGTCTGGTTGCTAATCCACACACTCCAACCCTACTCTGCTCAACCCACAAACATAAAAATAAACCAACCTTACAGGTCAGCACCAGTGTGTGAAGACACAAATGACACAACCAATTTCAGAAGTGCAGTAAAACGTGAGGTCGTTGCTGAAAATGATACTTATCAGTAGTTTTAGCCAGTTATTATTTGAAATTGATATGGGCTTAAATGAAAACAATTTAAATGTGCTCTTGCTTCTTATAAATAAATAAACAGTATAGCAAACTAGTTTGCTTTTCTTTTCAAATGCAGACTCTGATCCATCTGTATATGCAAAGCAACCGTTTATGAACTGCAACAGAAGCTCAAAAATAAACGGACCCAATACAAGCAGGATGAGCTCATAATTAACTATTAACTTTGTTTTTGCTTGGGAAGAAAAGCCCACCATGACCAATCAATAACCTAGTTCTGGGAGCCCAGGATGTGACCCTCCCCTTCTCAGGTGACAGAAAAAGTCAGCTGATAACCACATGGCAGGATAGGAGATAGTAAACACTTGACTACTAATGTTAGGATAGTAGGTGCTTCACGACATTAAGGGGAAATGTTGACTAAAAGGTATTCAACCATGATAAGAAAGGAAAGTGCAGATCCACTATGTAAGTGTAGGTAAATACATACCAATGATTTTATTTTTTTTAATACTGCAGACTTGGATGGGACTAATTAACAGGTGTCAGTCAAAATCTAGCTTTATTTTGAAATTCTGCGTGCGAATGTGGAATCATAGCCGTAGCTTCAGCACAAATACGGCAACACACATGCTTACAAGTACTTCATTCTACATACGCATGGTTTCTGCACCACGCAGCCATTCATTCACCAGCCAGCAAGTGTCCCTTCACACACAAACGCATCCGACAAAAAAAAAAAAAAAGTCCAAACAAATACCTGAAGCGGGATGAAGGGATCAGCCTCCTCTGGCTTGCCAGACTTCGACCACGCTAGTGGAGATCTGACTCAAAGCTGTGAGGGAGGCAGGACATCTTTTTCAGCTGTTGAATGTTGTTTGGCATCGTGACAAAAGCATTACGTTGAAAATAGGTGTTCAAATCCAGAAAAACGGTGCACGTAGCCAAGTAGTCGCAATTAACATTGTTCCAGAGAAATGAACAGAAAGGGAGTGTGTGACAGCCACAGGCACCAGTGGGGAGAGACTTCGCCTGGGCAGCAGGCTGACAAAGGCTAGCAGCTCGTTTAGCAAAAAAAAAAAAAAAAAAGAAAAAGGTTAGCGCGGCGGCTACACAACTTGAAGGGGAAAAAAATCAACGTCCAGGGGGTCAATAATTCAAACCAAGGCTTATTTAAAATATTAGAGGTGGGGGGATAATGCACTAAAGCCCCTTTGGTTCTCCTTAAGGTGCCGCTGAGCAGCCGCGGAAATGTCAGAGCAAGTTTAACAGCAACTAGCTAGCAAGAACTAACATAGCGCACGGGTAAACATTAGCCACAATACTTTGCAAGTTGGTAGAAACCAACATTTACTCTCATTAGGTCACAAAAACGAACTCCAAATATTTTTTTTTTTTAGCAATTTAAACATTCTTTTCTTTTGTGCAATTTAGCCATTTTTGAAGTTAACGCTTTCAAGCAGGTAGCTAACGTATTTTTTTTCTTTGCATCGGTCGAATTACTACATTACAACTCCCTCCCAAAGAGTAAATAAAGGTGAAAACAGACCTTGCAGCTGAGCTCCCCCGCGTTGTACAAAGGGGATCAACAATTGTATTACTCCTAATAGTACGCCGATCCACGTTTTCCCGTGACACTGGCTGCCTTGGTGGAAGTCCTGTAGCCCCGCCATGCTGCCTTGCCAGCTAGCAGCTTGACTTGTGCCTCGCTGCGTTGGTCTTCCTTGCTCTCAGCTAGCAGGCAGACAGGCAGCAGCATCTCCCTCCTTCTGCCCCCTCCTCCTCCCCGCGCGCCCGCCTGCTGAAGCGCCGCGTGCTCGGTGGGTGTAGCTTCCATCAAACATCCCTGTTTGCAGAAGCAAGAGGCGACATGTTTCAACTGCCCTGCAGCGGAGGGCATTTTTACTGAGGTTTCACTCTGAATCCTTTTTTACTCCACGAGACTTTCACTCACAGGTAAGTATTAAAATTCACATAGAAAAATGTGGATTTAAAATATTTAAAACTCGAAGATTAAACTGTAGTTTTGTCCAGCAGAATAATACAATCAATTGTAATTTGTTTTTATTTTATGTATTAAAAAATGTTTTATAAATATTTTAAGCAGTACCTGTGCAATATTTTACATTTTATAATGACCTATTTTGGCTTCTTTATTTACAGGTATCAAATCTGCCATACCTGATGACCAACAACCTGAGTCATACAAGCCAACTTTCACACACTGCATACATTTTTTATATACTAGTACTGACTGATGAGCATATACTTCGGTGACAAAAAATAAAAAAATATATGGCTTAAAAGTTGATAAAATCTTTATCTCTAGTCCCAATAGTTGAGGGTGAGTGAAAATGATTATTCAGGCTTAGGCCATACACTGTGACAAAAAAGTAATAAGCAGGAAAGCGATGCACTTAAAAGTGCTTTTTAGGTTCCTATGGTGAAATGAGGTGCCTCCCTCATTATGCGTTGACATGCAAATTGCCTGAGCCAAGACAGGTCAGGCAGGTAAACACAGCAAGCAACATGAATTACCACCAGTGTATTGACATTTTCTCTTTAATCTTTTAAATTACTTTTGCCAAAATCCTCAGTCGTATGGCTGAACGTGCAAAGAACAAGAACTTTTAACCGTGTCAGTGGCAGGTAAAAAAAAAAAAAAGATTAGAGCTACCACAATATGCAAAATATAATTAACCGACTTACAAAAAAACTCAAGAGATCAACATGATGTGATGAGACACACAAACTCCTTTACGCTAAAGAAATGGGCAGCAGTCGTTCAAGACGTGCTAAGTCAAGTATTTTCACCAAAAGGTTTGCAGCTGTGAAAGACAAAGCGAAACACATTAAGGGATTTTGTACCCCCCTCAGGGCAATTAGTCAAGCAATTTAAAATGTGAGGTTTAATGTGAAGACGCGTGTGCGCTAGACTTCAACTCCTAGTCAAATAAATTTAGACGCCAACTAATTTTTACTTTATTTTAATAGGAAAACTATTTACAGCTATTTAACATGCCATTTGTCCCAATACACTTTTTCCGGCTCAAGATGACCCACTGTAAAATAAAATTAAAACAAACAGGACAGGTCATGCAAAACCACATTTAAACCATCTGTTTAAACCATACAAACGCAACCAATGCCAGTGGAAAAGTTGATTCCCGTCCGTCATCGGCTGGGAGCTCTCAGTTTCAAGTCGACAGGTGTACAAGAAGTCAAGCTGTTTGTCACAGGACCCTGTGACTCCTCACAACCGCGGGTGGCTCGGTCCCCTCTCCAGTTGCACCAGAGTAATTTATTCCCATGTAAAATGCATCCGCAAAACTGATGTGTTTCCACCTCACGCTGTAAACTGAATCTGGATGTTTTTTGTTTTTTTTCCCCCCACTCAGAATAAACACAAAAATCAACAGCAGAGCGGTGAGAAACAGACTACAGGGGTGTCTCTGCAAAGTTCACGGTCAGTCCATGTAGTCAAAGTCATCTGGGATGCCGAAGGCTTTATTAATACGGCTGTCGTCGAAGGCGAACTTCTTCTTTGTCCAGGACTTGATGGCAAACACGTTGTCTGGAAACAGAAATGCACAGCTGCCATGTAAATCAGTGGGGAAACAGACGCACGGCCAATCAGATTTACAGCAGTCAGTGAATGAGGCTGGACTGGACAACGCCGCCTGAGCGCACAGGCCACCCCATCTGCTTCGCTGCTGCGGAGCTGTTGGGTGAAAGTCTGCTTATTTTGGCCGAAGGTCTGATTGATACATCCTGAGAGCAGTTAACATTTCCCACCAATTAAAATCAGCAGCACCTGGAAACAATCTATTCTGACCTGCAGATAAACATCCGAGGAAAGTGAAGTCATTTGCCATCCAAGGATTGGCCCGATCCATTAAACCCTTGTTTCCCCTTCGTCTTACCCTTTTTCTTCTTTAACAAGGAACACGCTTTTTGACTCAGTTTTCTCATTTCAAAAGATAACTTCAAATTTTTTAGAAAACATTTCAATGTTGTGGGTTATTGCAAGTCTGAAATAATTTTAAATTGGTCTCCTTTTTTAATTTTCAATGGGTATTTGTCTTTTCATTTTCTGTTTTAGAATTAAAACAGAAAATGTTGTAAGTTTAAGAAGAAAAATGAATGTGTATAAAACCACACTAGTTTGCTTTGATTATGAGGCCTGGTTTTTCTGTAAATAATGTAAAAAATATATGTAAATAAAAAAGCCTCCAGGTAAATGTTTCAGGGGAGGCTTAACACACAAAACCGCCTTGTTGCAGCAGCTTCAAAAAGTAACACCTGTTTTATTCAAATTCAAATCACCTTATGGGTTCTGTTTTTCCCTTTTTAGTGCAGGCTGCCATGGTATGAGGAAAGCTCACAATTTGCAATACTATACAATATTAGAGATCAATATTGCATTGACAATATAACTTGCGATATATGAACAAATAGCAAAGCAACTAAATACATTATTTCTATTTCACTGCAACAGTTGAATCTAAATAAAAGTCAACCTAACTTATATTACACTCCAAATGAACCTTGTCTACCGAGGTCCATCCGATTATTCAACAACGTAAAGGGGTTTATTTGATTTGTTAAATATTTCAAGCTGCCATAAGATTGTTTAAGCACATTTAAGGTAGCCATTTATCGCAATTTTCCCAGACTTCTGTGATCTGCATATTGCACAGCTTGATATTGCTATAAAGATACATTTGCAATATATTCATACATATCTATTCAGTGCGTTTATATGAGGTCATAGTACAGGGCGCTAGCCGCATTAAAGCTCGTGTGGGTGCGTCGCAGTTGCTTTGCCACATTTCATGTAGGCATTAATTTCTAAAAGTTGTGAGAGTTTGGAAATCTTGAGTTTGTCCTGTGGTCTGGTGCAGGATCAAATCCACTTCAATCCACTTTAAAGCCTTGATGTCAGTAGAATAAAAGAGCGTTCAGAGGCTGCAGTGGCCTCTTCCAACATGCCTGGAAGATTTTGACACCGCTGTGTTTGACTTTGGCAATAAAGTCCAACAAGAGCTGACAAGACCGTACCGTCAGATGACGCAACAGCAAGTGAGCACGCCAACATTTCAGGTGTTAAACAAAAAAAAACAGAAGTCCCCAATAAAAATAAACTCTGTCCTAGTCAGAGACTCGATAAACTAATAATCATTATCAATTTCCTCAAAGGGGGGGGTTGACACTCACATAGTCTAGTTCACATTTACTGTCAATGTCTGAAGCTTTGTTCTGAAGGGCCAATCCAACCCCCCCCTCCCCAATGATCTGGCCCCAAATAAACCCACAACCTCCAGCCCCCACACACCTGCTATCCCAACATCACTCATCAACAGGGGGTTTAACCCTTTAGCCACAACCCATGACTGGTTACCAACACCTTGGAAAGCAGACCATTAGGCAACGGATCAATTGGAGGCCACTCATGAAGCTGTTGCCATGACAACACCAGCTCCTCTCACAGTTTAGGCTACAGCTGGAACAGAATCCTAGTCTTGAAACACCATCAGGACTCGTCACAGATAGTTAGCTTGTTTGTTAGCGGCTTCCCTTCCAGTGGAGGCTACACGAGTTCACCCTAACCATTAGCGTTTCATTAAAAAAACTCCCCAAAAGAGGCTGCTGACAGACGGCATCCCCCTGTGGTACACAAAACCGCTCCAATTACCCAAGGAGAAGCCCATCACTGAAAACAGTCTACCATTTATCAAAGACCCCCCCCCCCAACATAAACAGTGCCTGTAGAGGCCAGTCTGCTCTCTCCAGGATCCCAACCTTCCAGCACGCAAACACAGTTCTCCGAGAGTGAAGGACGCTGCAGGGAGTTTGCTTGCTTTTACAGTATATATGAGGAAAAACAGACCCACCTGTCCACCTGGAGATAGCTTCTTTAGCTACAGCATTGGACTTTCCTGCAAGAAAAGAAACTGAGATCAGTACCTGTGCAAATTTTATTATGTAATTTTATTCATTAAGCTAAAATTCGTTTAGACTTGGGCTGCAATGGCTGCATGCCAAGTCAACAAAAAGGCTTTCCAAAAACAAAAAGGCTTTCCATATTTAAACGGGAGCAGAAAACTTTCAAGTAGAACTCTTCTTAAAGTAATATTTGATGATGAACACATTAAGGTTTCTATAAAAAAAACCTTCATGTTGCAGACCTGTCTACTCTGCTCCAGTGGGTCAGTTTACCAGCAGTAAAACCAGCTGCTAAAAATAACCCAGTGTTCCAGAATAACCATCACCGCTGCACAAACTGGAAGAAGAAGCCTTTTGAAAACAGACTAATGTTCCTCTTTAGCTGGGTTTTTTTATTGAGCCAAATCTTGCGCGGCAAGTCAAAAATGACACCGCAATTTTCCACAATTTTGTGTCAGATCAGCCATATTAATGGTAAACAAAAACCATTTAAAACCATTTACATAAAAGGGTTTGAGCTTTATTTGTGTCTTTTTTCTTTATTATTAATTATACTTTAGATATAATTTAGAGAAAAGTTTATTTCCCCCCATTAACCTGACAACTAGCACATGCTGGAGGTTTAAAGACCCACTCCAATGAAAATCGTGTTTTTGGTGTTTTTAACATGTTCATCTTATATTTTTTCATGATGGAAGACACGCAGATAAAGACAATTAAAATTATGTGTTTCTTTACTCAAGTCGTGAATCGGGAGCAGACGAAAACATTTGTTTGAAAAAGGGCTTTTTTGTGATGAAGAAAATACACTGGACGGGCCACAAACTCTCCACAACGGGGAGGCTAAAGGGGGGCGGGGTTGCTCCGTTCCGACAGTTCCACCCACAACTCGGAGCTTCTGTCGCTCTGCAGAAACTACGTCCTAGAAAACGACACAGGTTTTTAGATTTGAGCTAAAATAGCATAATCATAATTAAAAGGCCACTGAAAAACACTGTGAAAATAGTTTAAGAGATGATTATGTAATCATTATGTAATCATTATGTTCCTTAGGCCAGGTAAACTGGCCTAAGGAACTTTTTTTGCAATAAGTTCAGTACATTCATATACTATAGGTTCATGTCTGAGCTCATTTATGATGATCAGAAGGTCTGCACTCTTTGTAAAAGAGTGTGATAGACATCGCACAGCTGCACACACCCCTGAAGTACAATTCCTTCTGCACTTGGAGGAGATGGTTATCTGCTGCAAAGCTGTATGTGCACTAAAGTAATAGACACAAGGGCATGTGGAGACAGAAAAATGAGGTGGGAAAAAAAACAGAAAGAGGCTGCATGTTGTTGGTCGCACAAACTCCACCTACAAATGCTGTACTCAGAGAACTGTAGTTACGGGGAATTTCAGGACTGAAAGCAACAAGTGGTTCTTCTACTATTGAATGTTAGAGAAAAGATGCACACTTCAATAGTCACACCTAGCAAAAGTGAGATGCATCTTAAGAATTGTAAACCAAGAGTGGATCATTTGTGTAAACAGGTTATTTAATAATCCAAAGCTCAATTCATAATATATTTGTTTTTCTTATTGGTTTCTGCATTAATGCCATTTACCCTTTTTGGTAAATTCCCACTCCAATCATCTATTGATCTGTTGTAAAAGCGTCCCAGGGGTCTTTTAATTCTGGTTATGCCGTTTTTAGCCAAGATAAAAAAACCTGTGTCATTTTCTAGGACGTCGTTTCTGCAGAGTTCATTAGAAATTCACCTCTGAGTTGTGGGCGCGACCATTGGCGTGGAGTAACCCCGTTGCAGAGAGCAGGGAGTTTGTGGCCCGCCCAGTGTATTTTTTCATCTACTCCAGATTCACAAATACTCAGAAATGCCATTTTAATTTTGATTTACTTTAAATGTGTCTTCAAATATGCAAAAAGAACATGTTAAAAACAACAATCTTCTTAAGTTAATTTTAAAAGGATTATTTTTTTTTTAATCATTTGTCATTATAAAAGCACATAGAACGTCCAGGCCTCTGCATTGCGGTGTAGGTACAATAACCGTTCGGCCTACAACTACCATTCGGGGTCCTTTCGACTGAGGATAACGTTACACTACGGTAGCCCCTCTTGGACAAACTACATAGCATCCAGATCTGCTCGGGCTCTACATATTTTCATTTCACGTTTCCTTCTGTAATATAAAGTTCTTTCCCCTCATAAGTTGTGTCTGACATTATTCTTTGTAGTGTTTATAGAGAGACTTTACCACAACCCACTTTGTAAAAAGATCTGTGGCTGTTAGAATGAACCTGCTGCTCCACACAAGCGAACCATGTCTAGTCTGAGCAGAGCAGCTGGAGTCTCGTAGCTTCGTGTTTGCAGGCAGGGAAGGAGCTTTGTTATAGTGTGCGGTCCAGAGAAGGGTTCAGACTGCAGTCTGTTTGGCTGTAAATGCACTTCATAATAATCATAACAATAATAAAAGCACGTTTAGAAGATAATCTCGCTCTATGTCGGAGTTCTGTTTGTTTACAATGGACCGCATAATATCCTCTTCTATGGTAGTATAGTAATTTGTCCAGACCAATCATTGTCTGACAAGTCATCGGACCAACGGACAGCCAATCACATAATGTGACGTCAGCACTAGTCGAAGGACCCCGAACGGTTGTTGCAGGCTGAACGGTTATTGTACCTACACCGGCACCTTAGATAGATAGTCTGTCACTCATTTGGTTGGAAACACAGCCGCCTGTTGCATGCTGCTTCTCATAGCCTAACATGACTAAACCAAGTTGATCTAAAAGACTTGTTGTGTTTCAGATTGTGTTCTTTTGGCAGGTGTGAAAGCTCATCTGAATACCAATTCTTGACTAAAAGGGTATTCAAAGTACCATCAGCATAAGAAAGTAGGGGGAGGAGCAGAACTATGTAAAAACTAAATGCCTGTATTGAGAAACATCGAGAGGTGTGAGTTACTGTGAAGCAGCCAAGAGCAACGTTTGTGCTCATTGACCACGCCTTTGCACCGCCATCGAGTTTCAGCTCCAGCCTTTAGAGATACAACGTTTGCCCCGAGCAGAATGAAAAAAAAAAAATAAATAACACTAAAAACCTGACGCGCAGGATTTCCAGCCAAGCAGAGCCTCTGCCTCCTGCAGGAGGCTCTGCTCTGTTCATAGCATCTGCCTTCCACGGATGGTTAGCTGCTTTATGACATGTTTGCCAGGCATTCGGGGGAACCTGCAGCTGAAATGCTCTGCAGTGCTCATCTGCATCTTGGTTTGCTAGAGGATCAACTTTTTTTTTTTTTTTTAAAACAACGTGTCCTTGGACAGGTAATCATCAGTAAAGGTAGTTTCCTCCACGATGTGAATGTGGTCGAATGTGTGCACGGCAGCATAGCTCTGAAGACAGCTAACCCACAACAACTTTAATCCACTTCTCTAAACACCCAAACTCACTTTTCAAATCTATTTTCTCGTTCCGCTCGGTTGTAGGAGGCACTTATTTTCTCCATTCTTTATTTTTTTATACATGCAAACAAAAACTATCCAAATCACAAACAGGAGAGAAAATCTATGAAAAAATTGACAAACGGGTGAGGAAAACAGTGAGAGCAGAGAGTTATTTTTAGCATTTGGATGAGTGTGGAGAACTATTCAGCGCCTATTAAAAATATGTGTGAGTGTGGGAGGATCATTTCACACGCAGTAGCAGTGTGGTAAAAATGACAGTAAGGCTGTTAAAAACCGGGTTCAACAGTGACAAAAATGGAAGTACAAAGTCATCTCCACCCGCTTGTTCTCTTCCACAGTCACTGATGTCATGTCCAAGCTCAGGCTCAGTCCAGATATGAAGTAAAGAAGTCACAGAGCAGAGAGAAATTTACCAGTCGTGATCACTCAAACTTCAATTTTCCTCATTTTTACTGAAACAAGAAAGTTTGCAAGTTCAAAAAGGAGTCCCAGCAAACTGCAGCAAAATCAGCAGCAGTTTTATGCATGGAGTCATTTTTTAATCTGTTGTAAAGGCATTCCCAGTGGTATTAATTATGAAGATGCTGTTTTCAGAAAAAATTTTAGAAAACGGTGTCGTTTTTAGGGACATCATTTCTGTAGAACGGCAGGAGTCCATTAGAAATTCACCTCTGAGTTGTGGGCGGGACTGTCGGGGTTTAGCAACCCCGCCCCCCATTTGCATCACCCATAATTGAAAGCTCTCCATTTACACGCTCTCCGTTAGCTTCCAGCTCCTCACAACCTAGCATTACTGGTGCAACCAAAATAGTAAGCAGTATTGGAGGTTTCACACCAGGACATAGTTTCTGGTGTCACACCAGCTATGAACAGAAGGAAGGGCAGCGAGCATCAGCTCCATCATTTTCATGTGGTGAATACTCTGACTGTGCTGCTGTCTGTGGGGAAAACTCTCAGCCTATTTTAACAGTCAGAGCTGAGACGTCAACCGCCACATCCGTCGTCATGCAATCCCTTCAGTGACATGCTGATGCCAAAACAGGCGTTTTCTCAGCTAGGTAAGATGAATATGCAGCATAAAAAGCCCATACTCCCAAAAGATGACAGACATGCTGTCATGAAGATGACAGACTGTGGTTGATGGTGTGAAGGCATCAAAGCAGCAGCTGGGAATTATTGTAAACCAAAAAATAAAAAATAAAAAAACAGCCCAAACAGACTACGTGAAAAGCCTGCCAGCTTTCTGGGGTACTCACTCATCTCTTCAACAACTTGTGGGTCACACTCTCTGTACTGGTCCAGCTCGGCCTGCAGCTGTGCTCGCTCCTCTCTCAGAGCCTTCAGCTCCTTCAGCAGAGAGCTCCTCTCTTTCTGCACACACACACAAACCCCGTTTCACCTTTGACCTTTGCCCGCACACACTTCCTGCCGTTGGCGCTCACTCTTACTGTATCTTGGCGTCCAACTTTCGCCTTTTCAACCGCTTTCTGGAGGGTCGCTTTCCGCTGCTTTGCATCAGAGAGCTGGAAGACACAGAACAGTTCAGTTGTAGACGAGTAAAAATTCCTGAAAATATTAGAAAAAAAGAATTGTTACACTTTGAAAAACACTCTAACATGATTACTCTAAGTACATTGACACAATTATTATTTCCTGTTGTTTATAACAGTGCAATTAACTATTTGACTAAGTATTTTTAGGGCTTTTTGAGCGTGTTTTCTTTTTTTTTTTTTACTACTTTACACTTTTTTGGGGCAATGCTTGATACCAATCTTTTAGTGCAACCTCAGCTTTTGTTTTATAGATATTTTTCTATTATAGTACGCAATAATTAAGCAATAAACCTAAAACTTTACAAAAACCTTAATTCCAAGTGATAAAGTTGTCATTTGTACTGCAACATTGAGATCAAACCCCTTTTCTGTTTTATAACAAAAACCTAAAGTGTAAAGAAAATATAGACATCCAAAAAGAAACAGCAAAGACAAGCAAAACAATGTGAAAAATAAAAAAACAGGTGAACTGTCAATAAATTATATACAATGTTCCATGGATTTATTCCAAGGGGAATCAAATATATGTGTCATAACTCAAATGATGTTTGTTTTACACCAACAATTTCAAAGCTAATAACTTTTTTTCTTTTTAAACATTACTAATGGGGTGTCGATGTCATTTCTATGTCATTGTATGTAAGTGGCAAACAGAGCGCTGACTGTAAAGACTAGTACAGGTTTTTAATGTAAGCTGGGGACTTTTCTAGTAAAAGCATTGCATTTATAATAACAGGTAACATTGATTTATAATAACAGGTAAAGGCCATATTTTATGAGAATTTGTTGCTCCGTATCGCTGATCATTAGGAAATGCCCCCCCCCATCACTATGCTGTGCACCAGCAGAGGGAAGTGGGTCCCAGCGACCACGAGGCCTTTAAAGACGAGCCCTGTGACTTCCTGTCAAACTCACAACTTTGAAATAGATCTCTTTTTCTATTTCCTTCACTATTTTGAAGGTTTTAAAATGTGCATCAAATAACTAACACAGTAGAAAACAAACACAAAGAAAAAGTACGTTTTGTTTTGTTTCTCTGAAGAATCTTCTGGTTCTTTCTGACATCCTTACTGTCAGCTCAGTTTTTACAAACTCCATCTACTTCCTCTAGAGAAATATGTTTTTATTTAAAAGACTGCATCCCAAAAACCACTTTCCAGCGTGTCTCCGTGCTTTGAGCTCATGATGGTCACAGGAACAAACCTGTTTCTGCAGCTCCTCCAGTTTGTGCTTGCGAGCGTTTAAGGCCTTGCTGGGAAACGCCCAGTAGTAGTTGGATGTGCCAACTCTTTCACAGTCCACCATGTTGTCATCAACCAGGCTCTGCAGCACGTCCTTCACAGTCATGGGGGCTTGGAGAATAAACAGAAAGAAAGGAAAAATAGAGCAGGAACTCAAATTTTTGGTTTGTTTTTTTCTAGATTTGCCCTTAAATGTGTGAACTGCTGAAACTAATGCAAGATAAGCTGACTGAGTTCAATGCAAAAAAAAGTTCTCAGACATGACGTCAAGTATATGGGGGCATCCCCCTGAGGATCAACGCCATGTCTACCGTCTGCTACTACAAAGTTCCCCAAACTAAAGCCAAACATCTGCAGCCGATTTGGTCGTTCAATCCTGATGTGGGGACGAGTGCGAGGTGCAGAAGCAGTGGAGCAGGAGTTACATCCTGAGATGGAATCAGCTATCCGCTTTGCAAAGGAACGGCTGGAAGGATGTTAAACAGCAGCAGCAGAAAGAAAAGAAAAATAAGAAAATAAAAATCAACCAAACTCCACTCAAACCTGTGGGTTTTCTGCTTGAATAACTTTCAGGATGTGAGATTTTCAATTATCGGTATGTTGCAGATCTCTCATCCCCCCCTGTTTCTCTCTAACCGGTGAATGTGCCTGCAATGCAGATCTCTCGCTGCTCCCTCCCCCCACCCCTCCGTAACTACATTAGGCGTCAGTGTTTGGGGTCAAAAGCATGTGCTTTCAATCACCGCAACGAGATCCAATTTCTCCAGAGTCATGTTTTGTCCAATCCAAGACAAAACCCCTCTTTCTTCATTTCCCACAAACACAATCTGCTCCATTTGATTGTTTTTGTCTCCCCTGAGCCGTCCGGTCCTCAAGTTTTTTAATTCTTGGTCTGTTTTCCCTTAATGTCCATAAAGTCGAAGCCCGAGCCGCTCCTTCGAGGAAATACGTTCAACTTAAGAGCCAGAAGCCGTCAGCAGCTCTCTGCATTATAAAATTACTGCTATTGATAGGCCCCGTTCTGCTTTACAGACTAAATACAGCTCAGATGGCAGGAGCAAGTCCTGGTTGCCATGGCAATCCTCTAAGAACGTCACCAGTGTTTTCAAGAATGCATGAGGGTGCAGAGCTTGTTGGCACTAACTCCACTGTCTTAAAAAACAATAATTAAATGTGAGAATATTTCTCACCTACAACATTTTAGATGTTGTAAATCTTTATTATTCCTCTTTTAGGGACACAACCCATTGTCGATCCTGACACTCGATGGTGGCAAAGTAATTTAAAAAAACCTTCTTGGATGAAAAAGTGAACAATTCTGATAAAAATCTGTTTAATTATGTAAAGGTAAATCGGAAGTTGTTGTTTTTTTCTGGAGGAATCCACTGGCTCTTAAGGTGGCAGATTCCTTCCTCGTATGATTCATTCTCTTATATCATTTCTTCTTCATGTTTTCCTTGTTTGAGAAACAAGAACCAGTCTGGAATAAATCTTCATCACTGTTGGAAATGACATATAGAAGCCCCATGAGGAGGGAAACGTCCATCTGGGCAAACACGTTTACTTCCTGTGATCAGTCAGATCAGTTTACTTCAATCAAGCCAAGTATTACAGATTAATCAGATCTATTAATCTCATTATCAGCTCTTGGGTGTAATAATAAGCAGCAAGTCTACAAGCACTAAAATACAGACTTTATATTACAGAGGATGTCACACATCCTCTTTTTTCCACTTTGTGCTTTTTGTGTGTTTTTCTTGTAGTGAAAATGGGCTGCATGTTTCTAAGTGAGCCGCCAGGGGGCGACACAGACCATCAACTAGAGAACATCATTTATAAAAAGTAAAAAAATAATACAAACATTATAGAGGTTTAAACTTATTCAAAGGCAGAGTAAGAAAATGCTTAATGTATATTTATTGTGAATTGACGACTGTTTCAGCTGCTGATCACTCACCTATGCCTTTACTCTTGGGTGCAATCTTTTCTATGTCTTTCAGTTGAAAAACATCTTTCTGGAATGAGAAGAAGAAATCTACAGCTTCAAAAATGTATTAACTCTTTTTTGTTTTCAGAAATGAGTCACAAACAAATCAGGCTTTTAAATGTGATTTATTTAGCTGTTCTAGGGGTCTGAGTCACATGTGGTTCTACTGTGGCACCATGGCCACAAGACAGATAAAATAACATTTTTTCAAAAAATAAAAGTTCCTTGAAGTGATTTTTATTTTTGTTATATTCACGATTTTAAGGCTCAGATGCTCACATAGTAAGATAAACTCTGACGATTATTAGAATAAGATCAAGGCACCTATTATCTTATGCTGCACAACAACGTTTAGCTGTATTGCAAATAATAATAATATACATTTATGTATCGATGTAATTACTTTTCTATTAGATTATAAATCATTCACCTCCTGTTTAATATTCTGGTAACAGTAGTGAGAACAACATAAGGTGAAGGATGTGTAGAACAGGGCAACTTATTTAAAAAGGAAGTCATGCCTGGGTCTTTTAAAAATAAAAGCCAATATTAGATTTGGAAACAAATGTTATTTTTTTATTATATTCTTATGTTTTATAGTTGAAAAACTATAAATCAATAGTAACAATACTAAACACTACGCAGAGTTGTATCTTATATTAAAAGGCTTTGCTGCTTTTAATCCGGTTGAGTTCTACTTTGTCAAAAAAAAGGAGCTTACTAACTAACTGCAAAATAAAGCAATGCATGTTTTTGGAGAATTATTAAAGGCAATCTAACATTTTATTTACATCAAGAAATGGGGAGAAAACTGCTAATCAACAACAGCAAAAGCAGGACTTCCTGGGTACTTTAGCACCAACAGATAATAAAAAATATATATTTTTGTCTCTTATTTTAAAAGTTTAAAACACAAACAAAGATGAAGAGGCATTCATTTTTTTTTCCAATCATCAAGATGCCAGAGCACTTTAGGAACAAATCCCACTGAGCAGGAAGTGTAATGTGTCTTCGTGACAGAAATACATAAAAAGTAGAAAGAAAAAAAAAGAAAAAAAATACTTTTTTTTTTATTGCACTCAAAATATTTTTTTCCCCCAACATCTGATATTCTTTTCTTGCACGCAAGAAAGATAATAATAAAATAATTGAATGTTTTTCATGAAAAGATGCTTCCAAGTGGCAAAAACAATGAAAAAGTTAAATCCACACAATCAATACAGCATCAACAATGTGACACAGACATGTGACCAAGACGACACGAACTCACCGATTCAAAGAAAATTTCCATCATTCTTGTTCTCTTCTCCTCCAAACTGAGGCCCTTCTTTTTAGACTGTAATAAATAAGAGGAAATCATCAAAATATTTTTAATTTATATTCAGATTTTTCTAGTTTTTATTTTAATCCTAATAGACCATGTCACTGCCTGTTCTTCATCAAATTTTAACAGAGCAATATGTAAAATATTCTTACCTTTAAAGATGATTTCTTTTAAATTGTATTTAGGTTTGAATGTATCACATAGAGTGCCATATACTGCAAACTAATGATATATGTAGACAATTTTTCCCATCCACTGTCAATTGAGAATATTTGAACTTAGGTAAAAAAAGGGGGGGGAAAACCCACTAATATAATAAACACATTAGAATAGACTGAATCTGTAGTTTTCCTCCCATCCAACAGATGGCGGTATTGCATTCTAAAGATGGTTTAAGTCGTGTTAACGGATGTAGTTGATAGACTGTATTATTAGACCCTAAATTAAACACTTTTAGAATTTAAACTTTCATAAAAACTACTGTTTTGGGAGATTTTCTATATGTATTTAACTGTAAATCTTCAAATCAACGTCATATTCTTTACGAAGCAAAAGAAAAGTCCCTGATACTTTGAAAAAATGACCTCACTCGCAAAATCCTGAAGTTCATTGCAGTTTCCAAACTACATTAACCGTTGAAGTCTGTCTATTTTGACATCTTATTGTAGCGCCTTTTAATTTAGTGAGCTAGATATTGCAGACCATAAAATTTAGTTGTTCGCTCCGGTCCGCGCTAATAAAAAACAATCCACTGACTGGCATATTAAAATCCCAGTCTTACCATTTTGTGATGTGAAGAACTCCAGCCACCCACAACATTAAGGTCTGAAAGTGTTTAAATGAAGGTTCCACTTTGTTTCCGATCAAAATGCAGAAAAGGAATCCTGTAATTCCCGCGGAAGGATGACGCGTTATAATGCTGAGTTTAAGATCCCCCGTAAAAATGCATTCTAGAGCAAACACAACCCATTTTAACGATATAATCGCAGCAATAATTGACATTTTAGTAGAATAAATCAATAACTGAGAAAATTAATCAACTGTGTAACATAAAACCCTCTTCCACAAGATTTCTTTTTAAAAATACGTATGTCAAAGACAAATATGAAAAATTATTAAAAAGAGTTACAGCTGATATCTAACATCAAACTGATTAAGATAAACAATTTTACGAAATATCACACGCCGAAGGAGGATTAAATAACTTTGTGGTTATGTTTCCTACCACCATTGAAAGCAGCATTCCTGTTTTACGAAACGCCTTGGAGATTGTCGCCCTCTGCAGTTCAGAATGGTGTACTGACCTTTTCAGATTCGTTCCATGTAGCGGTAAATTTTCCCATTTGGGAAAAAAGAAACACTCACTTTTATGGTCGCAAGTTTGTGCAGGCTAAAGTACATTTTGATAGGAAACACATAAACAGAAAGTAGCCGTAGCTCTTTTTCTTTGGGCACTTTAATTTCACTTGGCGTTAAAATAAAAATAAAAACATGAAATAAAACTTTTGCAGGACTGTATAGAAAATGAGGTACCAAAGTCAAAATTACAAATAGTGACAATTATGTGCTTGAAAGAAAATTACCCAAGTTTTCTAAAGCAGGAACTCAGATGCATTATTACAATTATATTTGATGAACGTCATACTCCATCTTCTCCCTTTTCATTTCATGAAAACAGTTGCTAAAATATACACCTCCTAAGAACATGACAAACATACTGAAAACACATATGTACAATAAAAAGAAGTAAAGGTGATTGAAGCTCTAACTCTGGTGTCGTTGCATACATTTTGTGGGATCAAATCTCAGCATTTTTGCCAACATTTGCCCTTAGACTTAAAAAGAAAAACAAAGTGGATCATAAATTAAAAAATAAAAGAATAACAAACAAATGGAAACAAATATTTGACATACACATATTAACATAAACAGTTTTGTGGAGTAACTAAGGAGCTGTGTGTTGTATTTGACCCAAGAGCAGAAGAGGGTGAAATTGATTTCCCACACTATTGTCATCTTAAGAATCATACTTGGAATAATACCTCTAATAAATATTTTTGCAGTAATCATACAAATTGTGCAAGATAATTTACGTCATGCTCAGAGATAGTTCTTTCATGCTCTAAAGCATCCACTAATTAAATGCAGGTGGCGCAATGTTTTTGCTTTTGTGAACAGGCAAATTATTAGAACTTCCAATATCTCAACAAGATTCAACAGTTTTAATTAGCATGATTTACAACTTCTAGGGTGATAAAGTTCTCTTTAATCTTTTTCCTTCTTAAAAAGCTTTTTTTTTTCTATTTTCCAGTTTTCTGCATGGTGATAAAGTTGAAAAAAATTTTTAATCAGTACATGATACTTAGGATGTGAAATTTACATTAGTGCATCAATGATCAGCAAGCTGTGGGTGTCTGAGATTATTCATTACCTGGCGTTATTCAGTTGTTTTTGGCACAAAAAGCCAAATATTAGAAGAAACATCTAAGACGTTAAACAGTTTCCATATGAAGTTGACTGTAGCACAGCACATATGTGCTGTACAAGTGATTCACAGAGAAAGACATGAGCTACTGAAGGTAGCGGTAGACTTTGAAGCAGTGGTTGCCAGAATCGGCCACGACGACGTGTCCATCAGAGGTGAGCGCCAGTCCCTGCGGCCCGTACAGCGGGTCTGCTGACGTGTTGATGTAGGAGAGGAAAGAGCCGCTGCCATCAAACACCTGAGAGAGAAAGACCTAGTTTTACTGCTGCTGTATTTCAATCTTTGGGCCATACTTAGTCACTCAGTTTTGTTGTTGTAAACAAGTAAGCTGGGATACAAAACAAACTGAGGTGGTAATATATTCTCCACAGACCTGTATCCTGCTGTTGCCCCAGTCTGCTACTATGATGTTTCCATTGGCATCCACTGAAACCCCTGTGGGGGCGTTGAACTGCCCGTTGCCTTCACCATTGGACCCAAACTTCAGCAGGAATTCCCCTTCAGTGTTGAACACCTGCATTTAGATTTTTAAAGAAGCAACAAGTCAAAACTTATGAAGATCTCACCTTTACACAGATTATTTAGTTACAACCGCAAATAATCTAGTTTGACAGTGATGATGGTATTTTATTTCAGATGTATACTTTAAAAGGAAACATCGGGCAAAAAAGAAATGCAAAATATATCAGAATAAGAAGAAATTTTACTTTTCTTTAACCTCTTGAGATCTGGGGCCCTGTCACTACGAAATAATAAAAAAAAAAGCATACCAAAGAAGAGCTCGGGTCTCAAGGGGTTAATGATCTTTATAAATAACACAAAGAAATGTACTGATTTCATCATTTCCCTTAGATGACCCCACCCTTACTTTGACATGTTCTCCCTACCATGACAAAGGTGGATAAAGGTGGAAAGATTTCATGTAATCCATTGAACCAGTGAAGATCACAAATCAGTAAAGAAAAAAGGTTCAGAGCACTGTGTAGTGGGTCTAGATGACAAAACTCCCAACGGTAAAGTGCCTAGGATTGCACAAGGGTTACCAAATATACAGATTTTTTTTTTCCCTCTGATGGATTTGTTTTTCCCTTTTCTCTCCTCTGATCTTGTTTGAAGGAAGTTAAATCATATTTTTTAATGTAATGTTTGAAATTTTAGCAAAACAAAATGCCCTTTGAATATAAGGCAAGGGATGAACTATTTTACCCAAAAGGAAATTAATTCTGACTAAAATGACCATTAACATCTTAAGACCTGGCATCCACATGTGTGGACATCTCATTTTTAGTCAATTCTGCCTAACTGGGGCCCTGTCATAGAGAAAAAAAGAGGCATATTTAACAAAAGCTCAGGTCTTAATAGGTTAATAATCTCCATTTCATTGCATTTATTGAAAATGCATAAGCGGGAATATATCTATAATTACGAATCCACAAACATTACAGTTCATTCACAGTTTATGTAGGCCTTTAATTCCCATTTGGGTGACGCTTGAGTCACACTTTTTCAGTTCTGAAAGCATACCCACCTTGACAGAGTGGTTATGGAAATCGGTCACAATGATTTCATTGTTGTTATTGACGGCAGCAAAGTGAGGGCCTGTTCCAGAGACAGAAAAACACCATAAACTCCACACGCCTGTCAAATTCTCTGTCACTCTAAACAAACTTCATGTTTATGTTCGAGTTGGACTGTTAAACATCATGAATGGTGTAAGGGTGTTGTTTTTTTTTCTTATTTTGCAGATTGGAAAAGATTACATTGTAGGGCTGTTGTCAGTGTTTTTAGGCTAAGAGTGCATCCCTGATGATAGCAAAGACTTTTTTGTTAACGGGCCTCCACGTGCATGAAGGAAGTTAATTTTAATTGTTCAAGATGAGAGATTAAGGTAATCTTGATTCATAAATAGGATTTTATTAGGGTTTTTTATGAGTTTTATGGGATTTTGCATCAAGTTGAAGATACAGTACACATGTACTGGGAGAACATGCAAACTCCACACCAAAAGAGCCCTGCTGGGATTCGAACCAGCGACTTCTCACTGTGAAGCCAACGTGCAAACAGCTACCTAATTGTGCTCCCTTACAAAAGAAAACAATATTACAATATGGAGAAAGAAATATCATTTATAGGTCAACATGCCAGCAACTTATGTATTTCAAACTGTGTTGCAGTTTATGGATGGACAACCAATTTCTGTTAATTGATTCCTAAATCCATTGGTGCACAAACAAACTTTATTTAATTATTGCTTGTGTCTTTGTTGAAATAGTTTTTTGTTCGTTAGGCAGGAACTCCAACGCAGGTTTTGCAACCTACATTTTTTATTATGAAAAGATGGATGGACCACATGTGGCTGTGGGATATTTTATATAACTTAAATGCTTTTGACTGTAATTCTAAATTATTTACATCATGTGGGATATAATATAACTATAGTATATCAGCTTTGGGAAACTTAAGATGAAAACAATTTACATCTGAATGACTTAATTAAAGATGTTTTGTTTCATCTAAAAACTTTTAGATACAAACCAAATAAGTAGACAGACACTAGGTCTTCATGATGTTTGGGGAACTTTTACAGTTGCCTTTACCTGCAAACTGCTTGTCGCCATTTC
Organism: Oryzias curvinotus; assembly: GCA_023969325.1. NCBI lineage: Eukaryota > Metazoa > Chordata > Actinopteri > Beloniformes > Adrianichthyidae > Oryzias > Oryzias curvinotus. Next base: position 33,067,892 of record CM043706.1, read on the forward strand.
CTCGGTTGCCAAACTTGGTAACTAGCTTCCCGTTGACCTGAAAGATGAAGACGCAGCAGGCTTTGTTGTCGACCACAATGATGTGTCCATTTTTGTCCACGGCCACGCCTTTAGGTCCCATAAGCTTCCCAGAGCCTATCTTATTCTGAAAGGAAAGACGTGGATTCTGTGACGCATACATCTCCACGAGTTTTTATTTTCATCATACATATAAAAACCTATACATACTAAATTTTCTTTTATTTATATATTATTTAAATGTTGACTGTAATCAATGTTACTGAAAAGCTGTGAATCTTTATGACATGTTATTCCACTGAAAGAAAAAATAAAATAAAAAACAGTGAAGTTTGGGCATACCTTAAACTTGCCTTCACTTGAAAATATGCTGACCCATTTGTTGTCATAGTCAGCGATGATGATGTCTCCATTTGGGTGCACAGCCACGCCCGTCGGCCGCTGCAGCTGACCCGGAGTCCTGCCCCGGACACCAAACCCCTCTTTCTTCATTTCCCACAAACACAATCTGCTCCATTTGATTGTTTTTGTCTCCCCTGAGCCGTCCGGTCCTCAAGTTTTTTAATTCTTGGTCTGTTTTCCCTTAATGTCCATAAAGTCGGAGCCTGAGCCGCTCCTTCGAGGAAATACGTTCAACTTAAGAGCCAGAAGCCGTCAGCAGCTCTCTGCATTATAAAATTACTGCTATTGATAGGCCCCGTTCTGCTTTACAGACTAAATACAGCTCAGATGGCAGGAGCAAGTCCTGGTTGCCATGGCAATCCTCTAAGAACGTCACCAGTGTTTTCAAGAATGCATGAGGGTGCAGAGCTTGTTGGCACTAACTCCACTGTCTTAAAAAACAATAATTAAATGTGAGAATATTTCTCACTTACAGCATTTTAGATGTTGTAAATCTTTATTATTCCTCTTTTAGGGACACAACCCATTGTCGATCCTGACACTCGATGGTGGCAAAGTAATTTAAAAAAACCTTCTTGGATGAAAAAGTGAACAATTCTGATAAAAATCTGTTTAATTATGTAAAGGTAAATCGGAAGTTGTTGTTTTTTTCTGGAGGAATCCACTGGCTCTTAAAGTGGCAGATTCCTCCCTCGTATGATTCATTCTCTTATTTCATTTCTTCTTCATGTTTTCCTTGTTTGAGAAACAAGAACCAGTCTGGAATAAATCTTCATCACTGTTGGAAATGACATATAGAAGCCCTATGAGGAGGGAAACGCCATCTGGGCAAACACGTTTACTTCCTGTGATCAGTCAGATCAGTTTACTTCAATCAAGCCAAGTATTACAGATTAATCAGATCTATTAATCTCATTATCAGCTCTTGGGTGTAATAATAAGCAGCAAGTCTACAAGCACTAAAATACAGACTTTATATTACAGAGGATGTCACACATCCTCTTTTTTCCACTTTGTGCTTTTTGTGTGTTTTTCTTGTAGTGAAAATGGGCTGCATGTTTCTAAGTGAGCCGCCAGGGGGCGACACAGACCAACTAGAGAACATCATTTATAAAAAGTAAAAAAATAATACAAACATTATAGAGGTTTAAACTTATTCAAAGGCAGAGTAAGAAAATGCTTAATGTATATTTATTGTGAATTGACAACTGTTTCAGCTGCTGATCACTCACCTATGCCTTTACTCTTGGGTGCAATCTTTTCTATGTCTTTCAGTTGAAAAACATCTTTCTGGAATGAGAAGAAGAAATTTACAGCTTCACAAATATATTACCTCTTTTTTGTTTTCATAAATGAGTCACAAACAAATCGGGCTTTTAAATGTGATTTATTTAGCTGTTCTAGGGGTCTGAGTCACATGTGGTTCTACTGTGGCACCATGGCCACAAGACAGATAAAATAACATTTTTTCAAAAAATAAAAGTTCCTTGAAGTGATTTTTATTTTTGTTATATTCACGATTTTAAGGCTGAGATGCTCACATAACAGTAAGATAAACTCTGACGATTATTAGAATAAGATCAAGGCACCTATTATCTTATGCTGCACAACAACGTTTAGCTGTTGTGCAAATAATAATAATAATAATATACATTTATGTATCGATGTAATTACTTTTCTGTTAGATTATAAATCATTCACCTCCTGTTTAATATTCTGGTAACAGTAGTGAGAACAACATAAGGTGAAGGATGTGTAGAACAGGGCAACTTATTTAAAAAGGAAGTCATGCCTGGGTCTTTTAAAAATAAAAGCCAATATTAGATTTGGAAACAAATGTTATTTTTTTTATTATATACTTATCCTTTATAGTTGAAAAACTATAAATCAATAGTAACAATACTAAACACTACGCAGAGTTGTATCTTATATTAAAAGGCTTTGCTGCTTTTAATCCGGTTGAGTTTTACTTTGTCAAAAAAAAAGGAGCTTACTAACTAACTGCAAAATAAAGCAATGCATGTTTTTGGAGAATTATTAAAGGCAATCTAACATTTTATTTACATCAAGAAATGGGGAGAAAACTGCTAATCCTAGAAAAGACAACAGCAAAAGCAGGACTTCCTGGGTACTTTAGCACCAACAGATAAAAAATATATATATTTTTGTCTCTTATTTTAAAAGTTTAAAACACAAACAAAGATGAAGAGGCATTCATTTTTTTTCCAATCATTAAGATGCCAGAGCACTTTAGGAACAAATCCCACTGAGCAGGAAGTGTAATGTGTCTTCGTGACAGAAATACATAAAAAGTAGAAAGAAAAAAAAAAACTTTTTTTTATTGCACTCAAAATATTTTTTTCCCCCAACATCTGATATTCTTTTCTTGCACGCAAAATAAAATAATTGAATGTTTTTCATGAAAAGATGCTTCCAAGTGGCAAAAATAATGAAAAAGTTAAATCCACACAATCAATACAGCATCAACAATGTGACACAGACATGTGACCAAGACGACACGAACTCACCGATTCAAAGAAAATTTCCATCATTCTCGTTCTCTTCTCCTCCAAACTGAGGCCCTTCTTTTTAGACTGTAATAAATAAGAGGAAATCATCAAAATATTTTTAATTTATATTCAGATTTTTCTAGTTTTTATTTTAATCCTAATAGACCATGTCACTGCCTGTTCTTCATCAAATTTTAACAGAGCAATATGTAAAATATTCTTACCTTTAAAGATGATTTCTTTTAAATTGTATTTAGGTTTGGATGTATCACATAAAGTGCCATATACTGCAAACTAATGATATATGTAGACAATTTTTCCCATCCACTGTCAATTAAGAATATTTGAACTTAGATAAAAAAGGGGGGGGGGGGGGGGGGCACTAATATAATAAACACATTAGAATTAACTGAATCTGTAGTTTTCCCCCCATCCAACAGATGGCGGTATTGCATTCTAAAGATGGTTTAAGTCGTGTTAACGGATGTAGTTAATAGACTGTATTATTAGACCCTAAATTAAGCACTTTTAGAATTTAAACTTTCATAAAAACTACCCTTTTGGGAGATTTTCTATATGTATTTAACTGTAAATCTTCAAATCAACGTCATATTCTTCACGAAGCAAAAGAAAAGTCCCTGATACTTTGAAAAATTGACCTCACTAGCAAGCAAAATCCTGAAGTTCATTGTAGTTTCCAAACTATTAACCGTTGAAGTGTGTCTATTTTGACATCTTATTGTAGCGCCTTTTAATTTAGTGAGCTAGATATTGCAGACCATAAAATTTAGTTGTTCGCTCCGGTCCGCGCTAATAAAAAACAATCCACTGACTGGCATATTAAAATCCCCGTCTTACCATTTTGTGATGTGAAGAACTCCAGCCACCCACAACATCGAGGTCTGAAAGTGTTTAAATGAAGGTTCCACTTTGTTTCCGATCAAAATGCAGAAAAGGAATCCTGAAATTCCCGCGGAAGGATGACACGTCATAATGCTGAGTTTACGATCTCCCGTAAAAATGCATTCTAGGGCAAACACAACGCATTTTAACGATATAATCGCAGCAATAATTGACATTTTAGTAGAATAAATCAGTCACTGGGAAAATTAATCAACTGTGTAACATAAAACCCTCTTCCATAAGATTTCTTTTTAAAAATACGTATGTCAAAGACAAATATGCAAAACTATTAAAAAGAGTTATAGCTGATATCTAACATCAAACTGATTAAGATAAACAATTGTACGAAATTTCACACGCCGAAGGAGGATTTAATAGCTTTGCAGTTATGTTTCCTACCGCCATTGAAAGCAGCATTCCTGTTTTAAGAAACGCCATGGAGATTGTCGCCCTCTGCAGTTCAGAATGGTGTACTGACCTTTTCAGATTCGTTCCATGTACCGGTAAATTTTCACATTTGGGAAAAAAGAAACACTCACTTTTATGGTCGCAAGTTTGTGCAGACTAAAGTACATTTCGATAGGAAACACATAAACAGAAAGTAGCCGTAGCTCTTTTTCTTTGGGCACTTTAATTTCACTTGGCGTTAAAATAAAAATAAAAACATGAAATAAAACTTTTGCAGGACTGTATAGAAAATGAGGTACCAAAGTCAAAATTACAAATAGTGACAATTATGTGCTTGAAAGAAAATTACCCAAGTTTTCTAAAGCAGGAACTCAGATGCATTATTACAATTATATTTGACGAACTTCATACTCCATCTTCTCCCTTTTCATTTAATGAAAACAGTTGCTAAAATATACACCTCCTAAGAACATGACAAACATACTGAAAACACATATGTACAATAAAAAGAAGTAAAGGTGATTGAAGCTCTAACTCTGGTGTCGTTGCATACATTTTGTGGGATAAAATCTCAGCATTTTTGCCAACATTTGCCCTTAGACTTAAAAAGAAAAACAAAGTGGATCATGAATTAAAAAATAAAACAATAACAAACAAATGGAAACAAATATTTGACATACACATATTAAAATAAACAGTTTTGTGGAGTAACTAAGGAGCTGTGTGTTGTATTTAACCCAAGAGCAGAAGAGGGTGAAATTGATTTCCCACACTATTGTCATCTTAAGAATCATACTTAGAATAATACCTCTAATAAATATTTTTGCAGTAATCATACAAATTGTGCAAGATAATTTACGTCATGCTCAGAGATGGTCCTTTCATGCTCTTAAGCATCCACTAATTAAACGCAGGTGGCACAATGTTTTACAGGCAAATTATTAGAACTTCCAATATCTCAACAAGATTCAACAGTTTTAATTAGCATGATTTACAACTTCTAGGGTGATAAAGTTCTCTTTAATCTTTTTCCTTCTTAAAAAGCTTTTTTTTTCTATTTTCCAGTTTTCTGCATGGTGATAAAGTTGAAATTTTTTTTTAATCAGTACATGATACTTAGGATGTGAAATTTACATTAGCGCATCAATGATCAGCAAGCTGTGGGTGTCTGAGATTATTCATTACCTGGCGTTATTCAGTTGTTTTTGGCACAAAAAGCCAAATATTAGAAGAAACATCTAAGACGTTAAACAGTTTCCATATGAAGTTGACTGTAGCACAGCACATATGTGCTGTACAAGTGATTCACAGAGAAACACATGAGCTACTGAAGGTAGCGGTAGACTTTGAAGCAGTGGTTGCCAGAATCGGCCACGACGACGTGTCCATCAGAGGTGAGCGCCAGTCCCTGCGGCCCGTACAGCGGGTCTGCTGACGTGTTGATGTAGGAGAGGAAAGAGCCGCTGCCATCAAACACCTGAGAGAGAAAGACCTAGTTTTACTGCTGCTGTATTTCAATCTTTGGGCCATACTTAGTCACTCAGTTTTGTTGTTGTAAACAAGTAAGCTGGGATACAAAACAAACTGAGGTGGTAATATATTCTCCACAGACCTGTATCCTGCTGTTGCCCCAGTCTGCTACTATGATGTTTCCATTGGCATCCACTGAAACCCCTGTGGGGGCGTTGAACTGCCCGTTGCCTTCACCATTGGACCCAAACTTCAGCAGGAATTCCCCTTCAGTGTTGAACACCTGCATTTAGATTTTTAAAGAAGCAACAAGTCAAAACTTATGAAGATCTCACCTTTACACAGATTATTTAGTTACAACCGCAAATAATCTAGTTTGACAGTGATGATGGTATTTTATTTCAGATGTATACTTTAAAAGGAAACATCGGGCAAAAAAGAAATGCAAAATATATCAGAATAAGAAGAAATTTTACTTTTCTTTAACCTCTTGAGATCTGGGGCCCTGTCACTACGAAATAAAAAAAAAAAAGCATACCAAAGAAGAGCTCGGGTCTCAAGGGGTTAATGATCTTTATAAATAACACAAAGAAATGTACTGATTTCATCATTTCCCTTAGATGACCCCACCCTTACTTTGACATGTTCTCCCTACCATGACAAAGGTGGATAAAGGTGGAAAGATTTCATGTAATCCATTGAACCAGTGAAGATCACAAATCAGTAAAGAAAAAAGGTTCAGAGCACTGTGTAGTGGGTCTAGATGACAAAACTCCCAACGGTAAAGTGCCTAGGATAGCACAAGGGTTACCAAATATACAGATTTTTTTTTTCCCTCTGATGGATTTGTTTTTCCCTTTTCTCTCCTCTGATCTTGTTTGAAGGAAGTTAAATCATATTTTTTAATGTAATGTTTGAAATTTTAGCAAAACAAAATGCCCTTTGAATATAAGGCAAGGGATGAACTATTTTACCCAAAAGGAAATTAATTCTGACTAAAATGACCATTAACATCTTAAGACCTGGCATCCACATGTGTGGACATCTCATTTTTAGTCAATTCTGCCTAACTGGGGCCCTGTCATAGAGAAAAAAAGAGGCATATTTAACAAAAGCTCAGGTCTTAATAGGTTAATAATCTCCATTTCATTGCATTTATTGAAAATGCATAAGCGGGAATATATCTATAATTACGAATCCACAAACATTACAGTTCATTCACAGTTTATGTAGGCCTTTAATTCCCATTTGGGTGACGCTTGAGTCACAGTTTTTCCATTCTGAAAGCATACCCACCTTGACAGAGTGGTTATGGAAATCGGTCACAATGATTTCATTGTTGTTATTGACGGCAGCAAAGTGAGGGCCTGTTCCAGAGACAGAAAAACACCATAAACTCCACACGCCTGTCAAATTCTCTGTCACTCTAAACAAACTTCCTGTTTATGTTCGAGTTGGACTGTTAAACATCATGAATGGTGTAAGGGTGTTGTTTTTTTTCTTATTTTGCAGATTGGAAAGGATTACATTGTAGGGCTGTTGTCAGTGTTTTTAGGCTAAGAGTGCATCCCTGATGATAGCAAAGACTTTGTTGTTAACAGGCCTCCACGTGCATGAAGGAAGTTAGCTCTTTATTTAAACTGGCTGGTAGCTTGGAAACAGTTTTAATTGTTGAAGATAAGAGATTAAGGTAATCTTGATTCATAAATAGGATTTTATTAGGGTTTTTTATGAGTTTTATGGAATTTTGCATCAAGTTGAAGATACAGTACACATGTACTGGGAGATCATGCAAACTCCACACCAAAAGAGCCCTGCTGGAATTCGAACCAGCGACTTCTCACTGTGAAGCCAACGTGCAAACAGCTACCCCATTGTGCTCCCTTACAAAAGAAAACAATATTACAATATAGAGAAAGAAATATCATTTATAGGTCAACATGCCAGCAACTTACTCATGTATTTCAAACTGTGTTGCAGTTTATGGATGGACAACCTATTTCTGTTGATTGATTCCTAAATCCATTGGTGCACAAACAAACTTTATTTAATTATTGCTTGTGTCTTTGTTGAAATAGTTTTTTGTTCGTTAGGCAGGAACTCCAACACAGGTTTTGCAACCTACATTTTTATTATGAAAAGATGGATGGACCACATGTGGCTGTGGGATATTTTATATAACTTAAATGCTTTTGACTATAATTCTAAATTATTTACATCATGTGGGATATAATATAACTATAGTATATCAGCTTTGGGAAACTTAAGATGAAAACAATTTACATCTGAATGACTTAATTAAAGATGTTTTGTTTCATCTAAAAACTTTTAGATACAAACCAAATAAGTAGACAGACACTAGGTCTTCATGATGTTTGGGGAACTTTTACAGTTGCCTTTACCTGCAAACTGCTTGTCGCCATTTCCTCGGTTGCCAAACTTGGTAACTAGCTTCCCGTTGACCTGAAAGATGAAGACGCAGCAGGCTTTGTTGTCGACCACAATGATGTGTCCATTTTTGTCCACGGCCACGCCTTTAGGTCCCATAAGCTTCCCAGAGCCTATCTTATTCTGAAAGGAAAGACGTGGATTCTGTGACGCATACATCTCCACGAGTTTTTATTTTCATCATACATATAAAAACCTATACATACTAAATGTTCTTTTATTTATATATTATTTAAATGTTGACTGTAATCAATGTTACTGAAAAGCTGTGAGTCTTTATGACATGTTATTCCACTGAAATAAAAACTAAAATAAAAAACAGTGAAGTTTGGGCATACCTTAAACTTGCCTTCACTTGAAAATATGCTGACCCATTTGTTGTCATAGTCAGCGATGATGATGTCTCCATTTGGGTGCACAGCCACGCCCGTCGGCCGCTGCAGCTGACCCGGAGTCCTGCCCCGGACACCAAAGCGGCTTTTGAACTGGCCATCATTTGAAAACATCTGCAACAAGAAACACATCTGCATGAATACTTTCAGATTAAAAGCTTAACTTTAAATTCAATTCTGTTAGGTGTTACCTTCAAAACAAGAACAAAAATTAAGTTTGAAAGAAAAGAGCACTGTGAATGGATAACTACGTCTTAAAAAAATGTACATCCATATTTAGAAACAATTACATTGACATCCTTGGAGTATTGTAGATGATTACATATCTCTCTCTCCATTGATTTTGGCTCGAGTTTGGTCCAGATTTATTATCTGTCTCTCAGCCTTTTTACTGTCAGCAAAATAGCCTAGCAGATGTATTTTGATATTATAATGTTCAGTTGTCAAATCCGAAACTACAGCTGGAATTTCTCAGACTGTAAGTTGCACCGCACCCTTAGAAAACCACAAGTACAGGAGCAGAGCAATCCCAGCATGCCATCTTTGGACCTAGTTCTTGTACTGTAGAAGCAGTATTTTGTACCTGGACACATTGGTTGTTGCTGTCTGCTATTAGCACCTTTCCCAGAGATGAGGCAGCCACTCCCTGCAGATTTGTGAATTCTCCTTTGTTTCTTCCTTTCGTGCCTGTAAAACATAAAGCACTGCTGTGTTGGGACATCAATGTGAGACCTGTTGCCTCTGATTTAGGTCATGTTTTAATCAAGCTGGGAACACATGATTACACAAAAATTTCATATGTGAAACAGAAGCATACGCTTCAAAGTAAACAAGTTCATATTCCAACTGCCTAGCTATGTAGCCACAACGAGGCCTAACAAGCTAATGAAATGACAAAACTCCCCTTCCTTTGGTGGGAACTATGCGATACTGGCTTGATGCTATTTGATACTTGCAAAGATTTGAAACGTTTTTTAAGACATTACAGATACTTTACAGGTTTTGAGTTTAAATATATCTTTTGATCTACATCTTTCCAAACTTCTCTCAAAATCTGCAGTCGAGAATGTTTCATTAGGTTTAGAAATGAGCACGTTTTTATTATTATAAGAATGACTCAAAATCCTTTTGCTCCAAACGTTTGACGTATAAAAGCTTGAATCAAAACTTGATTTTTGGCTAAATGTTGACAACTTAGACTGGCATTCACTGACATTAATTTGAAATCAAAAATTTAAATGTATGTTCAAAGAATAAATGCTGTTTTTTTATGAGCGTTTCTTAAGATGGGCCAACTTGTACTAAGATTGTATTTTTATATTGTTCAAATTTGTTCACTCATTACACAGTTTATTTGTCACATTAATCAACATGAATTACATAAGGCACATAAAAACTCAAAATACAAACTAGCAAAAAATTATTTTTATTGAGCCCCATAACATTCAATTTGAAGTAATCCTATTTTTTTAGCTTCTTTTTATTCCTTTGTGAATTGACCTCCTTGTTATTACATTTTCATAGTGTTCTTGTTAAGTACAGTTACTTGCTGCATGGACAGATAATTTTACTATAGTTATTTTCTTCTCATGGTTGGTGTTCTTTTACCATTTTTATGCAACCTCCTTTTGTGGTGGAGCCAAAGATAGGAACTCTGTAGGATGCAAATATTCTGGGTGTAAAATTAAAAGGAAACATAAAACAATTTACACATGAAACCGTAGTAGTGATTTGTGTTTCACAAATGTCCAAGACATTCCTTGTAAAATCTGGATAGGATTTTGTTAGTGTTATATTTCCACAAATGTCTAACATACTTTACGTACTTCACAAAACTCAACTGAGAAACTTTCAAAAGAGGTTTGAGAGACACCAACACTGATGGAGAAAATACTATTATTTTTTTGGAAATGGTTGAAATTATAGCGACACATTTTTATGTAGACTTAAATGACATTTAAAGGGAAACTGTTTTTTTATGAGTTATTATTACACCTAAACTTACTGATGTTAACGTTTAGTAGAGTAATTTTATTTTACATAAATAGGTGGGCTGTGAAATGTTCTTCTTACCAATTCTGAAGATGAGATCATCCTCAATAGGGTTCTCCTTTCTCCGTCCTGAGCTGTACATACTGGCTGGCCTCTTGATGGCCCTCTGCTTAATGTGTCCACTACCTGGAGACTTTAGCCTTTTCTTTGTCCCATCAGATTTGGGGCAAGCATCTATGGATTTGATGGCTTTAATTCTGAAGGGGCTTCCTTTGATGTGCTGGTTGTATAGGCGCAGTGATAGGTTAAAAGTACCCTCTTTTGTAGCAGTGAAAATGTACTCATAAGTGCCATTTTTGTTGTCCAGTATTTCTCCAATGTCCCTGCTGTTATCAGGTGGGGAGATTTCAGTAGTGATGAGCGCATTGCCCATCTTGCACAACTCCCCATCCTTGTCTTTGGTTGTTATTGTGATAGATGTGGGCACTCCCACCACACAGTGCCGTAAGCTTTCACCTGTTGCCACCGTTTCAGATGCCACAGCATTGGTGGTTACAATAGTTCCCAGATTGTGGATGGACTTCTTTAGTCCCTCTGTTTCCACAAGGAAGTCCAGTTGGTTATTCTCTTTAGGGTGCAGAGGCAGTTCCTGGCTGGCCAGCTCCATGAGACGCTCACCCATCTGCTTCTTCACCAGGAGCACCTCGGCCTCTGTGCCATGGTTCAGGGCTTGCTCTGTGAAGTTGCAGCTACTGTTAATGCCCTCCTGCCCCTGCAGCAGGGTATCCAGCTGGGCTTGAAGCACCTGCACAAGAACACACCAGTTGTATGCTGTTGGGTCTAACAAGTGTATTTTATGGAGTTCATCACAAAAGTTTAATACCTTAATTAATTTTTTAAATAATTTATTATTAGATACTAGTTGAATTTTATTTAAGTAAATCTTATAATAATAAAAAAATGGGCACAGTGAGGTATATAGTATTTGTTAGTTACCGATTCTACAAATTGTCCTACTTAAAAAGATGAGAGGTCTGTAATGTTCATCATAATTCCACTTCAATTGTAAGAAACAGAATGTAAAAAAATACATTAGGAAGTCCTCCTTTACTATTTTAGCTACTTTCTTCCATGCAGATCTTCTCCAGAGCTGTGATGTTTTTGAGGCTGTTGTTGGAGAATTGGGACTTTCGTCTACCTCTGAGGTCCAGAGTCTGGCTAGGTCACCCCAGATTCTTGAGATACTTTTTATGTAGCCACTATCCTGCTGGAAGATCTAACTACGTTTCATCCTCAAAGCCATCACTGATGGACGGAGGTTTTAGCCTAAAATCTCACCATACATGGTCCCATTCATGCCTTCCTTAATACAGATCCGTCGTCCTAATTTGCAATGGGGTCTGTGAGAAACAGAATTCTTGTTTGTTTACAGATGCTAAATATCTATTTTCTGCATCATTATGCAAATAAGTTACCGGTATTCTAAATTATACAATTGAATGTGATTTCCTGGATTTTTACATTCTGTCTCTCACAGTTGAAGTGTGATGACTTTAGCAGACCTCTCTCATCTTTTTAAGAAGGAAAACTTAAAGAATCTGTGACATTCAAACACTTTTGTGTATTAAACTGTCAAAAGGTTGTTGGACAAAGAGGAATTATGTAGACATAGATGCAACTGCAGGACATTTCATAAATCCTAGAAAACAATCAAACCCCTACTGCATTCTACTGATACACCCAAATGTTACTGGGCACTATACTGCATGATGCACTGGCTTCCCCCATGGGCTCCAGGGTGTTCACGACACACTAGTTAGTGAGTGAGTTTTAAATCATTTGGAACCCATGTGAATAAAATCCTAGAGGGACTGACAACACTCTCCTATGCCAAGTCGGTAATTGGATGGTTGGTTGGGGTGGTGCATATCCTACCTCAACTCCTCTTGAAAGTGGTTAACCACCTGTCAAATGAGCTGTGTCCCCAATAAACAGGGTTAAGAGGACCTCAATAAACTAAAAATGAAACAGAGCTGGAACAGATCCAGGCAAGAAACAACATAACCCCTTATCTAAAGGTCACAATTGAGTTCTTCACCTTCTGCTTGAGACCATAGTTGACCTCCAGCTCCATGAGAAGGACACTCTTGCGGACATTGAGAGTCTTCTGAAGCTCATCAAAGGTTGTGTGGATGTCATCCTCAATTAAGCTTTTCTGATTTGTCAGTTGTTGCAAAATCTCTGACAGCATGTGCAAAGCTGAGTCGATCTCTGGTAACCTGAAAGGAACACGCAGAAGTTAGATGTCATGCAACAAAGTCAGAAAGAAAAGTAGGCCTGACTTTGATTCACACATGCCCAATGAATACTGTGGTACATTGAAAGAGGTGCATTTGTACCTCTTCTTGGCAACGTCAAGTTGGCCTTGTAAGGAAGCCTTGTGTTGCTCAACAACATCCCTGAGAGGCACAGTAGGGTGCTCTCCGTGTTCGCCACTTGTGCACTCCTGACACATGGCTGTCTCACATGGAGGACAGTAAAACTCCATGACCTAGGTTAGAGGAAAAGAGGAGATTACAAAACTAAAGTTTGCATTAAGTCTGGACTAGTACCAACAATGTTTCAATTTGATTTTTAACTAATTGGACTGAGTGGTTCTCACACTGCCTCCATGGTTGGGGCAAGACAGCAGTTGGCCTGTTGCAACACAGGCGATGTTGTTAAGAATGGTGTCCTCTTGGCTGCAGTTGTCTGGCACCCGCTGCAGCACATCCATCAGGTTGGTGATGAAGAAGTTGTTCTGCAATGCCGCCACACCTTTTTCCGGCAGGATGGAGGTCTGGCGGCAAATGGGACACGACAAAGTGAGGCTGTGGGCCGGGATGTAGTTCTGCAGGCACCTAAAGGTGGGTGGAGAGAATACCAAAGAAAGCATGAACAAACAACAACTTAAATGTGTCTCTTTCCTTAATGTGAATGATCAGAATTTGAGGCTGTCTAATGAGAAGCTTCACTCCAAAGGTGAGACAGCACAGAGTACGCAGCTAACTTTGAGTGTCAGAGCTGGTTGTTCCAATTTGCTTTACAAATCAAAGCAACCAAATGCCTCAAACCAATGAAACCCAATTTTCATGTAGCCTCTGTCAGTGAGTGTGCAGACTATATGAGAGGAGATGCTGATTTAGCTGTTAAATTTGTGTCAAGAGCACCAAGAGGGGCCTTCTGAGCTCTACTTTTCTTGTATTGAACTATTCTTGTGAAAGCCCATAGAAGGAGTGTGTCTAGTGTTAGACTTACTTTGGTGTCCTCTAAGTGAAAGTCTATCACTGATTTGTACTTCCATAAAAAAATCTATCTTGGACTTTTTACATTTTTATTCTTGCCCCGCACCATAACAAAACAGTCCTCTGTAACTATTGTTGTCCATCCATTTTCTATACCCGCTATATCCCTTTTGGGGTCACGGGATAACTGGAGCCTGTCCCAGCTCCTGCTGGAGGAAGGCAGGTTACACCCTGGACAGGTCACTAGTCTGTCGCAGGGCACACAAGCAGTCACAAAAAAGATAAAAAAAAGATTTAGTAATACTAATGTTACAAAACCTTTTTTTAACTTATGACACATTTTGTCACTGCAAAGTTCACTTCTTTCTTTTTCAGGTCCAATCTATTTATTTATTTTATTTAGTATGCAGTTTTTGTGCATCGTAATAATTAATAGCTAATAATAATAATATATGCTTTATTTATCCCAAAATGGGGAAATTCTTCTCTGCATTTTGACCCATCCCACTGGGGGGAGCGGTGAGCTGCAGACTAGCCACACTTGGGGGGCCATAGCTGACTAGGGAGAGAGGGGATTGATCCGCCAACCCTTTGGTTGTTGGACGACCTGCTCTACCACCTGAGCTAAAGTAGAGCCTTATCCTGTTTTTTGTCAGTTCTTTGCAAATAAGGACAGTGATTTTGTGAGCTCAGGGATATAAAAATATGTTCTAAGAACCTTATTATATACAGTAAAACAATCACATTTCAAATTAATTCAATTTTATTTATAAAATTAGGCTTCAAGATGCAAGAATATGTTGCCATTTAAATGACTTTATGATCTAAATTAATTAAAAAGATTTTCTTATTTGCTTAGATTTACATTTTAATATCAAATTACAGATGCATTCACTTCTGGCAGAGTGAGTTTTGAAACATTTGGAGCACTGGGGTGATGCAAAATGCAACCAGAGCAAAGGGAACATCTGACCACATCAACCATTTCTCCTTTTGTGTCAAAAACAAAAAGCAGGCAACGCAAGAGGATGAGACAAACAGCAAAGCTAACGCCACCTCCTGAGGTATTAACACCCACATTATCTCCAGAATAATGTTTAAATCCCCAAAAATTGTAGAAAAATCCTCCCTGTAAAACATCTCAGAGATCAATCACTCCACTCACCTCTCACAGAAAGTGTGCAGGCAGGGCAGGACTTTGGGGTTTTCGTAGCGGTCCAGACATATGCTGCAGATCAGGAACTGCTTGTCAATTTGGCGGACAACAGGACTGGGAATAGAGGAGATTTCACTGGCCATCCTAAAACTCGGACATAAGAATGTCGCTTCTTCTTATCCTGCACCCTAAAGAGTGACACAGGAAAGAAAAGACGTGAGGAAAAAGCTGAAAGGCAGAACACATGATCAAAGCGTGATCATATCACGGAGATGAGTGATGTGAGTGATGAAGATCAGGTTATAAAGTTAAAAGAAAAGACTATCTTGCTTTAGTCTCTGATTGAATGCAAATAAGTAAACCAGGATACAACTGAAGGCTTTAATCTAGCTGTGGTGCTGACTCACAACTACAGTTATGTCTAAAGTGATCACAATCTGCACCAAAGTCACAAAAATGGTACATTTTTAAAAATAAAAACGCTAAAAACAACCACAACATTTTGAAATCAGTTTTTAAGCCTTACAACGAGGAGTTAGCGTAATATTTTCAAACTGTTTTTCCGGCTTTGTGGTAAAATACATTTTTGTAGTTTAAAAGGTTCATTGAAAAAAAAAACTTTGAGGTGTTTGACATGTTAAAGTAAAATGTGTCTAATTAAAAACTGAAGAAATTTACAAAATGTTTCTTAAAAATACCTTACAATTTGTCTTTTTTTTTAAATTAATTAAAAAATAATCACATTTCTTAAAATAGAGAACTATTACTATTATCATGTAAAACATTCTTTCTCTTGTTTCATCAAGATTATACTGAGCCCCTAAAGGGACATAAGAGTTATAAAATGAGGACTAGTTTCTTGTGCACACAAGAATCTAACTGGTGGGAATATCAGTTGCTCAAATCTTGTATATCCTATGTGCCCAAACAAACCACATGACTTAACAGAACTTGTTAAGTTGAGTTTTCATCATGCAGAAAAAACATTTCTTCCTTTTAGCCACCTGTGCACTTTTTGTCAAATGCTTTTTTAAAAAAGCTGTTAAAATTTTACTTTTATGTAGATTCCCTTAAGTCTGCGTTTTTATGCAGTAATGCAGATTAAAGACAGTCAGATTGAAATAAATTATCCTGGTTGATACATATTTCCACTGACTGGTTATTTTGGAGCATCTTAGACTATTACTTCAAATAGGTTGTCTTGGAATGCTATAGATTTACTATACTGTCTTCTCCTGATGTCTGCAAAAATATTACTATGCATTTGTTTACATCTGAAAAGGTTCAAGAGTTGATAAAGGCTTGCTTCAAATATCCAAAATTTAGTTTAAAAAAACATTTCATTAAAAACAGTTATTTGGATCATAAACTGACTTATTTTTATGATAACATTGAGACATTGAAGCTATACTTTAATAAAAACAGACATAGACAGACTTGTTCTGTTATAATGATGGACAAAAAGTCCTCATTGTAACAGATGAAAACAATTATAACTGTTAACAGCAAAATCTTAGTGCAAAATCATTTTGCAGTGTCTCAGTGTTCAGATAGCATTGGTCTAATAATATTGAAAGAATATATTTGATAAAGTCATAGCTGTAGCCCCTTGGCTTGCTTTTTGTCAGAGTTTTAGAAGTGAGGTCATTTGTGCCCTGAGAAAAAGTAAGATATACCTCTTCACTGCATTGTCCGGAGACGTCTTTGAAATTGATGCAAAAAAGTCAAACTATTGACTATTTATTTCACCAAAAAGGGATCATTTGACATTGATCAAACAGATTTCCATCAAACTTGCTGTAAAAAAAAAAAAAGCTCGTAAACAGCAGTGGACAGGTGAGACTTAAATGCTTTTTTGAAACAGGTTTCTGATCTTAGGTCTTTGGCTGATCCCACACAGCAGCCAGCACAGCAGGCGAGCAGCCATAAATCCTTTAAGCCATACATATTTGATGATAAAGGAAAAGCAGTGCACTCTGTTCAGCAAAGTAGACATGTGGATTAGTCCTTAACATTGAAACATCCGAGTTTTAACTGAGCAAGCATCACATCCATCTCGGTCTCCAGTTTTACTCTGAAAAGAATTTTTTTGGTTGTGCTTGTGAGGTTGGCTTTCCAGCAGCTCTGTCTGTCAGCTAGCAGAGGTGCAGAAAGTGTGTCAGTGCTTTTATTGTCTCTTCACATTTATACCACAGGGGGAGAAAAAAAAACAGGCCACCTCTGCTACTGAAAGGAACCCCTCAGGGAATGCTCATCCTTCTTCTCTGCATGACTCTTTATACTTCATACTTTATACTATTTCTGTTTAGAACTTGATGTTTTAGTCGGCTTGGCAGTGGAGAAAAAGGAATTATTTGTTGATGCACAGCAGTGATATTTAGAAAATGCAAGAAATGCAGTTGGAGCAGAAAGAAAAGTTGATTAAAACCTTATTGAAAAACTGTCAAACATGGAGACGTTAGCATTCAAAAATGTGAGTCCAGACATCTGAATGTCAAGAACATCCCAGCTCTTTACTGCAGAGGAGCAGAACCTGAAATGCAACCCTAGTTGTTGGATTAAAAATCCAAAATCCTGCAGGCAGCCACAACAGAGGAGGACAAGCAGCCACACCAAGCTTCACTCTTACATAATCAGAGCTGCACCAGCCAAGCGGAATAATTCCTTCTGGACTGAGTCGTCCTCTGACATGCAGAGGGAGGCACGCCTAACACAGAGATTTGCAGCTTTTTATCACAAAATAAAAACACGGTTGACTAACAAAAGGAAACAGAAACAACCATTCAGAAGAGGACTTACAGAGCTGTTTTTATAGACAGATCAACAGGCATCGTCCACTCCAGAACACAGCCGTAAACAGTAGTGGATCCAGTGAGTGACAGGGGTTCTCCATTCGCGCTGTGAACACGCCTCTGAAGTCACAACAATGTACCTCGACCCCGTCAGCAGTGAGGACTCAAACATGAGATTCCAGGCTGTGTGGGAGCAAGAGAGCTTCCCACAGTGTTTCTGCACACACGTGAGCAAGGATGGACAGGGGAGGGGGGTGGGTGACGGAGCCAGATTGTGTTTCAGCTTTACATCATCTTCTCCTGCCCCTCCCCATTTCCCTCCTCATCATTTCCTCTCCTCTCATCCATTTGGATTCCTGGCTCAGCCTGTCTCCTCTCTGAAGTAACTGCAGAGCCTCACAGTAAAAGTGCAACGCATCCAAACTGTGTGAGCAAGTTTAGCCTGGTGGGTGATGTAAGAAATGGAAAAAAAAAAAAATCCCGACGGCATTTGAAGGGTACCTCCACAGCCAATAGGGATGAAACTGTGGTCTTTCTGAGTGCAGCTGCATGTGAAAGCTGCTGAGTCACTGTGCCAATGTGAGCAGTACAAGAGATAAGCAGAAGAAGCACTGGAAAGCAGGAACACGGCAGCTTTTACAGCCCAAACAATATTTTCTTTTGCCAGAAGCAAAATTACATTTCCTGATTCAAAAAATATGTTTTCATCAGATTGAAAGAACATTTTCATCCAACACACACAGGACAGTTTAAAGAGGTAAGAAGCTTCTGGCTGTTTGATCCCTTCCTGTCCCTTCATTTGACATTTTCAAACAGGGGATGTGTTGCACTCATCCAGCAAGGACTCCATCAGAGGAACAGTTTATTTGAGATGTTTTGGAGATGAATGCAGGGCAGCCGATTGACAGACAGTGATTGTGATGGAATTCATGGATGCTAAAATTGGAGGTATCAGGAAAAAGGCCCAAAGGACCAAAGAGGGAAGGAGGACATGAGGGCGTGAGTGAGGAGGATGCCGAGTTTTTTAGTTTTGTAGAGGTCATCTGTCATAGAAGTTGTTCGTTGTTAGGTGCATTTCTTCTTGTTTCCATTTAGATCTTAATCTGTATTAGAAAAATTGATACTGCAGAAATACTTTATCAAGAAAATATTTAACTTAAAAAACAAATATTTATGGTAATTCAATTAAACTAAAATTGTTCTCAGTTTTTCTTGATTTAAATGTTTTGATGCAAAACAAAAACTTTACTTAATTTCAAGTAAGAAGTCGTTTTCTTGGTTGTTTTACTCTGTCAAAAATTGAGCTTTTGCAATGTAGCAGTGGTGGCAACTACAAGGGAATCCCAGAGAAAAGGGGTATTTTCACTTATCTTAAATATTTTAGCAATAAATATGTATAAGTACATATGTATATATCAGTATATATCAGCAGACTAGAGGACAAAGCTCAGAGCATATCAAGTCTTTACAGACGCAAACAAGCCAAATGCAACAAAGAAATCAAAAGAATATTACAAAAAATAAGAACTTTGATTTATTTTCTAAGATAAATGTAATGTTTCCATATGCATGAATAAAACACAACTGAAATCTGTATTCAATTATTCTGGAGGTCACAATCCCTTTAGATACATGTCAAAACGATTGACAGTGGCTTTTTTTGATTTGGTTAATGCAAAAATTCCAGCTTCATTTTCCTTTGCCAGAGCAATCCTCTTCTGTAACAAACACAAACTACTAGATCCTTTTTTCAGGTTTAAACGAGAAGAAAATTAGGAATTTATACTCATTCTGGTGCTCTTCAGTGCCTGATTAAAAATAAATAAATAAAAATCTACCATAGAGGAAATAATGTACAGACATTATCAGTTTAGTGAATAAATGATCTATTCTCTTTGTTTTCCTCAATTATAATTAGAATATGTAAAGTTAATCAAAGCTGGGCCTTGGTGTCTTCAGGTTCTCAGGAACTTTACTTAAGTAAAATGAAAGCACATTTTTAAAGGTTGAGTAAAGCAACATGAAAAGAACAACAACAGCTCAGGGGCAGAGACTGACACAGTGATCTAACCTGTTTAGGTGCTTTACACGCACATCAATACCCCTCAAGCTTTAGGAGAACCCAAAAAGAGACGGTAAGAGAACACCTGAAGAAAAACTGTTAAAGGTGGGAGGTAAGTATGTGTGTTATCAGGTAAGAAAATGTCTCAATTCCAATGAAAACAACCAAATGCTGTTTTAAAATGTACTTTTTTTTTAATCTCAGGGATGACTTTAAATCTATTTCCACCCATTTTTTTTTACAAGATTGATGTATTTCTTTCCTGCTTTATTTTAGAGAGTCTTTCATTTTTTTTTCAAACTTCCTTAATTTGCACTGCCTTAGTCTAAACTAATCGTTGCAGACGCAACGAGCAACATCAGAGAAACAAGCCATGTTTCAATATCTGCAGCAACAGCAGTGAACAGCTCATTGTGGGGGTTCACCTGTGCATCATTGAGCTTTTTATGCTTTATGCATTTATCACAACAGAGGTCAGAGACTATGGGAACATACATAATGTGAGCAATATTTTGCAGTTTTGCAATAGTTATTATTTCCAGCTGTTTTTTTCTCCTAACAATTATCCACCTTTACAACTTTTTAAAAATTGATTCAGGTTCAGCTTTGGTGAGATCTAAGACATGCATAGACATCTATTTTTGTTAAAAATTAATGTTTGCACAGACTTGATAAATAAATCCAAATTAGAGCTGCGAAGGAAAAAGCAACAATGCACACAAGTTTTTGCTCAATCTATTGTATGAAGTAAGCAATTTGTCTTATCATGGGTCATTATTTAGCCGTTACTCATATCTTATCTCCTAGTGTACCAGCTTGTCTCCAGTTGTCAGTTTGGCTGTGCGTGAAAGTCAGTTGATTTACCAGAAATTACAGGGTACTTCAACATTATGGAAAAAAACGTCTTAGTTGTGTAACAACTCATTAAGCCATGTTAAGAGCTCAAATCCAACTGTATAAAGTAAAGATAAACAAACTAACGGTGTTGCAACAGACCAAGGTCATGATCCATATATACTATGGCCATCTGTAATAACGATTTAAGCATAAATTTGTGTAACTTTGTTCTAACTTATGGTTTTCTGAAATTAATTCACCAAACTTAGAACGACGTTCACGCTCCTTGATGAAAAAACTGGATTTTTTTCCTGATTTATCATATTGGATTTTGGGACAAAAATGGCAAACAGGCCTTAAAACAATCAAGCTAAAGCTGCATATTTACCACAGAGTGCTGAGTCATGGTCCAGTTTGACTCTGACCTATTCGGATTTCACTCATGACAAAAAAGTGTGATCGTTTTTTTTCTATCATCTGCATGAACTTTATGACGAAAAGTCTGTTACAGTCCCAACACATACAAGATTTGGAGCTCCATGACTGCTGTAAAAGTCACAGAGGCTCCAGCTTATCTGCCTGGTTTTTGCTCTCGTTTGCATTGTCTACAAAGGGATTTCCCATGCTGATTCTTAAGAGCTAGTTTTCCAGGAGACCCTTCTCTACTTGCTCCTGATTAGCTGGATGAGGTAGTTCAAGATCTTAGTCGACAAAACATGCAGGGAGGTCACTATTGAGGGTCAGACACTACTGGTATGAAGATCACCACAATCAGGAGCAGTGAACTTACACCAGCAATTGATCCATCTGCCTCTAAAACTGATTTAATGTCTTTATAATGGCTGACTGGGTTTACTGTACAGTCTGTTATCCAGAGCCTTTCTTTAATTTCATCATCTCAACCAAAACTGTTAAACTGAGGTGACCCAGCTGGGTGACCCTGGTCATGACACCAGTTTACCGTGTTATGGGAGCAGGAGCCACAGCCTTGAGAAGAAGTAAGCAGAGGCTCAATGTAATCTAAAGCATCAGAATGATGAGAGATTACAGTGGCAGAGCATACCTTTGGTTGGAAAATATCAACAAATCTCATTCTGCTCCTTATCCATTACCCCCCCAAAAAAAACTGCATTTAAAAGTTTCCAGCTTTTATTTTGGAAGTTTAAGACACACCTCATGGTGGGGAAAAAAAACAAGACCTGTGTAGCCACCAATAGAACGTCCTTTGTCTTCTCAGTACCCTTTCCTAATGTTTGTCTGATTGTATTACGTGCCTCAGAGAATAAAATGGCACAAAGAGTGAAGAGAAACCCTGAGTCAGTGCGTCAGTCGGCTATCTGTCAACCATGCACTCTGGGGGCAGATGATAAGGCAGTGCCCTGCATGTGTGAATGTGGGAAAGAGAGCATTCTCAGAAGCTGAAGCCTTCAGATGTGCAGCTGTAAGAACAATGGAAACTGACCATGCTTGCACATCTGTCAGCCAGAACTCAGAGAGCTTGAAACGACATTTCTAGCTGTTGATTTAGCTACTATTCAATCATCTTGATGATGCAACAAGAAAAAAAACATTAAAGCTTCTGCTCAATATTACTTGCTAACACAGAGGTGTAATTTTTACATTATACTTATGATCAGGGCTGTTTTATTGACCCGTTACAGGTGCTTTTGAGCATTTATTTGCATCAGACAGAATGAATCAGGTGCACATAAACTGATCAGTCATGCAAAGTTTAATGATGCAGCAAACGAGACTGCGTACATCATTAACTTTACTACATTTGGAAGTATTTTTTTATATTGCAAGTGACATTATGCTGGCATCATCTTTTGTAGCTACGAAACAAGTGTAGACGGTGTAAAAACACATCTTTCATAACAGATGAACAGATACCAGTGAGTGTTACATACAGGAAAGGTAAAAAAAGTTCACAAACAATGATCACAAGGACTTTTTTGGAGCACAAATGAGATGTTACAGTCAGCAAACACCTGAGATTTGGTAACACATTGGAAAAATCCATGTTTTAAACTCTTAGCTCACAAGACTTCAAAGGAAAAACCTAAAACTTTGCACATCTTATTTTTGTATTTTTTTTCCACATACAATAGCATTTTTCCACCGATCTAACAGATTTTCTCCTTGCATTGTAAAAGATCCTCATCTCTAATTGCAACTTACTTGAACCCCATGGCTGCTTCTCGAAGGGAAAGTAAACACTGATCACTGATGCTTAATCCTGTTTGATATGCTGCGGTGCGAGCTGGGAGTACAGTCAGAGATGCATGTGAAAGCTGTTACAGTAATCCAAACAGACTGACAGGGAGTCACTGAGCAGGCGGAGGCGAAGGGGGAGGGTCCTAAGGGGGAGTACAAGCAAACCAGGCACCAATAAGAGGCTGGAGGAGGCTGACTTTCAAGCATGCACTGCTCTTTAACCCCAGGGAGGGCAGAAGTCCCGCAGGCCTGATAGGCACGGAAGAGGAGCAGATAAGAAACACAATGTCCACGTCCGCAGTTTGGCATTTTCTGTATTTAAAATGTTATCAGCGCAAATTTAACAATGTTATTACGTTTTTTCTGGCAGCTCTCCTTTCCTCTAAGTTGGCTGGGAGAGGCAAAAGAGAATCATTTTGCAGCCTAAACCACTAGGTTATTCATAAAAGAAGTGCCACAACAATTTACTGATAGACTGGAAATTTCTACTGAAGAAAGTCAAGATAAATGATCAAAATACAACCCTGAAGCAACAACAGCAAAAAAAAGTCTGAAATACATTGCTGTAAATTATCTGGAAGGTGTTTGCAAATAATGTGAAACCCCATAACTGCCATTACAATCTGCTTGTGTAAGCGTGTTTTTGTTTAGTAATTTAATGCCTAAGGGGATTCCATGCACTCAAGTATAGCAGGTAAGGTGAAAACAAACAACAACTAAAAATCCTCTAGGAAATGCAGAAAACTAACCCCGTGATGCCTTTTGATGCATAATATGCATCAAACCAATTCTACTCATAATTTACCTTTATTTAGCATCCACCAAGTAAAATTCTTTTTTTCATTCCTGGAGAAAAAATTTAGGCACCAAGGGGTTAAAGACTACAAGAATAGTTGCAAATGAAAACGTTATACTTTTTTCCTGACTGTCAAAACGCTAAATATGCTGTCAATAGCAGAGAGAATAAGATCTGTGAATAAGATAATTTGTGAATTTATTATTTTTTACACTATCTCTGAATATTTGTGAACTTCAAAAACCACCTGAAAGGGAAATGAACTGCTGTTCCAACTCCAGACACCAGGCTGCCTCTGCTGTTTGCACATTTTCACAGTTTAGCTTGGCAGGAGGAACAACACACACACAGATACGCACACAACTGCATGCAAACGCTCACACAGCACCAGCATTTAGTCTCCAGAGAGTTTGCCGTCTCTTGTTTTATTGGAAGGCTGCAAACAGTGTTTTCCAGTGATTATCTGAATGCATCTGTTTTCTCTGTGTTCATAGTTAAGTGGATTACTGAGCGCAGGACGGCTGTGTTTGAACACAGGAATAATGGAATTTGATTTTCTTTTGCTTGTTCCATTAATATTCCAGCTGTCAAAGGCAGAAGCTAATGGGAGGAACCACAAAAGGACCCATTTTACAGGATAATGTGTCCTTTTGTTTTTATTGAGTTTAAACAGATGTTTGTTTTGCATTAACATGCTCTAATAAGCAGAATTTGTACAGTTTGACTATAATTTGTTACCTTGTGAAAGTTTTCTTCTTATTTTTTAAAGTGCCATTTTGTTCACAGACTATAATCGAGCTAAAAATTATTCTTTCCCTGAATTAAGAGAATATAGTTTGTTGTTGTCTTATCTGTTTACTGTAAGGTTTTCCTACATACCCTTTACAGACAGTAATAATTAAAGCCAATAATACCACTTTTATCCTACAACAGACTGATTCAAAGAGACATTTCTACTTTGTGTTTAGCTCAGTCTTACATCTTTATATGAACCATAGGTCTCCAAAATGTTGAATTCCTAAAGACCTTTTTCTAACAATGTTTCACAATTTAAGGTTAGATTTTTTTGTGGCTAGTTTTGTTACGTTCAGTTTACAAATAAGTTAGTAATTTAGGGTAATTATTGACAGTAAAATAGACAGTCAGGAGACAAAATGTCTCATAACAGGAGTTTGCTGCACTGTCCTTTAGGTGGTTAAATGCACTCTTTTCGGTTTCCGCCTTGGAATCAGTACAGTTGGTCTTTAACATCACTGAATAGTAAGTGAAAAATCTCACTGATAGCAGCAAACTGGACCTGGTGAAACTGATCCAAAAACTCAACAGGTTAGAGTTTTTCCAATAAGCTCCAAAAATAATCTGTTTTTGTGTGTTTTTTCATTTTCTAACAACATCTTTTTGGGGTGTTGTCCAAGTTTTGATCCGAATCCGTCTAATTAATTAAATAAACTCTATTCTAATTTAGCTCTGACATATATTATTAGTTTGGTCAAAATCAGAGGCGGAGCGAGAACATTTTATATGGGAGGCAGGAGGAGGATCAGAAGACCACAGATGGGGGGCAAATGAGAACAGCAGCGTGGACGGCCATTAAAAATGAAAGGATCAAAAATACTCATCTCAATCAGTTTAATTATTGGTATTATTAATATTACAGCCAAGTTATTTTTGTTGAGATGCTCTTACTAATGCTTAAAGAAGCTTGCATCAATGATTTTTCTAATTTGTTAATAATTAAGCAAATTTTCACTCAAAAATTGGGCGAGCCGTGTAAGTCTGTCCCTGGTCGACAAGTAAAGAGACAGATTCTAAACAATTAAAACTGCATTTCTACTGCTTCTTTCAGGGAAAAAAATTAATAAAAAACTGCTATAGCAAAAAAGAGAAAGAAACCTGTCAGTGAAAGCGAAGCTAAAACACGAGGAGCCATGGTGAAGCACTGAATGTTCTCAAAATTGTTTCATTTTCGAGCGTTTTGGTTGTTCCAATGAGTTTAAAGATAACTCCACAAATAAACCTCTAGCTCCCCGTCTCATCCTCTGCAGCTGAAAGTGACAAAGTTAAACAATGTTTACTGATGATAAAGCCTCAAATTCATCAGATGGAGGGCCGCTGGTCCGGGAAGGTGAAAGTGTCGCAGTGCAGCACTTCAGAACAGTGTGTCTAAAGGATCTTTAGCCTGAATACCACAACTAGTCAGTGAGCAATGAAAAAACATGCCAATCATGTTAATTAACTGCTGCTGGGTAGCACACTCCCAAACAAGTATTGACTTTGTTCAGAGGCAGAACCTCTGGTTTATAAAGCACAGGGTCCTCTGTACTACTACACAATGTCAGTGCTTCTATATATGCAGCTTAGAAAAAAAAACTAAGCAGCCCTTATAAATGTTAAAAATACAACAAATGTCATTTCTCATCCCAGGTACAAGCAGCCAGGTGCTGCTAAGCTCTTCCTGAAGGAATTATCTGCTGGTGTGTTGATTTCAATTTGGACAAAACATGTTGTGTGAGATTTGCTGCTCTTCCGCCTTTAGGAGTTTGATGACATGATGTTCGAGAAAATATTATTTGAAGTAGCATTAATGGTTCTTTGGCTCTAATGCTAACCACAGTTATTTTTTTTATGCTCACCACATTTTTTACATCCACAGCATATTCCATACTTATGGGACATATTCTACAAACATTTATTATGACAATAAACAATATTTTCCAAAATATGACTGTTTCCCTGCTAAAATGATCATAAAAAACATTTTTATGTTGAAGTATTTTTTTAACTGAGTTTTAATTGAGATCAGTACTAGCAAGGATATAGCTGTTGTCCTTAAGTTAACCTTATAGTTATTAATGGTTAATTTAGTGTACTGTGTGTTCTTTATTTACAAAAAAGGCATCATATGGTCACTTTTCATTTAACACAGAACAAACAGAAGACATGAGTGCATACTAACGCACAGCAAGTGAGAATCACTGGATCAGCTGAGTGACATCAGTTGTGTCATTTCATCTATGCGTCCTCCACGTTCACACAGCTCTACCTCTGACACTCTTACAAGCTAGAGACTGAAATGACCCATTGGTGGGGAAAAGGCTGTCTGAATGTAAATATTATGTCAACCATGTGGTCCTATATGAGTTAAAAAAAATAAAAAAAGAGTAGATCAGTCTGATTGCTCAACCTGGGTAAAAAAACTGAAATAAAAAAGAAGTTTAACTCACTTACAGGAAGCAGAACCTAGGCAACAATTATACACCAGAAAAATGTCTCTCAGCCATTTTAACTATTTTCATAATCAGTGTATGGATGAGCTCACATAGCTACAGCTGCAAGAGCAGCTCAGGGACCGCAGTGGTGGGAGAGGTATGCAGCTCAGTCACATCACTTTCTGCAGGATCACTCGCTGTACTGAGGGGCCTGTCATATAACAACAACTGGGGAAAAATGAGGGATGAATGAAGCGAGATCAGAGTGCCGAGAGACTCTGATCATCAGTGAATGGAGGTTAGCAGGATTACAGCATCCACTAATGGATGGCAAATGAAGTCCTTGTAGTTTTGGGTTGAGAAGTGATATGAAACATGATTCAAATGCTTCAACAGAGTCATGTAAATAATTCTTTGGTTCTGACATTTGCTGAACTGAGCTTTTACCCGTAATATGAATAACAGATTTTTTATAATAGAATTCAGCAACTCTTGTATATATAATCTATTTGCATTTATATGAATAATATAGGTTAAATTGAAGGTGAATATTACATTTCTTCTTCTTAGTTTTACCATTTTTAAAAAAAGAAAAGAAAAATCAGAGTTGTCTCAAACACTAAACTGAGCCATGGATACATAGATCAAGTGGCAGCTTCATTTATTTTAAGTCACCGGTCAGACCACTGATTACATTCAAAAACCTTAGATGATAGAAAACAAGAAGAATGCAGATGCTTCTACTAACCTTCATGTAGTTCTCCTGCGCATCAGCTACATTGACGCATGAGCATGAATCACAGGACTGCGAAGAGCAAACATTGCTGGGTCTCTCCTCCGTCCAAAGATTTGCGGCTCCCCTCTGCAGCTGGGCTGGAAAGAGCTCAAACTCACTTCCACCTCCTTATTAAAGAGGCAGACAAAAAAAAAAAAGCAGAAGGCGCCTGAGAGGTGGGAGGGTTTAGCTCGTTCATAATTCATATGTTCATAAAAAAATAGTTTGGATGCTTCTAGATTATTTATGTGGGATTATGTCATACTGTATGCTGTCGGTCTTGAAAGTCCTCTTAACAAACACATTTAAATATTTATGTTGGAAAAAAAATTTGATTTAATCCAATTAGAAATATTTCATTTAACTTTAGGTTTGCTTCCTAAAATAGAATTGTAATCTTACTGGGTCCATTTGTTATGAACTAACTAAAGGGTTAAAGCCAGATCACTGGACTGGAAATTCATTATTGAAAAAACATCACTTCAGTTGCTCACCAGCCATTGCTTTAGTACTGAACATGTGTTATATATGCAATATTTATGTACACATTTCTTCATTCTCTTTCAAATTATAACAATTTTATTACAACATCTGTACTAAGCATGTTCTGTAAAGTGTCCTGCGAGCCCCAGTTCATAAAAAGGTTCAGGATTTACAGAGACTGAAAACTGAAGAGACTGACAAACTGAAGCTGCTGTTCCAGGTCAGGCTGCTCCCTTTGTGTGAGGCACAACTCTGTCAGAGCAAATCTATATGATGGAGCAGTCAATCCGGATATTAAGGGTGGATCATGTTTTTATTTTTTATTTTTTTTTACAGTTTAAGCTTTATTATATGGATTGCATAAGAGTTGGGGTGAGAGCCCATGAACAAAAGCTAACGTACTTTTCATGTGGGTGTTCATTTTCAGATCTTATCAACATTTTCCAATTAGAAAACGAACAAAAAAAAAATAAAGCTGCAACAACCCAAAAACAAAGACAAAGAATCAACATATATTTAAATAAATTTAAAGGCTAAGGTTTGCCCTAAACTGTAATTATAGCAAAATAATTGTTGAAAAAAAATTGTTGTACATCAATTTTTGCATTTTTACTGCTCATTGTTAACATTAGGAACAAGCTTTCTGTCCAACTCAAGATGAAAAAAAACACAAACAGAAACTGTGTTGCCCAGAATTAAAGACCCACTTATTCAGTGGATGAACTGAGAGGATTTCTGTAAACCTGGTTAGTAAATGGACATCAACATTACAAAAGTTCTGTTTATGTTTGAATGAAAGTCAATAAGGGTGAGTGACAGCAAACGCACACAGACGGACAAAATCAAACAAATATTCATGACATACTTTCAATGCCTGCATGGTTAAAAGATACAGACTCGTTTTCTTTAAATGCTGTGGACTTGTTACTTCATGAAAGAAGCAGGAGCAGAAATCAACTGCAGTCCCTGACCTAACAGGAAAAAGGCACTTTGGGTTTTCTCATGATCTCTGCCCATCTCTGAGATCATTTAAGGGATAAATCTTTGCTCATGTTACATACATGTGTGAAAAAAAGCATGACTTCAGCATCACTCACAGCAATGCTGTCATGGTTTGTTCATCGTGCAGACCTGTGTCCGTTCAGAGTCTGTCAACAGTAGCAGAAACTCTTGACTTCATGCAGACGTGCACAAACGAGTCTTAATCTCAGCGGTCTGCAGTTGATCCCTCACTACTAATCCCTGAGGCTGCAGCACGATGAAGCATTTCTGATCAAGAGATGGGAGCAGCTTTGACTCAAACTCGTTTCATTTTGAAAGGTCAAAGCAGGAAGAAAATGATGTGATGTCACAAAAACGGATCACTGAATTCATCAAAGTTTCAGAGATGAGAAAAGAAATGAATTTAAGGTTAGATCATGTTTTAAGCAGTGGTTATGGAAGCATCATTTCAACTGATTTTGGCTTCAAATTGTAAAATGAAGTAGTTTACTTACTTGGTTGGTGTTGCAGCAAGAACCTGTCTTTTCAGGAACGTTGTTGTTGGTCCCACATGCATGCTTCAAAGTGCTGCTACATCACAGTGAGTCAACACATGTTCTTGATATTTCCTCTTCATTTGGATGACTAGGTTGTACCTGAGGTGGAGTGAAAGTACTGATCCTGCTCCTCAGGTGGGTGGTTGAGCTTCAGGATCAGGAGGGATAAAGAGAAACATTATCCTTCACACACACGACTACAACTGGAGACAAACGTGCGGAGTCACAAGCTGCTGGACCTAATCTGCTGACCTGACTGTGCCAAGTGTGCACGGGTCTCTGAGCTCCAAACAAGTTACCTCAACATCCTCATTTGTATTATTATTTTAACACCGGATTTTTACGATTTATGATCTGAGTCCTGAGAGGTGTTTTTTTTAATCAACTTTCTGTACCCAGGCTTCCCATATATTGAAAAAAAAAAACCCTGGTCTTTTAAGAACTCTAATGAAATATTTTGTATAAAACATGAAAGGAAACTGCAATGGACCGTCTAGTGATTTGTTCAGGGTGTACCCTCTTTGTGGTTGCTGCTCCAGCTCACAATGAAGAGGTTTTAAAAAAAAGGGGTGGGGACCTAGGGCTGCATTCCTGCTCCCTTTCCAACATACCCTGCTCTGGCTTGTTCTAATTGGTTGGACTCACCTGATCCAGGTAATCAGCCGGGAGTATGGTAAGGAAATCTGTAAAAACATGCACACACACGCCGGCCCTCAAAGCCTGGAGTTCCCCACCCATGATCCAGATAATGGGTGAATGTATATTCAAATAATTGCGATATGTCTTTTTTTCACTTAAGTGACCCAAGTAAAAAAAAAAAAAAGAAAGACAGTTTTCACCTTTAACAGCCAGTTATATTAGTTACGAGTTCACAGAAAACCTTTGACTTTTAGATATTCTGTTTCCCTCATAGTTAATTTTTTAACCTAAAATGTATTTAATGGCTTTGTTTTCCATCTCTATGACCACTTTCATGGTCCCATGGGATGGCTAATATGAGACATTTCAATATACAAACAATGTAAACTATGCAATATGCCAATCTAGAAGCATTGGTCAGAATACAAATGTAAGTTAAGGCCAGTTGCTCCAGTTTGAAGGAGCTCAAAGATAAAACCCTCTGCTGTCCTCTAGCGGTGGACAGAGGTAACACATCTACAGCTCTTATTTACTTTGCAGTGGAGAACATCAGAGTGACGCACAGCTTTTATTCTCCAAAAGTGGGACAGGAAGTTGTGGACAAAGTTATTAATGCAATAAAGGTAGCTGAAGTTTGAAAGGAAGAAAACATGTTCGTAACACAGTTTGTTATTTAAATTAAACTTGAATACATTTTAAAAAAAAATGCAACTTTGTGCACAAATCTTTCTTCAAATGACTGCTCTTCGATGACTATAAAACAGATTACAGATTTTAAATCTTTTTTTTATTCACAATAAGAAACAGTTTCTTCGTGGTTCTCACGTGTATTCCCAAACAGCAGGGTAAGAGAACAACCCAAGTACAAATCTCAACAGTCTAAATTACAAAACAATTAAGGTATAATATGAGCAAATGTAAAGTACACTCAGTGGCTCTTGGGTCCACTTTGTTAGTACCGAATTGGACCCCTTTTGTCTTCAGAACTGCCTTAATCCTTGGTGGCATAGATTCAACAAGGTTCTGGAAACATTCCTCAGAGAGTTTGGTCCACATTGACATGATAGCATCATACAGTTGCTGCAGATTTGTCGGCTGCACATCCATGATGCCAATATCCTGTTCCACCACATCCCAAAGGTGCTCTATTGGGTTGAGATCTGGTGACTGTGGAGGCCATTTGAGTCCAGTGAACTGATTGTCATGTTCAAGAAACCAGTATGAGATGATTCCAGCTTTATGACATGGTGCCTTATCCTGCTGGAAGTAGTCATCAGAAGATGGTACACCGTAGTCATGAAGGGATGGACATGGTCAGCAACAATATTCAGGTCAGCTGTGGCGTTGTAACCGTGCCCAATTAGTACTAAGGGGCCCATAGAGTGCCAAGAAAATACCCTCCACAACATGGCACCACCAAACAACAATTGATTCAAAGGCAGGATGGAACAACGCTTTCATGATGTTGATGCCAAATTCTGACCCTTCCATCTAAATGTTGCAGCAGAAATGGAGACTCTTCAGACCAGGCAAGGTTTTTCTAATCTTCTATTATCCAATTTTGGTGAGTCTGTGTGAATTGTAGCCTCAGTTTCCTGTTCTTAGCTGACAGGAGTGGCTCCTGGTGTGTTCTTCTGTTGCTGTATCCCATCTACCTCAAAGTTGGAGGCGTTGTGCATCCAGAGATGCTCTTCTGCAGAGCTTGGTTGTAACTAGTGGTTATTTGAGTTACTGCTGCCTTTCTATCAGCTGGAACTAGTCGGGTCATTCTCCTCTGACCTCTGGCATCAACAAGACATCTCCGCTCACAGAACTGCCGCTCAGTAAATCCCAGCTGATCAGCAGTTTCTGAAACACTCAGACCAGCTCATCTGGTACTGACAACCATGCCATGTTCAAAGTCACCTCAGTCACCTTTCTTCCTCATTCTGATGCTTGGTTTGAACTGTAGCAGATCGTCTTGACCATGTCGACATGCCTAAATCCATTGAGTTTCTACCATGTGATTGGCTGATTAGACATTTGCGTTAACGAGCAGTTGGACAGGTGTGACTAATAGAGTCCCCGTGAGTGTATGTGCTTTCAGATCCCAACCATGTAATCTAATTAAACTTGGAAAAAAAGGAAAAACATTGTCACTTTTTTTTCTTCTAAAATCAAATTAGGATTAAGAGTAGAACAAAACCAGGTCCATCTACCCTTAGAAACAAATGACTAAATTAAGGCTTACATATGGAGGACCTGTTCAAGCACACAAGAAAAAACCTAACAAAAAGCTCTTCCTCCTCCTCAACTAAATTTAGCAACTGTCCAATTGTTTAATAAAAGCAAAGCAATATATAAAAACAAGAAGAACAGTTTAATCTATGATAAGGAGGAAATAAATATAAAACCTGTTGCATTAAGTTTAAGTATTTTTTTTTATTGTGTACTCAAAATTGGATCATTTTGAAGATGTTTTGGTAGGATATAGTGACATGGTTTGTTTAAAATGACTATGACCTATCAAACGGAGGATTATTTAATGGGGAGGGTACGGTGCCCACCAACAGATTTTTTGAGAGACTTATAATGCCACAAGTATGAAGTGGGTCTGCTTCTTAACCACATCCTTAATTGGGCCTGTTTAACACAAACAAGTAAAAAACAATCATTATTGTTAATATAATTTATTTTAAACCAAAGGGATCCTATTGTGGCTCTGTGAAACAAATTTCTTCCAAAAGCAATAGTTTCTTTGGCTAAAACAACAATGAAAAACAAATAACTTTGAGTTCTGGCTGTTTGATTTTATTAGCTTACCTAATAAAAGACTTATATACTAAATTTTGACAAAATTTTATACAAACTACAAAGTTATTTAATATATATTTCGCAATATTCTCAAGTCAATATGATATCTAAATTACTGGCAATTAGTTGTTGGCCTATTTTGCAGGAAAAGTTGGAAAATTACCCTAAGGTTGTTGTCTGGTTACAAAGGAAACAGGGAAATGTCGCCCTCTTGTGGTTCCTCATAAAAAGGCAGCGTCTAGTTTTTTGTTCATTCATTCATTCATTCATTCATTCATTCATTCATTCATTCATTCATTCATTCATTCATTCATCCTTATCATCATCATTGTTATGTACATAATTTTTTTTACTTAAATTTGGCAGCAAAAAATTCACCTGAAAAATTCTATCTCAAAAAAGAGTTTTAAAAATTCATGTCAAAAAGAGATGGATTCCTATGAGACTATATTTCTTTCATATTTAGGCACTATTAGTTCAGATCAATAGCTACAATTCACCAAGTGATTAAAAAAACATTGCATTATACACATGACCTGAAATCAAATGCTTAGATACTAGAATAAGGAATTCTTCTTAGAAAATCATGTAAATCAAGGAGTTTGTATGTGGATCTGTGCAGAAAAGTTACATGTAGTCAGTTTCACCAGGTATATGCTGTAGGATCTCTCGAAAATCTGTTTTTGGATTTAAATTGTTCATTTCCAATGCAACGATAAAGATTAAATAACTTCTCTTTTTTCAGGTAAACATATAAAAGGTGTATACAACACAAATTATCAATAAATAAATAAAAAACTATTGATTAATGCTGATGTCTTTGGTGAAAAAGACAAATGCACAGACACAATGAGCGATGATAAGATCGAAGCTAAGAGTAAATGAAACAAAGATGTTAATTTCACCAGTGATAGAAATTAAATGAGAACAAACACAAATAAAATTTAAGAAAAACATAATTAGTTTCAGCAATTGACACTTAAACTAATCTAATGCATAGATAATCCAATAATTCACTCACCGGTAGCACTGGAGAGGATTTAAGTACAACTTTCCAGATTATTACTGTTTTATTAATATGTAAACTGGCAGAATTTAGGTCGAATTTAGACAATAGTGCATTTCTATAAACTATTTCTTGGAAGAAGAAAAACCCCAGAACAACCTAAATTTAGTGTGGTCATACTTACTCTCCAAATATTTTCATTGTGTAAATTCTACTTGAATTGTATTCAAATTCACAAATCACCCAAACGCTTTCTTTCAGTAATCAAACTCAATACCGCAAATTGTTCTGCTGTCAAGTAACCATGAACAGCTGAAATATAAACTGAATTTTCTCATTTTCAGAATGTGTTAAATGAGTTAGAAAAATGAAGCAAAGACGCATTTTCAGTCAGTCCACAGCAACATGTGGTTTTATTTGTTTCTTTAGTGTCATCATCAGAAACAGGAAGTGCAGCTGTAACGTGCTGCCATTCTGTCTTATGATCAGTCTGCAGCAGAGTCACACACCTGCTAGTCTCAATCGATGAAACAGAAGATGCATCCATGGTCACATTACAGATGAGCATTTCAGAGTAAACTTCACCAAAATTAGCTTTCAAATTCAAAATTATGCACTGAGTAACGATTATTCCTAGCAGCACAGCATTGCTGGGCTTTGTCTTTAACAATGATCAAATCTTGTGAGGAGTTAAAACACTAGGAATACGTGATGCCCTTTGATGTGAGAACACTTTGTGACCTTTTAAGTTTGTGGGGCTGTTAGTTTGGGTAAAAAACTTGGACGGTTACTACAGTAACCGTGCACTGGCATGAAAGGCTGGTGGACATAAAAGAAGACGAATTCCAAAGCCGCTCTGCCGTTGTAAGAAAGCCACGGAAATGCGATGGAAAGGGCATCCATTGTGGCGTCCACCCTGTTAAAGGGAAAGGCCGCAGGAGGTACTTTATGACGCTCAAAGATGAATGCAGGGACTACCGTTGGATAGAAATGTAGCATGAGTTGTCTCTAAAGTTCATACAATCTGTAATCCAGGTTAATTTAGAAGGTTAATTCAATCCAATAAACCTCAAATGGAGACATTTTTAGCCATCTGAACAACAAATTCACATTTTTTAGGCTGAACACACACTATGTGCCCTCATGAAGTTTAAAAGTTCAAAAACACTTTCAATTCCTTTTGAACTGAAATAAGTGGATCTTAACTGTAAAGCTGGAAAAACAGCTGCACAAAATATGACAAATACTTTTAAATCAGTAGTTTTACAAAAAAATTCATGAAATCAGGAAGAGTTTTTCCTGAAGTTTAAACATTTCAATCCTGGATTTAAAAAAACAGACTGTCCTTTGTATGACTGTATATGGATCAGGATTACATGCAGAGAATGGCAACACTGCTAGTGTGTTACCGGTACTCTTGATTTTTGTAAGTGAAGAAAATGAAACAAACGTGAGTCCCTGTCACAGTGAGATGCAGTGGAATGTAAGACAAGTTTCGTCTTATCAAAAAGGGTTTGATCCTGATAGATGAGCTACGCTGGGATTACAGCTAATGCACTGATGTGATATGGTTGCCACAAACTGAACAACTCTTAGAAAGGCATAAGTGTGTCAAAAAATAAGATAAACTGAAGTCATTTCAGAACACTAAAGAAGTTCTGCCGGAACCTACAATCCTGAACTGCTTTAGAAAAAAAAGTCAAAAGTGTTTCTTTCAAAGCATTTCTCTCTTTGGGGTCAAATGCTTTTAGTTTGAACTCAGAAAAAAACATTTGGATTCGTATCGAATCTTATTTTGAATATTTTTACTTTAAAAACGTGAATTTATGCTTTGATTACACACAGAATTGATTATTGATTGTCTGGTGTTCCACAACATTCTATAAACAAGTTAAGTGCTTTAGGTCCATCCTGTTTAGTCACTTACCTGTTCAAATTTTACATCTTTTTTTTTTTTTTTCTTGACAATAAGGGTACCTTTTTTTATACAATTTTCTTAAATTATTCTATTTCATGGTATTTTTAATCCACTTTCAAGTCTGCTTTTACTTACATATTTATTTAATTTTTATTTGAAATGAGCATTATTGTTGTTTTTAATCAAGTCTTTTTATGTATTTGCATGTATTTTGACATTTTTCCAAGAAATAGAATTGTCTTTGTCTCTGGTTCATGTCTCCTTAGTTATTTTATATTATTTTATTGATTTAAACACAGTTTTTATGGGGGAAAGCACTTTGTGTTGCGTCATTGCAGAATTTTGCCTCACAAAAGTAGTCACAGAAATGTTTGGATGGTTTTGATATTTAACTAGAAGATGGTTAGATGACTTTTCTCCACTCTTACACTTCAAAAACTGAATCTTAAGAAAGTTAAAAGATTCTTATTTTAGGAAAATTTTTCTTATTTTGTGTCTTATAAGTTTTTTCAAAGGCAAAATAATCATAGTTTGAGAAAACATGTCTTAGTGGCTAGATGTTTTTTTCTTAAAATAAGATGGGAAGACCATTTTTCTTACCCTACTGGCAAATAATTTAGCTTAAAAAACTCCTAATGGTTTAAGAATTTTTGACCCATTTCTAAGGTTCCAGTTTTTGCAGCCTGAATGCCATGAATGTAGGAATTTTTAAAGATGGAGGCCTCTTTTTTTCTCAAAGTCCAGGAGCACATCATGAATTCTCCTCTGGATTCTAGTTGGTTGTCCCTACAAACCTGGATGCTCCTGCTGATGCTGTCTAACTTTAGGCTAGTTTGCTCTTCTCCTATGGGACATTTGCTCCTAAAACAGTGAAATAAATCCTCAACAACTTATTGTGCCTTATCTGTAAGTCAACCAAAACTAACCATTTAATGGTCAACTTGTTGAAGATTTGCAATAATTTAAAGGAATATTTATCTGCAACAACAATCCAGCCCTCTGTGTGGAGCAGCTTGCAGCCTCTGCTGGTGGTTTAAAACTATCATCCAAATGTTAAACAAAAACGGATCTTTGACATGCAATGTGTGACTCTATTTTTAAAAGTGAGTAGAGTATACCTTAACGTGGAACGAGATCTATGTGCTCCTCGTATCCAGAGTCTGGCTGAGTTCTAACAGTTTGGTTCTGTGTATGCTGCAATATAAGGTCATGATAGAAAAGGAGAAAACTCAAAATAAAAACCTTCACAGTAGAAAATTAAGATTGGACATTCAAGAACAAAATCGCATAACTGATACTTTTTGCTGTTTAAAACTTTGTAAATTCCCACTTTTGTTTTTTCCAAATGCGTTTTTTGATTAAAGTACTAGATAAGACTTTTTTGAACACAGAACCTCAATTACATAAAGAGAATGCACTTCTCTTCTATAGAGTACAGGACGTACTTGTTGCTCTACAGTATGTATGAGCTTACATATCGCAGCAATGTCAGTGGTTCTTCAAAGTGGCGTGGCAGGTGTGTTTCCATTGATTGATTAGATTTTCTTCACAACATTAACATGCAGAACACAGTGAGCTGCTTCTTTTTTTCTGCTGGTACAAAGGCCACTGCCATCATTCTGAGGTATCAAGCAAAAAAAAAAAAACACCAAATAAATAACTGGTGTCTGTGGACCAGACGGCTGCTGAAAAGCAAACGTCAACAGCAGCAAGGTGAGACGGAACAGATATGGAGCCCTGAAAGAAGCAGACGCTGAATCTCAGTATCGTCGGAGAGCCAATTAGCAGCAAAGTGAGTCGGTGGTGTTTTGATCAACATCGTCACGGACACTAGCTTAGACAGCAGCTACGCAGGCAAGAAGGTAACACGCCATTATGCCGTTTGTCAGTTAACTTACAGATAAAAAAGAAGCTTTACTTGATTTTCTGAGGTTTGTTGCATCTTGTAGTTTAGGAATTGTAAACCTGAAAAAGAAAATCCACTGGCTGACGTGACACTCCTAACAGTAAAGTTTCCAACTCTGTGGCTTCACTTCCAGCTGGGCTTTGCGGTCCTGATGGAGATCAGGTCTCTACCCTGCACCGACCTTTCAGAGAAGCTGCTGTTCTTCCGGATACTTTCTCGCGCTGTGGGCGGGGGTGGAGTCTCACTGCGGTGGGAGGCCTTCATGCTCTGAACCCGGCGCAGGTTTGTTGTTTGTGGCTTCTCCTCGCTGCTGTGAGTGGCGGTGGACACCCGACCGGGTTTCGCAGAAGGCTGTCGGCCCATGAGGGAGGGGCTGCGGGACAGCGTGGACGGGACGGACACAGCGGGCGGGTCCTTCTTAGTCCTGAAGGACGAAGCCACCGTCTTTCTGGCAAAGCTGGGAATGTCGGCTGTGCTTTTGGGGGCGTGTGTGTGCTCGCTGCTGTTCTCAGAGGTGGCCCCTCCCTGCGCTTGAGCCTGGGCCAGAGCCCTCATGGTGGAGCGGCACATCTTTTCCTCGGGTGGAGGCTTGGGGATGTTTCTGAGGGGTTTGGCATTGGGTTTGTGGATGGAGGCTTTTCTTGGCATGGAATCACGGGCCCATCGAGAGCTGCTGCTCATCTGCCCACCCCCTCTCTGGGCCTTTGACTCCTCCGGAGGCAAACTTGAGTGGCGAAGAGTTCTGGTGGTCTTGTCGCTCCGCCCTCTTGCTGGGGTGCTCTGGTCCCGGAGAGGCCGCCGCAGCTCTCCGCTCTCGTGCGCCGCGGGCTTCTCTGCTCGCTTGCTGCTCCCGGTCTTGATGAGCTTGCTGATGGGCACCACCTTCCGCATGCCCTGATTCTCACTCCCAGTGAGCGTTCGAACCCCTGGCACGCCGCTGGACTTTGGGGCTCTGTTGCTTTTGGGGTGCACAGACTTTTTACAGCTTCTCTGTGCATTCTTTTCCACACCCTGCTTTCCTTCAGCTGTGTCGCAGCTCTCTGTGTCCCAGTCTTCCGCCGCAGCAGAAGGAGCCCCAGATGCTGCTTCTGCGGGATGAAGCGCTGAGAGCTCGTTGACAGAAAGGGACTGATCACTGGGGGACAAAGACTCCACATTAGAGGACAAAGAGCTCTGATCTTTTTGTGTCTCCTGTCCTGTGTCTGCTCCATAATAAAGTCCTTCTTTTATTAGGGAAGAGCTCTTAGCATCAGAGTAATCCAGGGTTATGGAGCAGTCCGTTTCTGTGCAGTCTGCTACGTAAAACGTTGGCTTCCTGTTGGACACGGAGGTGTCTAGTGGGAGAGGAGTGTCACAGGTTGTTGAAGAAACTGTACTGCAGTCCTCTTCTTCCTTCTCCACCCCAGCCTGCGTGGGGGAAAGGACTTCATGCTCCCACGCTGCCTGTGGATCAGCTCCAGACTCCACACCTTCATCCTCCTGAAGGCCTTTCAGAGTCTTGGGAGGCGATTGTCTCTCATTTTCCACGTCTGTTACATCCACATCCTTCTGGTTAACAAAGTGCATCTGACTGCTGTTGTTGTTTGGACTGGTGAGGTCAAAAGCTTGAGGGCCTCGAACTAAAGTATGCTTCTCCACTCGGACATTCATCTGTCCAGAAAGGTTAGGGTTGGGAAAAAGGGCTGGCTTTTGAAAGACACAAAAGGAAAGACGAAGAGCACTGCTTTCTGACACAGTTGAGCAGTCATTGTAGTTGTAGGAGTCCTCCTTGTCTTTTAGCCTAGAAGAGGAAAACCTGGATAATGGGCTAATAGGTTCGGTTTCTGCATGTGGAGACGTCATAAGTCTGTTGGAGTCCACCTCACGACTGTCATCCTGCGCAAAAATCCACGGGGTCGTCCTTCGCTGGACGGGTCGACCTGAGCGCGGGAGGCTGCTAAACCTGGAAAAGTCCGGGGAGCTGCTGGGGCTTCCAAACAGCTCCAGGTATCCTTGGAGTTCTCGATCTGCTACCGAGTTTACTGTGTGCCGGTGGCGCCGAGCACTAGCGGAGCGTCCCAGTGGGTTGAAAGGACTCTGAGAGCGCCTTTGGAAGAAGTCCACAAGACCCTCCTTTGTGAGCATTTCCATGTCACTCTCGCTGCTGCTGCGGCCGAAGACGCCGCTCTGATCCTCCCCTGCCCACGCAAAGCGCTTCTCCTCCAGTTCCTTTAGACGCCGCTGTCTGGCTGCCTCTTTCAACTCACGCTCCACATTGTCCTGAAAGAAAAACCGACGTCAGCACGCCAGGGGTGGCATTACACATGAACATAAATCCGGAAATGTGCGCTCAAATGACAACTTTTCCCCAGAATGTAGTTTTAAAAATTTTTTTTTACTGATTTCAACACAGGTGAGGCTCGGATTAAACTGAAAATAATCCCTCTTGGTGGTGTATAAGTAAAGGTTGGAAGTCTGTTATTTTAGGAAAACTTCACTAAGCCACTTTGTTAGTTGTAATTTGATCTTTTACTGTGCTACAATGCCACAATGTAAATCAAAATTTGTATTTCACAGCAATTTTTAGGTTAGACTAAAAGTGATTTTTTAGATTATTTATTTTCAAGTCATTCTTTATTGTACAAAAAAATGAACCGCATGCCAGCACTAATAAAAACAGACTAAAAGCTCAAACTGACCTTAACAGCTTTGTTGAACTTGATGCAGAAGTCTTGAAAGATGCGGAAACACTCATCTAGCTTGAAGGTGTCCTTGTCTTCACAAAAGAAATCAATGAGAGCGTTCCCCTCTTTACGCAGTTCCAGCATGCATCGTTTTAAATCCTGCAGCGTCTGTGCTGAGCTCTGAGGGAAGACATCAAACACACATGAACCTTCTTCAATGGCTTCACTAAGGTACGGCTGTCTGAATTCAGCCTCCTGCGTGTGTCAGTGTGATGTCATTGTAGCTCCTCCACCTGCAGAAAGGGTTCCAGCTGCTGCAGTAGTTCCTCGTCTCCCCGAACTTTCTCATCCAAGGATTTGATTCGGAGGAAAAGCGAGGAAAACTCCACCTCGATGTTTTCCACTGAAACTCTACATGAAAACAGCAGAGCGATCAGGACCATGCACTTCTGCGGGTTGTTGCATAATAATCAAGGACACTGTGGACTAAAAAAAACATCAGCATTTTGCTGAAGCGCCTGTATGGTTTTCAAAGATTTCCAGACAGGATTGCATCCTGAGAGAGTCAGGGGAGAATTATGCTTTGACGTATGACCTTGTGAAGTTTAGAGGACACCTAGAGTCCTTATGTGCTTTTGTGCTACCTCATAGCACTTAGGAGAGAAGTCAGCCTGAGTAAGGTGGCTGGACCTTTCCATTCTATGCAGAACATAAACCCAGTGTCCTGTAAGCTTTTGATTTGATCAAAGATCTACAGTTGGTTGATATTTTACAAATGACCACAAAATGGTTGGATTTCTTTACTCCATTTAATTTGGACCAAGAGATCTACCCAGTGTGTAACCTGCCTTGGCCTAACAGTAGCTGATAGGCTCCAGCAACTCTAAAAGGGATTCAGCAGGTTTAGGAAAAGGATGGATGGATCAAGTTGAACCAAAAGTTCTCCATACTACAGACTAAAACTTCTGACTTTTAGCTAAAACTATCTATGGCAGAGAGTCTTTCTACCCTCTGTTAGTTGATTGGTGGAAAGCTGTTTGTGTGATTCAGACCAAATTGCACAAATACCCCAAAGAAACAGTTTAAAGACTGGAAAAAGAAAACCAACAAACCAAGTAACAAAACAAGTTGGCAGTTGTTAGAAAGTCTTCTCTGTGAGATCTTCATCTTCACACAGAAATGCAGCTTTGTGCTCAGTTTACCTGGAGGCACTCTGCACATCCTGAAGTTTCTCTGTAAACTTGAGCAGCTTCTCATCTTTCTTTTTGGCCTCCTGAGAACAGACAGAGTGCAGTTTAGCTCCTTATGTCAGGAAATGTCCCATGCAAAGTGGCTGACTGTCATTTTTGTTTAGTTATGTAACTGTTTGGCATGAAAGTGTTGACTCTGTTGAGCTTCCTTTCACCATCTGCTGTCCATCTGCCCCCCTTCACTCATGATGTTGGACACGGATTTCTGAGGCTTTGTCCCATAAGGAAGATTTCCCTGTTACCTAAAGATCTATGTGCCTCCCTTCTTATGTAAGATTGTTTTGGTTCTGGATAAGAAAGTAGGAATAATTCTAATTTTAACATACATTACAAAATAAAAACACTTGTCTTCTGCAATTGTTCTTGAACAAATTCCATAAAATCAGATTCTCTTGCTTCCAGATTCTTTATCTCAAGTGACACTAAACCAGAAAACAGAATAATTCCGTATTTTCCATTCATACACAAAATTTCTCTGGTGAAATGCTTTTTGTGATGTAAATTGTGAACATTCAGACTACAGTAATCCTCTGGGAGCTCAGATGACCACATACACTGCGACCCCCCCCCTTTCATACTTTGTTCTTGGAAAATGCTTTTGTGTTCAGAACAGGCTTGACGGCACAAACCGCTGAGTAATGCTATAACAAAGAGCAGCTAAAAAAAAAGTCATTTCTTAAACTTCACTTTACTAAGTTGATTTAGATGAAGTAATTTTAACTTGCACATTAGATGTGAAATTGCTGAGGAGAAGCTT
Organism: Oryzias curvinotus; assembly: GCA_023969325.1. Taxonomy (NCBI): domain Eukaryota; kingdom Metazoa; phylum Chordata; class Actinopteri; order Beloniformes; family Adrianichthyidae; genus Oryzias; species Oryzias curvinotus. The sequence goes on from CM043706.1 coordinate 33,110,516, forward strand.
CACTAACCATGGCGACAAAATGAAGCAGGTTCATCCCAGGCTTGTTAGCTTTGGTGTCCGCCAGTGAGAGAAGAGAGGACAGCTTGAAGCCCACAGCGTTTCCTGCATAACCACCCTGAGAACAGAGTGACATCAACACAATTACTGACTTTTTCAACTTTGTTTTTTGATCATTTATTTAGTGGTAATTTAAAGGTAATAAATTGAGTTTTCGTGTAAAAATAAAGACGTGAAGACAGATGTGTAAAGTGGATGAAACTCTTACGGCGTTCATGATGTTTCCAGCCTGCAGCACCAAGTGAAGGATGGCGTGAAGCTCCTCGCAGTTCAGCAGCTCTGCACAAGATCAATGCAAACCCCCTTAGATTCAGTTACCTCGCCATGGAGGACAGCAATTACAATGCTTTATCTGCAACTTCAGCATTTTAGTGGCAATTATTTTTATTTTCAACTATTTTTACTATTGGTACAAACAGTTAGGATGTATTAAATAACATTGCCCCCATGTCTACACTATTTGCCATGCTTTGCATTGAAGGGAAGAGGACGACCAACCAGAAAATGTTTTTTTAAAAACAGTTATATTTGAACAAATGTGAAATGTGCTCATGTATTCACACAAATAGTAGACTTTTATGTATCAATTAAAGTCTATCATTAAATATCAACAACACAAGAAAAGAGAAAAATGTTGTAATTTTGTGCAGACTGTTTCATAGCTAAAAAATATGCAATTGGAGTTTAGAATTAAATGATAAAGTTAAAGAATAACTTAGGTAAAAAAAAAAAAGGAAGAAACTGTTCAAACTTATATGACCAATTTAATTTGATCACATTTGACTCATCTTTACTTTTGCAGCAATGTGTGCAGCAGTGGGTCGTTACCTTTGGTTGCAATGCGGACAACATCGATGTCATGGCTCATGGCCGCACAGCAAGGGAAGAACTCCTCTCGGAGGACCATGGCCTCAATTCGAACCTCAAACCTGACAGACAGCAGTGAGGGTTTACCCCATATTTTTGGTTATTTTATTTTAGAAGATTTATTTATTTATTTATTTTTTACCAACAATTGCATCATCCTTCTGGCCTCTTCTTGCAGCAATTTCAATGTTTTTAAACAAAGAACCCCTTGAGATCTTCCATTGAAGGTTTTTTACTATAATTTTGAAATCACCTGTGATTTATTACACCTTTGTATTTATAAAAGAGAAATTGCATGCAAGAGCACAATATATTTTAGAAAATATATGCTTGCTTTAAGCTAATGCTTTTGTTGTTCAGGTTCATCTGTGTCGTCTGCTGATACTGCACATAATGTACCCTCATCATCTGTTGCCAGGCTGCAAATGCCTCATCCTGGGGCATTAATGCCCCGAAGCAATCTCAGAAGATTTCAGTCTCTCTTATACCTCTCTCCAAGGTTTGGCAAATGTTTTTATAGTTTTACTCGGTTATATTTCATTGAACTTTTTTTTTTCTATCATCTAAAATCGTGGTACTAAAACCTTTCAACTTGAAAAAATTACTAAAAATACTACACTGAGAGCTTTGTCCAAAACAAATAAAAATTAAAGGTTTATTTAATATTTTTTTTTCAAGGTTGATTCTTTTCCTTATATGAGCCACAGGCATGAGATTTAAAAAATGTATCTCATAGTTTAAATTTAAAGATACACATTTTGTATTTAATAGCGTAAAGTCGTCTTCTGAAGGACATCAATACTATTCGATAAACAGAAAGTGTATGAGACGATAACAAGCTCTGTCTAGAAATTTGGTTCAGAAAGTTAATTTATTCACTTGTGTCTAAGCAGATGTTCAACAAGTCTCTGTGTAAAAGCCTTTTCTCTTCTCCTCACCTGATGACTTCACTTTTCATTTTATGTAAACTCAGTGCATCACTATTGAAAAGAACTTACCGTGGAACGTGGATTAGGAGAAACATAAAGGAGTCAACTAGTGTCAGCTTGTCTGGATCCCCTTTAAATGCCTGGAGCTTCTTGATCTGCAAACAGGATGAAGAGAAAGAGGAAGCTCAGCAGGATGTGTTGTCTTTTTTTTTTTAATTCACATGAACTGTCTATGATGCTTGTTTCTGTCATTCATTTTTCTACACAGGCGGGCAAACACAGACCTCCTCAGCATCAGGCAGCAACTTCAGCAGGTCTTTCAGGAGCTCGGCTCCATAGATCTTTCCATCTCCTCGACGTATGTCTTCAACAATGGAGCCGTTGGGCCTGAAAAACAAAGAGGTTTGCTTTAATTGAACAGGTGCCACTTTCAAAGCCTCTGAGCAAACAACAGCACCCAAAACTCTGTTTCTGTCTGCCTTGATGTCAATAACAGAGATGTTTGAGCAAAAACAAAAAAATCAAACTTATTTAAAGACAGAATACAGATGCACAAAGTTCACTACCAAAAAGCCAAAGATTAATTATTTCTGTACAAATTTTTAAGATGCAGAGATGATTTGTGTCTGTGAATTAAATTATTAATCTTAACTTCATGGGGCACTAAGTTTATAAGGCTAATTGACTTAATAAACACTTAGTAGATTGTGCCCCTTTATTGAAATTTGAAATAAAATGAAATTTCATCAAAGTTGGATGGATTTAAAAAACTCCACACATGGCTGTGTATTCTGTCAGTAGAGTTCTGTTGATGCAGCAGTCTCAAAGCAGGCCGCTCAAAGTGCATTTGAAATTATTGAGACAAGCAGGGAATAAATCAGAATAATGATGAGATCGACGTAAATGGAAATTTAAGAAACAGTCAAGTGATAAAACATTTAATAAATCAAAGCAAAAGCTACGAAAAAGTATAAAGGAGGAATAAAATAAAAGATATGCATGAGAAAGATGATGTAATGAGCAGAGGGATAAAATGAACTGATAACAGAGAGAGTAGCTAAGCTTTTCAGGAAACAGTTAAGGACTGCAGAACAAGAGCACACCAGAAGCTGCATAAATAATCTGTGCATACACACTGTTGACAAGCAGTATATATGAGTTTGACTCAGAAGCAGCGATAAATCATGTTAAAATCCCACGGTCTGAATCAACTAGACAGTGCAAAGGGGAGCAAGAAAGAAGAAGAAAGAGGAAATAAGTGGTGAGGTCACTGCTCATATTTGGTGTTTACTTTGGACGGCATGGCTCAGGCAAATGCCAGTAAAATACAGTGGAGGGCCATGCAAATACACTGCCATGGAAACAGATATTGAACACACTTATTGCACTCTGCCACAACAACCTTTGTAACACATAGAAAGGCGGTCGACTGCGCTTCATTCACATCTGCATAAACAGAGTCTTCCATACGACACTCAAAACTAAGAGTTACTTAAGACTTTCTTGAAAATGAAACTAGGAAAAGCTATGAAGAGTGACTGGAGTTCCAATTTTTGTAAAGAAACCTGAACTCCAAATTTTTCTCTGTGTTGTACAGTTTGTCTGTCAGCTGCATGGCCTTTAACACATCCCTCCTCCTTCCATAAATAGACATGAAAAAACAAAATACCCCTCTTTCCTGTCAGCTACGATTTACATTTGTCCTAATTTACATATCAGGAAAGGTTAGGAGGGTATCTGGACTTCATCAGATGTTTGAACTTGTTCTGTGTTTCAAAAAAACCATTTGTTTAACGAAATGTTTTCCAAAACACAGAAGAACAAGTAAAAAAAAAAAATACTCGAAAGTCAACCACACCCTGTTATTTCACTGTTGAGGTTGTTCATAGTAATAAAAATCAGCGACATAAGTGCCTGAAGCTACAGTGGAAGGATTTTGTCCCATTATGCTACCATTAGTTCATATCTGTAAACATTTTTGTTCATGTTTCTTATCAGATCCCATCCCAGTATTTTCTCTGCGACGAGATAAGGATGACGACTGAGCTCCTGCAACTTTATACATTTTTTTCTATTACTGATTGGCATGGCCTTCCAGGTAGCCTCAAATAGGATTTTAAAGACACACAGAGGAACTCATGGTTAGCTAAACACTAACATTTTAGATACTAAACTAACGTGGCAGCAAAAACAGTCAACATTCTGCCCAGCAGCTGCTGATTCTGCGTTTCCTCAAATACAGCTCATCACAGTCCAACATGTCCACTTTGGTCTCCTCTAACAGAATCATTTTCATTATGTTGTTTGCTCTTAGGAAAGTAAACAACGCTGTCCTGTGCTGATAAGAGAGGAGTCTTCGAGCTCTGACACCATGATTTGCAAAGTATTAGATCGGGCCCTTTTTTTCCTGCTTTTGTGCTTACCTCATGTCATGTCCATACCTGTCCGGGATTCCGGACACTTAACAGGTTTCAACTATTCTTTTTCAATTTTTGTCCTAACAAACACCTTATTATTCCTGCTAATAAATGTACGGTATATATTTTTATTTATTGGGAACTTCTCTGGTCTTTTATTCCAACGAACTTGACTTTTTACAGGCAGAATTTTTCTTTAAATGATCTAAGACATATATATATATATTCATGACTTGGACGATTTATAGATTCCTTCTTTTTATGAAAGGGGATCAGAGGAGGTTTTTTAACTCCAGCTTCCTTGAAAAGGTTAACCCAGCATACTGGAAAGAAGAATTTGGCCGATTTTCGAACCTCTGATTCAGAAGTGCAGGGGATCAGCTCTACATCTAATACAGAGAGCTTGAGGGTTCGTGGAAGTTCATGGAAGTTTTCACATGTTCTTTGTGGATTTGGAGAAAGTGTTTGATCTTGTTCCTTCTTGTGTTTTTCAAAAGGTGCTCTAGAAATGTGGAGCTTGTACTCTCGATTTACTGGTTCAATTATGTTCCTATGCTGACCTATGGTCATGAGCTTTAAGTCGAGACCCAACAGGAGAAGATCCCAGAATAATCCCATACAAGAAGCTGAAATGAGTGTCCTCTGTGGCACGGCTTGGTGCTCCTTCAGAGATAAGGTGAGGAGGTCAGTCACTCAGGAGGAGCTGCTCTCTCACACCAATAGTGGCACTGGGATCTCTTTTAGATGCCTCCTGGAAGGCTCTCTGGATCTGACGTGGTGTTCCAGGATTTTCCCGCAGGGAGGAGATCCAAGACATGCTGCAGGAACTACGTCTCTCCACTGACCTGAAAGCACCTTGACGTCTCCCAGCAGAACTGGAAGAAGTTTCTGTGGAGATGAAGCTGCTTGTAACCTTGCTTTGGTTACAAGGACAAATGCTCGTAGTTTGATGCTGAATGTTTGGCTTAAAATAAGCTTCAGACCAGGCTAGCTCAGTATTTCAAATGTGATACAGAAAAAGTGTTCACTTTTATTTGGTTTGCTTTACTTTCACACAGAGTGGACAAAACCTAGGAGTTACAGTGAAAACAGCTTCTCATTTGTTGTGGTGATGAATGAAACAAAGTTCTGACCAGGAAGAGAAGACATAAAAAAAACATGGTAATCCCCTTCCGCTATTTCACAAAAGGGATATTTTCCTGCTTTTTCATGATCTGTCCCGGTTTGAACATTCAGTTAAGTTATTTTTTCTCATTTACTTGTGCTACAATTAAGCTGAGTCCAAATTCCTTCACTACACAACACTTCTTGCACTATATAGTAATGTGTTTGCCATTTCGTAGAGCTGTCCAAATCTACAATTCCAAAATTCAGTGCCCTAGAAACGTCTTAGAAGTTTCTCTTAAAAACCAGTGTGCATAGATGCTCACTACATTGGTGAAATGAAACCACAAAGTATTGTGTTTAAACGATTTCTGATGTGAAAAAAAATATTTTTTATAAGCCATCCAAGTTTTCCCTTTCAGAACACAGTGTATTCATAAATATTCTTTGTAAAATGTTTATATTGATTAAGGCCGTGTTTCCCACAACCACTATCTATAATTTGAGTCATACGTGGAATAAAAAGTGAAAAAAGTCTTTATATGCAATTTGTGTGCCAGTTAGGTCATTTTAACATAATGTGTACACCGTATACGCCATATAAAAGTTATCGAAGCTGTTAAATGTATTCAAACACTTGACCTAAAACCCACTGCAAGAATCAAAGTAAATGGCAGCAAAATTCATAGTTTTATTGGCGATAGACAAGAAGCCTTGAATATAATTAGCTAAATGGGAAAGGTCACAGAATTTACGCTAAAATTGTTGTTCATTGTTGTGCGAAAATACAAGCTAGAGAAAGAGCTTAAGATTCTGCGGTGGATAACTTATGATAAGGACTTCATTTCAGCTTCTCATGACAAAAATGTACGAATTGATAAAAAATTAGAAATTTACTAAATTTTGAAACTTTGAAACAGAAATTAAACCTGAACAACCAAGACCACTTCTGTCTTTTACAGGTAAAAGATTACTTTAAAAAAGGAAATTAGAAAAAATTAATTTTAGATGAAGATGAAATAATTAGAACTATTGTTTAAATTCTAAAAAACATAGAATTATAATAACGCTCTTTTCCTAGACATAGGCAAGAAAACAATCACAAGAAAATGCTACATGACAGAGTCGTCAACACAGCAGAAATGGGAAAAAAACTGTGGAGGAAATACATGTGATGGAATTGTTAAACTATATGATAAGAATTCAAGAAGATCTTTGTCAAAAAATATGGAAGGAATGGACTACAAAACGACATTATACATGGACATTGTTGTAAAAAACCCATAGAGCCAAGGCTTTCCAAGTTATTTCTTTTTTTTTGTTTTGCTTTGTAAACATATTTTTACTGTTCCTTCTGCTTTTTCTTGTATGTTTCAACTGTGTGTTTAAAAGGCAATAAAAGGAAAGTAAGAAAAAAAAGTTATTCATCGGTGGTACATGCGTAACAAGTCTGTTAGACATACATGGACATACGTGGAACAGTCATGGAAAGCCAAAAATTGGCATGTGCAACTTGCAAAAATAATGCACAACTGCATAAGATTTACTTTACATAATAATTACATATACACCAAGTAAAATATGCATCAACTGCATAATTCTCAACTGACCAAAATTTTTAAACAGCTCAGAGCCAGATTCATGTAAAGACTTGTCAGCTGAAACCCTTGACGGAAAATGCACAAAATGCACATAGTGGCTGAGTGACATGGCCTTTAGGTTTTTACATCAGGAAGTTGGTGACTTCATATTTGCCACTGAAAGAAAAAAGTAGTGAGCATGGTGTTCGAACTGCTTTTAAAACCCAGGGCACTCGATTGTCCCCCACTATATAATTTTTAGGTAGTGTGTGTGTGTGTGGGGGGGGGGGGGGGGGGGGCATACTTCATAGCCATTATCTCTTTCAAACAGTTTCAGGCTCTGGTTTCACTTACACTGTGATGAACCACACTGAGGTTTGATTGCTGCAGCAAAACTTAAGTTTTGATTTTTGCCAGATCTAGTTAACACTAAACGAACAATGAACCTTCTCACCTCCCAAACGTAACTATCAAACCGTACAAAGTCTGAGGTGGGTCACATGATCCCAGGTGTGAAAGCATGCTTAGAAACCAACTGAACGACTTACCTCTTAAACTGTTTGAGAAAAATGCCCACATTCATTCCCCTCTTTGAGTCAAGGATGCTGATCTGAAACAAGATGAAATGTATGTTTTAATATATTTATTCATTTCCTCTATTTCAAAGGTTCTTTGTAACTTGATTATTTGAAGGTACAGTTAAACAAAATTGAAATACAAACCAATTTTGTTATCTGTGTACACTGGAGTAAGAAAATCCTTTTAGCATAACAAGTGGCTCACATGTCTTTTATAAACAATAGATTGTATTACCTTTCCAAAACTGGAAAAACAGACCAAATATAGCTTTTACCTGCAATCAGAGCAGTAAGTTTTTTTTTTTAGTAAATGATGCTGCTTGCAGGTAGTAAAAAGTAGTAAACTTGCAGGTAGTAAAAAGTAGTAAACACATAATCATTAGGGCTAAGGCCCACATGTAGATGCTGTTTCAATTACAAGATATCTTTTTTTTTTCAATTCATAGGAACCCTTTTCATTCAACTTTTAAAGTACATCATCTACTTATGTTTACTTTATGTGTACTTTCAAATACTCTACCCAGTTAATAAAACACATGCATGCTCTGCTGCACCTGCGCTATTATGCCAAATGATCATGGCTAACATGAAAAACTCCGGTTTGAAGGTTCTTGAATACAGCAAAAAACGTGAGAACGATTGAAGAACACATAAATAAGAGTCGTTATAGAAAGTTGACGAGATGCTTCCTGGTTTTAAAGGGCTAAATCAATTTTTTTAAGCTTTTAAGTGTATTATAATGTTCATATTAAATGCACAATTATGCATCTATGCCAACAGTTCCGATGTTGTTTGTTTTCGTGGGAGAGACACGGACACCCTGCCGAGGCCGACTCTAGGATGTACTCCGCATTTGCCCAACAGTAGCTGGGATAGGCTCCAGCAATCCCATTACGCCAAAAGGAATACAGTGGGTTCTGAAGATGGATGGATGAATGAAATACACAAAATTTCTGTGAGAACTGTGTCCTTTGATTCAATTAATTTGTAACTAATTTTTCTTGGTCCTTGTAATGTTCTATTTTAAGGCTTTTTTTATCCCACTATTAAAGCTTCACCTGAAAATTATCCTCTGCCATTTCATTTCAATGAACCATCCTCAGCGTATTTAAGTGTCTGTTAGTTCTTCCTTGTCAGGTCATAAACTTTGTCACACTTTTAGTTTTTTACTTTGTTTTACAGTTTTTTTATGTTTACATTTATTTATTTATTTTTTTGAGTTTTTTTACTTCTTACCATCTAGCCTGGACTCATGCATTGGTTCCTTATCACTGAGTTGATTGTCCTATTCATTCAGATATTCTGACTTTATTTATTTTTCCCACAAACTTCTAACAACAACAGCTGTTATTTTAGTATTTTATCCAGGTGTTGTTTTACTTTTCACCTCATGACCAATTCACGCCTTTGTGTTTACTTTCTATGCATGAAAGGGAAAAACTCAAACCAATGCTTGTAAAGATGCTTTGCTAAGTCAGGAGCTTTGAGGAAACTGTGATCCATCTTTGTTTTGTAATGTTGGTAGGTCCTGCTACTGTTTGCACACAGAACAAAAACCAAAGTTAGAAGCTTTACAGGCTTCAGCATGTTGCATCTAAATATTTTTATTGCATGTTCGCATGTTAGGACCCTTTAAGCTGAAAATCATACATCCTGGATTTATTTAGTGTGGAATGTTCCAACTTAATAAGACTAAAGAACATGTGGGTTCATGTTTTCTTCTACTCACCTCCCCCTTGCTGCTCTCCTTAAAAGAGCGGGACCTGGACACACGCGATGACGCTCCAGGTGTTGCCGTTGCTCCATGTAAACCGGTGGCCACCTCCTCCTGCTGCCCAAACAGCTCCTCCACAGAGCGGACGTCGATCTGGAACTGCTGCTGCCGGACCGCAATCGTCCAGATGTTTGGCTTCCCGCGGACCTTCTCCTCTGGAATGGGCTTCCAGTAGAAACTCCGCACGCGCCGCTTTTTCCTCCCGTTGTGGTTGGTGGACGTGGTTGCTGGGGGTGGTGGGGGCGGAGGTGCTCTAGGGGGTGGGGGCGGGAGGGGAGGGGGGTTGTCCTTCTGGGTGATGTCGGGGACATCGCTAAGAAAAGGCAAGGCGGAATCAGTCTGTGCAGACACGGAGGACAGGTCAGAGGTAGTGATGGAGCTGCTGTCCTCACTGCTGCAGCTCTCAGGCTCGTTGGACTTGGATGAACCACTCATACCAAACATCACAAAGGAAAAGCTCGGCATACACGCTGAATGATGAGAACGTGTGGTACACAACACAAACGAGATCTTCTGTTCATCAAAAACCAGATCCCCCCTCTCGTTTTAGTGCATCTAGTCACTTAAAGGAGGATATAAAAGCTGCCATGTGTCTCCTCACTACTGGAAGAAGATGAGTGTCTCTGCATTTAGTCATAGTGAATGGTGTAAGTTGTTTGAGCTTTTGCATCTTCATCCCTCGGGCTGGTCATCCAGCACACTGAGCTGAGTCTGTGAAGGCCACCTTTCCAGCAGAAAAGGGCAGGAGAAGATGTGGGCCATGGAGCTGCAAGAGCAACAAAAACACAACAGGATTAAGGTCGCGCCTTATGTGACAGACAATCTTGACTCAGGAGAACAGGTTCTAAGACAATGTGCTGTACAATGAGTGAAAGGGCAAAGAAAGAGTTTTTATTGATTATTTCTAATTTTGTAAATTGAGTTTATGGCAATGTTGAAAAATGATCTATTAATTAATTGTTTGATTTGAGTTTATGTTTTTTGAAGTGGTGAAGTTTTTTTAGTGTTTACTTAGAAAACACTGTTTGTCTCTGCAATGCAAATAGCGTAACAGGTGGTTAATTCCCAGCCGTTCCCAGGTTCAATCAAAAAGTGTTTTTACTTGTTTTACCTTTTTAATGGACTGGTAGAATTGTCTTTAGACATTATGATCATTTCAATCACATTTTGTACAATATAAAATATAGTTTTAGGGTCAGGGGAACTATGACAGGGCAGTGACGCATTTGTGTTTGCAGGCCTGCAGATGTTCTATAATAAATGCATTTATTTATTATACAAAGTCTGAATGTTATGATTGCTGCACCTTGACTGCTTAGCACTTTTAAATGTTCTTTTCCATGCAAATGGTACAATGATAATAAACTCTATTCTGTTTCAATCAAATTTATTGGATTTCTGAGTTTGAAAATAGCAACAGACACAGGGAAACATATTAAAAAAAGACAACTTAACGTTGAAAGAGAGCTTTGATTTTGCACACCTAGTTTAAATGAGCTGTTTTTTAAACTATTTTTGCTATAGTTTTGTAATACCATCCTTGCTTAGATTAAAACAAAACATTAACTGATGAGTCTTTTTTTTTGCAAAGATTTTTTAAAATCAACGTTGGCATTTTTACCAAATTTCTCTGCTTTTTGGTGAAATCTTTGCTTTCGATTTGTGAAGGTTTTTGAGGTGAGACTGGACCATAATGCTCCTGGGTTGGGGACATCACACAGCCACCTGGGTATCTGTTACATAACTTAGCATCACTGTGAGGAAGCTTGTGGCACAAAAATGTGCATTAAGACAAAAGTGAAAGTCGTACCATCTTCATATTTTACTCTGTCCTGTATTTTCTGATATTGCCCCAATAAACTGTCACAATGTTTGATCCTGTCCATTCATTTTCACCTTAAATACTCCAGAGTCTGAGAGTTCTTTAAAAAGAACAAATAGGGAAATGTTTGAGCCTTAATATGGTACAGTCCAGAACCTTCTTTATGTTTTACAATTGTAACTACTGAATTCTGATCCTGTCTCCTTAAACTAGTGTGTATTGTCAGGAAAGAGAAAGAAAACCCCACAAATATTTCAGGACAACAATCACTCAATTCCAATTTTCTTCTAGATTTGCTTAGATCCATTACAGAGAAAAACTGTGTGTAAAATTATAAATCAGTTTTGGCTTTAAGTCCAGATGAGGCTACAAATGTAGACTTCTCAATTAAAACTTGGGATTAAGTAAACTATCATTTTCATCTGTGAACAAACACCTAAAAGGATGTTCTCAAAACTATTTAAGACATCAGCTTGAAAACCTGATTTCTATTTATAAATTTGAAGTACATAGTTTTGACTGACTGAAGGGATCCGGCTACAGAAGAAAACCTGGACTCTTGTCCGGTCCGAGCATCGCAGCAGGACCTCAAATGAAATTCAAACACAGCTGGACTGGCTGCAGAAAAACAGAACTCAAGCGCGGCTTTACAAATGCATTTGTTACTTTCAGTTTGCTGTTTGAATTCCTCCATGTGACCATCAAACACTTAACTTTTAAATGATCTTGCAATGCTTTGCATTTCCACTGAGTTAAATACTAATAACTGCCTTATTTTAAATAACAACCTAGTGCTTTTGTCCCTCCAAGAAACTACATCACTTCACCAAACAGACAGCAGCCTCTGCCCCATGATCTTTGTCAAATCAGCAACAAAGTCCCAAGTTGGAGGGAACGGTTTTGTTTTAAGGAGATCTCTCAATGCTGACTTGACTGCAGTGATCTGATCTACAAAAGACGCAAATATACGCAGAGGAAATTAAATAAATATGAAGCTTTTAAATTAAATGTTTTGCTTTTTATGAAATTGCTGATAAGCAAAGTTTGAGGGAGAAAAACAACTTAAACATAAAGTCCTTAAAAATGATAAATGCAAACATCTGTTAAAAAAGTGGGACTTGCAGTTTCTGGAACTTGCTCTCTCCCTCCTACATTTGAACTAGTAAGTTCCCAGAGCTTCTCAACCTCGTCCACCTGATACCCAGAGTCTAACTAATTAATAAAGTGGACGTCATCAACCGCCTCATGTTGCCAACGGCAGCCAGTACACTCTGCTGTCATGTGCTCAGAGCTGGACCGCTCTGTCACTCATGCTTCATTCATGAGACAGTAAGAACATCTGACCTCAGTCTCCTCACTATGCTGCACCATCATTACCACTTCTCTATAAAACAGCTTCTTTATCATAGAAGTCTTGCTTTATATTGTTATATTATTGTTTTATTGCTTTTACTGATTTTATTGTTTTTTTATTGTATTATATCGTTTAGTGATTTTATTTCTATTTGATTTTATGTTTAGCACTTTGGTTGCCTTTGCTTTTACAAGTGCTCTACAAATAATGATTGATATATATTTTTTTTATGACATTATCTTTTTTAAAGAATTATATTTTGAGATGTTGAGTTGAATAAGTTATTAGCGCCTGTGTCTAGCTAGTAAACCATTAAATACCGTAAAATAAGTGTCTCCTAAAGTTTGTCATCACTGTCTTAAATCTCAGCTAAGACTTTTGTGTTCCCTGTGTTCATTTTTCTTACAACAATTAGTCAAGTGTCAGTGATGAATTTGCAGCAAAGGAAAATCTTTTTTTTTTTCTTTTTAGTCAGTGACCACCGTGGTCATCTAACTTGATTTACAAAATGAAAGCTTATCGGTCAGTAATACAAAACGGGATGGCCCTGAGGCTAAGAAATCACAGGGATGGTGTCCCACACACCCGCCACCTGCCATGACTGATCATCTAAAACAAACCTATTGTTGACCACAAAGCTTCCCCATTTCTATCAATCTTCTTTGCTGAGAAGGAGCGCCCTGCCCTCAGACAAGAGCTGGAGGCCAGGTATCATGAAGACAGATTCATGAAACAAGTTCTGTTTCACACACCGCCACTTGTAATGCTGCATAAACAGCCATGAACCTGTTTGTCCTACCTGTAGGGTGATGCTGCAAATACATGCTGAAAAACAGCAACAGGAAGGCTATAGATCTTCCATTCACAAACATTATTAGAGCATATCAGACCAGGAGTTACAGTAAATAGAGACTAAATCTATTGAGTAACCCAAATAAAAGTGTGAAAAACTGCTAATTTTAGAAGACTAAAGCTTAAATGGTCCTATTATGCATGAACTACACGTGTTAATCAGTCATGGGTTTTTAGTTAAGTTGTAACATTACAAGAAGCTTAAACGACTTAAACAGATCTTTGGTGTAAACTATATGTAAACATTGCTTTAATTTAAACAACGGTTTGGCACTGCAATACCTTGATGTCAGAAGTTGAACAATAAATAAAGTTTGTTGATTAACTTCACACATCTCACTTTATTGCATTTATTTCTATTTACCGTAAGTTATCAATTTTGTTGGTTGGAAGATTAAACCTAAAAGATGCCTTATGTCTGCCAAACCCACTGATTTCAACTGGGCCAATTTGAAGTCTTTAGGTTTGTGGTCTTCACCATCAAAATGGACACAGATCTACAGTGAGAACGTCAAAGGTCATACTTTTAATGCTATAATCTGATCTGGGTGTTTCTTCTTCTGTTGAGCTTCTGAAGCAGTTACCCTAAATGCTGAAAATGAAACCATTGCAGATATTTAAAAAAAACTGAGTTCCTAGAATGATTTACTAAAGCAGTGCAGTGATGATAGTTACCCATATTTATGAGCAACTCTTTCATACCAAGAAGTCTGACAACAAATCATCTAAAGGAACATCCATCTGGCTTTCAAACCCAGGTAAACGATTGTAGGCTCACAAAGATGCTGGAGCCTATCCTCGGTACTGGCAGGGTACACCCTAGTTAAGGGTGTCAAACTCCAAGCCTTGAAGGCCGGCCTTCTGCTGGTTTTCCAAAAATCCTGCCTCATCTGCTGCTGATCACCTGGATAAGGTGTGTTTAGCCAATAAGGAGCGCCACACAGAAAAGGCATAGCTTGGAGTTGAGCCAGTGCCTTCTCATTGTGAGACAAGAGCGCTAACTTACACTACCCAGAAAGCCCATTAGGGAACATCTGTTTTTATTTTTTGGTAAACTACAAATCAGATATTTGTGAATATCTGTGAGGATTGTGTACTTTGGTTTGGTTTGTTTGATCTCAGTTCTGCTCTTCTTGGTTCATTTTCTGTTTTCAGGTTTTGCGTTTTTCCCCAATCAAGAGTCACACTGGGCTCAATTTGTAAATTATCCACAGCAGTAGTTCGTTAAGTCAATCACTCCTCTCTGTATTGAAGTGTCTGGTCTTAAGTAAAGCTTTTTTCAGGTCATATGCTCTGTTATCATTTTGTTAATTCTTTTTTTCATAGTTTTCCCATGTTCTACTTTAAATGATAAAGTCATGTGTTTCTGCCCACCAAGCTTGGTTTCCTGCATTTTGGGTCCAACACCTCCACTCATGACAACAGGATCATAAACTTAGTAAAACTTTGATTGTAGTATTTTCTAACCATTTTTTATTGAATCAAGTGTAGATAGGTGTCCAGGAAGCCATCAACTCACAATCAAACAACCTACACTCTAGCTTTCAATGGCAAAAGTCAACGCACCATTAAATCAAATCATCACATGTTGTTAAGCTTAGTTCAATTTCCTTGAGGGTCAGTAGATCCCTGCCGTGCACCAGCCTTACTCTCCCAAGTTGGGGGCAAATATGCTTGTTCAGAGGGTATTTGGACATCACTGTCTTACAATGGGAGTGCTCATTAGCAGAGAGTGGATTTTGCTGAGCTCAGTGGGGTGTCGCTCTCAGACCTGTTTGCTTCACCTTACCTGATCTTAATTGTTACAGACAGCAGTTTGGTAGCAATGGGCCAGATGTTTTTCACCCAACAGACATAAAACATGGTGCTGCATCTGTGTGGGAAAAGCAGCTAAATAAAGGACTATCGAGAATCGAGATGCATTTTTCTTATTGTTGTTACCCATGTTGGCATAGATTAACTCCTTAAGACTGTGACTAATTCGAAAATTTCTATGTAAAAATTGTGACTCTATAAGTGTTAAGACAAAGTTAGGCTTGAAATTAGCTTTTGAGGGAGTTTCAGGGAAGATATATCAAACATCATAGTGTGTAAAAAGCTGAGGAAGGTCTCCAATGATCTCCCCGTGCCTGCAGAAAGTGGACCGTAGCACTGGATTTCAAACAAATGATCCTAACATTGTGTTTGATAGGCTGGAACATATCACTAGCATAACAAGAATTACCTAAAGTTTGATTGATAGCCTAGATACAGACTGTCTGCAGGTAAAATGGCCAAACCTTTACATGGCACAAAATATCAAGGTCGTAGACTGCTCAGTGAGTCCTTGGAGTGAAAGTGTTCCTGCACATTGTTTTTCTATGGGTATGCCACTAGCAAAAGGTCATAGCGAACACTAATATAACACACAAGGGTAATAAGCAAGGGTGCGGTAGGTGATACGCTTTTTTTGGGCCCCACCAAATCCTGCCCATAAGTGCTGTTCACGTGATAAGTGCGTGCAGCTTGCACGTCCTGTACCAATTTGTAATTTTTTGCCCACAGACAGCCCATATCTAGCTGCAAGGGCAGTTGTGACTAATGCTTTACTAGTGACTAGAGTGTGGCGTAAGGGCGCTGTATGAAAGTAGGGGTGTGAATCGGCAAGAGTCTGGCAATACGATACATATCTCGATACGCAGCACACAATACAATAATTATTACAAAAATTATTGTAATACTATAATGTCTCTGCCACTCCAGAATTTCTCATACAGATCACAGCTTCTTGCCCAGTATCCTATCATTTGTCATGTCATTTTGTTTTTAACTTTGATCATATTTTTAATGCAAAGCACTTTGAGGGACCTGTGTTATAAAAGTGCTATATAAATAAAATCCACAAAGATGCAATGCAGCTCTTTCTGATCTTCTTTGTACATCTCCAGCAGCATCTTCAAAGCAAATACTTTTTGTGGTACTCTTTGTTAGAATTAAATCATACAATCACTCACAAATGCTGACCTTTGCGTAGCTTCCTCTACTTTTCCCTATAACTTCATTGTGTGACTCATCAACTTTATTTCTCTGAAAACTCCCATGTGCTCAAAAATGGGCACAAGTAACTTCTCCATTGTTCAAGCATCATGGAATATCATCTTCAAACCTTTCATAGAGGTTAAAGACTGGTGTTTTATCTGATCTTCGCAAAGGAAGCAATTTTTCAAAAGTATTGGTCTGATTAAGAAAACTTTTGGTAAACATTTAAGACATTATCTCCCCAGTTACATCAGACTGGCCCTTCCACCATGGCATTTTGGGGAGTTTCAATATGAAACATAATTGCAGCTGGCAAATATTGTGTTTCTGTCCACATTGTTTCTTTCCAAAAACCCAAATGTCAAGCCTTTTCAAATGAATCTCAAGATGGATTTCCGGATGGCAACCATTTAAAGGGGATTAGAGCTGTTTGCAATAGACGCCACACAAAAGAATGAGAACTGAACACTGCAGAAAAACAGTCCCCACATATGCACACCCCAAAATACAAATACACACCAGTCCACGCTATGATTTCCTAGATAACAAAAAAAACAAAAGGACCGTCACAAGGCAACAGACAGAACACACACATTCAGCACTTCAGTGTGTGTGGCAGGGAGACTGCAGGCAGCTCAGCAGCCAGAAGGTGACAGACTGCAGTGTGTTCTAACTCATGTGTACTGTTACATAAATCTCAGCAGGGCACCTGCTTCAGAGATCCTTAGTGAATTTAAGTAGGTTATTTCCGTTTCTTAACTTTTTCTCTCACTTTTTATAATAACTTGTCACAAAGTATCAAACACCTGTGTGATGATTGGCAGTTATTCACCTTGTGTCACCAGTTGTGTAACGTCCGAGCTGGCAATGGAGGACCCAGACAGGTCCCTCCCGTCTGACCCCACCCCCAGAAAAAAGCTGTCTCACTGGACAAGGAACCTATTATTCCAGAAATCCGGGATTTATCAAATATTTTTAAAGCTTTACTGTTTGCATCTTTATAAATGCCTTTTAATTAAAGTCTGGCAAATAGGGACTAAGGGAAATATATATGTCACCATGAGTAACCTAAAAAAACTGCAGTTGTGCCAAGTCTCTCAGTGGGACAAAGGCTACACACCAGCATTTAAGTTGTCATTGGTTTAAAACACTACAGACAATTACTTCAATATACTTCACAAAAGGTTAAAGTGGCTAAATGTTTCAAGAAACATCTCAAATGTAGTGGGACAAACCTGCTCCATATATGAAACTTTAACACACACCTATGAGGGATGCGGCGGGCAGGCACAGGGGATTAGAACGGCTCAAACCAAAAACATTTTCTTCACCACCAAATCTGCAAAATCGTATTTAAGGAGATTATTACAAGGTGCCATTTGTCTGGAGGGTATAAATTCTTAATAAGGTCAAGGTACAGCGTGGCACCTCATGCCATGTGAAGCTCAAACTGCTGCAACATACAGTCAACCATTTACTTCAGCTGTTTTTCTGTTTAACCCATAGTAACCCAGAATGATTTTTCCTTAAAGGAAGATTATGTGAAATATAGCATAGACTAAGTGAACCACAGAACACATCTCTGGTGCTTTTCTGTCACACGGATGTCACCATTGTTGAAAAGTGCACAAATTGAGAGAAGGATAAGTAGTCATTTCTGCAGTTCTATCCACAAAAGAAAGTGAAAATTAAAACAATATGCAACTAACAAAAAAAAACAGCTCAGCCTCCATGAAAAGAAATGGTATCTGAACCTTTTTTTATTCTATGGCCTTGTGCAGCACACCAGATCCACAATTTTCATGTTCTCTGATGGATTGGCAGCTCAATGTTTACATTTTCATTTTTTCAACTAATTGTATTTTTTACCTGCTGTTTTGCTCACAGAGTCAGTTTGGAATGACTCAAAAGCCTAAAAAGATAACACAAAATAGTTAAGGCTATTTATTAAAACTTTCCAGTGGCTAAAAGTTCAACTTTACCTTAAAATTAAAAAGCAATAAATTAAAAAAGTCCTAATTCTTCTGGCAAGCTTTGAAGAAACAAAATTAAATTGTTCAGTTGAGCTTCTAGTGTGACTAAAATTCAATTCAATTCCGTTTTATTAATATTGCCCAATATTAACAACACAGTTGTCTCAACTGGCATCACTTATTTAACAAAGCATAAATTCAGTTATAAAATTACAACAAGTAATTGTTAAACTGAACAGACTAAGCTGAACTGGACATCCCTGCCCTTAGACCATCCTTCTCTGTCAGGAAAAAACTCCTAAAAAAAATGGATTCTTGGGGGAAAAAAAAGGAACCTCAGGGATGTCCACATGAAAGAGGGATCCTCTCCCATGATGAACAGGCGATTAACCAGAACTCTTAGAGAAGAATTAGCTTATCTAACTCTACAACTACAAAATCAATGTGGGATTCTAGGTTAATCAGTACAGACAGAAAGTACAAGCACTTAGCACACTTTTCAACAAGGTTGATAACAATCAGCCGCTGGGTCAACATGTTATCTATTAAAAGATTTGTTGATATTTCTGCCACTGGCCTAGTTCAATGATAACACAGATACAATAGCACTTAACTATTAAACCTGGGATATTTGAGTCTACTTTAATTTTTATGCCACTTTTTATTGGGTTTGCTGATAAAAGAAGGGTCAAACACTTTTTTGATTTTGTCCAGTTGTAATCATAGACAAATATTCAACAGAAGGATAATCTCTGACACTGTCAATGGCTTTTTACAAGGATAGATTAAAGCTTTAAGTAGGACTATCCAACTTAATGACATCCCAAAAAAGGCAACTGAGAGGGGTAAAGTTTGAAGCTCTGTTGAGTTCACCCAGGGGTAAACTTCTGAAAACCTCTGAAACCTGTTTCCTGTTGAGAAACCTCAACATTTGGCAAATCTTGGTTGCAGACTGACACACTGCAGGTACAAATTTGTAGACTGTAGACATTTAACAGACAGCTGATAAGTGTCCAGTACAACATGAAGGCATCATAAAGACAACGTGCAGATACAGCGGAGAAGCACCCAACACAACACCCCCTTCTCAGGCTTAGCATAAATCTGTTAATAACAGTCTGTGTATGTAACAAGGGTTTCAGATTTTGAAGATTAAAGCTGTTCATCTGCAGTGCGCGTGAGCTAAATGTGACAATTACTGTTTAAACGGGCTTTAGACAGGTTAGATGAATACTTATATGAATGACCAACACACCTGTCAGCTGACCTGCAGCTCAAGATGGGATTCGTCTCATAAACTCCACTGTAAATCTCAAGCAAACAAGGAATCTGTGTTAATCCTGTTAATAACTGGTCCAGCACAAAATCTGTTTGGGACCTCACTCATTAAAATGTTAGCAGGTAGAGGATACTTTTTAATGTCTTATACATTAACTATAATGATTCTCAGGCAGTCCTACCCCAAAGCTAAGGAGTTTTTTTTTCATGCAGTACCAGGTCTGCTCAAATATTCATTGGGTTTTTCATTTTGCTGTGAAGGTCTGCCTGGTTGGAGAAAAACACATCTCCACTGGACTTTGCAATGCAAAACAAAAGTCAGAAATAAAACATTACATTTCCAAGTTTGCGTCTTTCAAAGCCATTCAAAGCTGTTACTAGCAATTTAAATCTATGTTGTGGTTCCGTGGGCGTGCCTCCGCAGTGACTACTCCTCACCTGCTCCTCATCATCTCGTCACCTGCAGCTCATTAACGAGGTTATTTATTCAGAAATGGAGATGTCGGCAAACGCCAGATTATTGTGCTTTATGTGTGAGATTCTGCCAGCCCGTGTATTCGCCTCCCTGCCTATCATATCATTAAACTCTGCCAGTCTGCTCATCTGCCTTCCTGCCAGTCTGCTCATCTGCCTGCCTGCCTGTTCTCCTCCCCTCCATTCATCCCCTCTGCCACATAAGAATAAATCCCAGTTCGCCACTCCATTTTTGTGTCCTCGCTTGGATTCTGCAAAGCTCCTCCAGTTTCATAACAATCTAATCCAAACTAAAACAACTAAATTACAAAACGTATCTCAGAATGAAAAACGATGTCACTTAAAATAAGAGATAAGCTGTTTATTTTTCTAGCCTCAGTCAGCACAGTAAGGTTTTTTATTCATTGATAAGAATCATCTCGGTTGAATTTTTTTGGCGTGGAGAGGAAATGTGGCTCAAACTTCTTTGAAAATGGCCCGACTGTAAGGAGAAAATAGAAGATCTATGGTTTAGTTACAACGCCCAATTATTTAATTAACATTTAGCAGTCAAGGCATTTTTAGTCAATAGACCAACTGACCATACCCAGTATAGAACCTCTGCCACTGTGGCCCACGTGGTTTATTTCCAATTATAAAACAATATATTCTGTGTTTTCTCTGTTTCAGATAATGATAAATTAAGTGGAGTCCTGGATTAATTTGTATGTTGCAAATTAATGACATACACTGTGAAGGTTATAATTCTCAAGCAGTTTGACCATTTTCCTTTAACCCTTTATATCAGAGCTATTGTCTTCAGATGCTCTCCGTTCAGTGCAAGTGCTTTCTATTCCAACAATTCTCTGTTTATGTTTGAAGATTGTTGTGCATGGAAATAATAGCAGATCACAACATTCTAAGATCCTCAAAACTTTATGTCTCAGATCAACAAGGCACCACTTTTTATCTTTTTTTACATCGGGAGACTTTCAACACATTTATTCATCAAGCTCCCGATGGGTGCTGTTTTTCTTGAAAACCTTGTGTGGTGTCACATGCAAAAAGAAAATAAGGTCACTAATAATGCAACATTGTTCTAACACACTGATTAGTGGAAGCTCTCTATCCCAGCACCTGCTACCTCAGCATCATTAGAATTACACTAACATTTGCAACCCATCCAATTATTTCATCCCTATGTAAAAAGTTTTCCTCCTTCAGGTAAGACTAAAATAGTTTGCCCAAAGCAGCACCCTAAGTTAAATGGAAAATCAAATTAAAACAATATGCAAAAATATTGAACAAGAGAAAAAGAACATCAATATTCTATATTCCTAGGTCTCGCAACTGTTGTTGCAGAAATTCGGCCCTGAAATGTTTCTCTATGTTAAATGAGTATCTTTTGACTTGCTCCAAAACTTTGCATCCCAGGCTCATTATAGAAGTTTAGACACTGCAAGACAAGGACTAATAAAGCTGCTGAATGTGATGCAGAATGCAGTGATACACAAAGGTGACATGTAAGCCCTTTGGGTCACCATAGAGACAACTGCGAGGTAACATGAGGGGAATGCAAACATGTTTATAGAGCACCGAGGACTGCTGTTTTCCCAGGAGACACAGCATGAGTCATTAAAAAACACTTTCAAAATACCATCTACAGCAACTTGTGCACATCAGGAACATTACAAAATTGGATCCATATTTGTCAAATCCAAATTTCTTTATATATAAAAAAAGACATCTAGAAAAATTAATTGTAAAAAAGTTTGTTGGTTTCATTTTTATTTATTTTTAATTTACTTTTTTTTTTTTACCTCTCTAAAGGAGAAATAAAAGATATGAACATAAGGGTCAGTTCGAATCCATTTATCTCTTTTCTTCTGTTTTTCTATATTTCAGCCAACTTTAGCCAACAGACCTAAGAGAAAGGTCAAACTATCAGGCATTAATGGACGCTCTAGTTGCCAAAACCTCTTGCACCCCCCCACTCCCTCACAAAATAAATGAAAGGCCCCCAATATCTTCCTCCTTTACATGACGTCAGAGAATTAGGTTTTCCGTGTTCCTCTAAGCTTCCACAGCAACCAGGGGAGTGGACGCCACTGACATAACATGGGAAGAAGAACCCCCCCCAATGGTGGAACTGTTTCCAACACTTGAATAGATTGCTCCTTAAATCATCTAGTCATGAATGGAAGTGTACAAAAGCTCCTGTTTGAGGTGTGGGACAAAAGCAATAAGGGAAGCTACGAAGCCACACACGTAGAGCTTAAAGGACATTATGTTCCTTAAGTGAAGCCTAGACAACACAACAGCATAGCTAATCCTCATCAACGATAAAAGAAACTTAAACCAAACATTTATAAAACAAAAATAATATTTTTAGGAATTTTTGGGGGTATTTTTTTCTAGGAACAAAAGTGATTTTTTTTTTCCGACTAATGTATTGCTGAAAAAAAAGGGTATTAACTCCAGAGTCATGCTAAAAATGAATTACATAACAATACGGAATTAATTCATACGCTTCAGTTAAATTACCGTATTTTTAGGACTATAAAGAAGACTGCTAATGAAGTGCATTGCAGTAAACAAAACATTTATTCTGGTACAACTACACTTCCCAGAAGGCATATAGGGGTCAAAAGGCAATTGTTTTTTTTCAATTGGTTAAAGAGGTAGATGGTAAGTTTTTCTTACAAATTGTGTTGTTATTGATGAGCGCCCTCTTAATCTGCAGTGAGCAGCCTTGGCAGACAGTGCATGACAGAGAAGTCAAGTTCATTTTATTGAAGCACAGAATGTATTGACTGTATATGAGAGCTGGACTTAGTGACTTCTACTTCCTCGTGTTCCAAATACGAAGTATCTGTTGGACCTAAGAAGCAAAAACCCCAAAGACTTGTATTGAGAAATAAACAGCTATCACTCAGTCATTCTATTTGTCCCTTTGTTTTCCGCATATACACTGAACAAAAATATAAACACAACACTCTTGTTTTTGCTACCATATTTTAATGGTATAAACTCAAAGATGTGAAACATATTCCACATACACAAAATAACCCGTTCTCTGAACTATTGTTCACAAATCTGTCTAAATCTATGATGGTGAGCACTTCTCCTTTGCCAAGACAATCCATCCCACCTCACAGGTGTGCCATATCAAGATGCTGATTAGAGAGCATTATTATTGTACAGGTGTGCCTTAGACGTCTCAGACGATCTTGGAGGTGGACATGCTGGATGTGGAGGTCTTGGGCTGGTGTGGTTATACGTGGTCTGCGGTAGGCCGGTTGGATGTGCTGCCAAATTCTCGGAAACGCCTTTGGAGACGGCTTATGGTGGAGAAATAGACATTCAATTCCCTAGCAACAGCTCTGGTGGACATTCCTGCTATCAGCATGCCAATTGAACGCTCCCTCAAAACTTGCGACATCTGTGGCATTGTGTTGTGTGATACAACTGAAGATTTCAGAGTGGCCTTTTCTTGTGGCCAGTCTAAGGCACACCTGTGCAATAATCATGCTGTCTAATCAGCATATTGATATGGCACACCTGTGAGGTGGGATGGATTGTTTTGGCAAAGAAGAAGTGCTCACTATCACAGATTTAGACAGATTTGTGAACAATAGTTCAGAGAACTGGTTATTTTGTGTATGTGAAAAATGTTTCACATCTTTGAGTTCATACCATAAAAAATGGGAGCAATAACAAAAGTGTTGCGTTTATATTTTTGGTCAGTGTATTTAGTGTTGCATAAATTATTTAAGCTATAAATTGACCAATCAGATACCTAAATAAAAGTATGTGGTCTCACATTGAACATATTTATTGGGCGCAGTGGCTCAGGCAGTTGAGCAAGTCAGCCAATAATTGAAGGCTGGGCGGATCGATCCCTGCTCCCCCCATTCAACCGTTGTTGTGTCCTTGGGCAAGACACTTCACCCTCCCTGCCTCCAGTGTTGCTCCACTGGTGTGTGAATAAGTACAAATGTCCCGGTGATGGTCAGAGGGGCCTTAGGTGAATACTGGCAGCCACCCCTCTGTCAGTCTGCCCCTGGGCAGCTGTGACTACATCCGTGGCTTACCACCATGAATGAATAATGTGTACATTGTAAGAACTTTGAGCTTCTGGAAAAGCACAGATAAATTCAATCCAATCCATTATTATCATTGGGAGGTCGACATAGCCATTTGTCCGCTGGCCCGGTCCAGCTCGCTTGAGCAGTACGGACCACAAGATTTTATTTTTCCCTTGTCCGCTCGGGCCACTAAAATATCTAACGCAGGGTCTCAAACCGCGGATATTTGCAGCCCCCAAGATGATATTTTGCGCCCCCCCCCCTTAATATGAAAGTTTAATGGTAATGTGGCCCACCAGTCTGTATGAATGACAACTTTTCATTTTTGTGCACGGAGCTGGCGAACCAACCAATCACAGTGGAGTATATGACTCTTGGGGGCGGGACAATGAGCAGGAGAACATTTAACGCAGGAAACCTGACAGCCCCGTCCCCGGACCACATTAAGGAGCTCCTTACTTTACTTTTTAGAACCTATCTAAATACATGCAGTCAGTGCTGAACTTTTCTCTGGGTCGCACAGACCCGGAGGAGGGCTGAGGTTATGGTTACGGTTAGGCGCGCGGCGCCGACCTATCCCGCTCCCGCAGGAGATGGGTCGCTACGGAGAATAAATGTCCCACATCATGCGTGACAACTAACGGGGCTTTGGCACTAAACACGCGCGAGCGACAACACGATGTAGTCTTAGACACACTGAAAATACGTGGAGAAAATGCAACGATAGAGGTGAGATGAACCAGCAGCTCGCCTGGATCCGCCTGGGGGGGGGGGGGGGGGGGGGGGGGGGGTGAAGGCAAATCTTCAGCGAAGCAGAAAGTTGGAGGTGTCCTTAACATTCAATTTAGTTTTAATATGCCTCTCCCCCTTAGTGTGATCTGTGTTGTTATATCTGTAATATTTATTTTAATGTTTTGTAATGTATGTAGCCTTTTTTAATCAATAGGTATTTTAAATTATTTTAATTGATCACTCAACTACAAAAACAGTCAGGACACATTTCCCATAATGCATTGTTTTGTAGTCATTGGGCGGTTTGCAGGCAGTGCAGTACTAAATTTTCCGCTGCACTCGCGTAGGTTGGCTCCTTGCTTCCGCCCCTTTCTGGTAAAATTTTTGTGATGATTGACAGGTGATGTTGGAGCAATGTTGGAGTTCTTAACTAGTGTTACCTACTACACTGCAGTGCTCTCTTCAAAAAATCTGAAACAGACTAGAGGAGATTTAAGTTTGATACGGTCTATTTTCAGTAATTGAAAAGTGTATAAATAAGTACTAGATGTCACCAGAATGCACCAAATTGGGGGGGCATGCCCTAAAGTTGCCGCATCTGTCGCTTGGGTGCCGCCTGTGGTGGCCAGTCGCGCTGTGCGGAGTGTCGGGCCAGTAACTTTCAGGCAGGGCCAGTAACTTTCAAAAACTACTGGCCCTATGGGCCAGTGCAAATTTCTGGGCTATGTCAACCCCTGATATTATTACTATTTATTCAAATCTGCTGCTAATATAACCCTGTTTTCATTCTAGGAGGTTTGAAGTGCACAATGTGAACTCAGTATAGATCAAATGAAAGTATAATATTTCCGTAATATCATAGTGCTTTGTGAATACATCTTACATTGTAAAGTTATGTAATTAACTTGATCCATCCTGATTTTACATGTTTTCTTGTGAACATTTACTGACGTAGTAGTCTGATAGAAAAGAAAACTCTTGATATTCCTTTTAGGCTTTAGTATTTAGAGATGTAAGTATAAGCAAATGCATTAAGAGAATGATTGTGCTTTAAAATCTCTTTATTTCCAAAAGCCCACATACAGGCATGGGTGCTTTAAATACAAGAAATGTGTTCCTACTACTAAACTTCTGCTCTGTTTACATCTACTACTACTACCTCTGAAAGCTATATCACCAATTTTCTTGATTCTCGCTGTTGGCATTTGTGTTCTGTTGCGTGAATTTAATTGAAAATGTCCAATGTAGCTGAATGTCCACAGTATATTATTTCTACAACCTTGTTCCCAAAGGTTGTCTTCCTGTGAAGTTGATGTACAACTTCTTCAGAGCAAAAGAGAGTCTCCAGTTACATTTCTAAATGCAGCAGCCAATGGTGTAACATGACAATGCTTTTTTATGGTGCTTATGAGGTCATGTGGCTATTGAACGGCCAGAGTAACACGATGGTTTCTCACGCGTTGTTGCTTGACGTTCAAATCCACCCCAAGAGGGATTTCCTTCTTTGACCTTTCCATACAGAGAATTGTGACAATGTATTTTTCCCAGAGGACACCTCATATGCTTGAGTGTTCTTTCCCAATTACAATTTTGTGGGGTTGGATTCTCTTCTCACATGGTACACTGAAAGCATTTTGGAGCACTAAAAATGCTGCTATTTCCAGATTGTTTTTCCTTATTTATTTATGTTTACCCTGGTTGAGTTGAATATAAGATAGTGCAGTCTTACATGTGTGAATTTGAGATGCACTGATCTGTTATTTGACTATTTATCTGAAATCTATTTGTTCAGCCCATCTGATCCAAGACTGTTTCAACAAGTGTTAAGAATGGAAGAATCTTTAGCTCAACGTCAAATATGATTAAGGAAAAGAAGAAACAGATTGGCTGCCAGTAACGCTGAAATGCTAACCTTCCTTAAATACCCACTCTGATAATCTTTTGATATATTTTAAAAGCATTCCAAGTGGACTTTTAATTACGATTATGCAGTTTTTAGGCCAAATTAAAAAAACGGTCAATTTCTAGGAGAAAGTTTCTGCGGCACAGAAGGAGTTCATTCAAAATGTAACATTCACACTGGGGATGTGTTACGCGTTCCAGAACATGCTATACGAGGTTTCATGATTGTCATTCAGCCCGTGGTGGTCACACCGGACAACAGGCCGTGGCAGGGACGGCTTCTTATTCTTTTGTTTTTGTTTACTAGCACCACCTGAGGTTGGAAGAGACTTGATGCGAAACGTTGAAGAGGTGCAAACCTCATGAATCTTCCTCCAGGCTTTTCCTATAATAGCTCTATTACAATACATGAAAGACTTGGTGTCATATAATTTAAACTGCAATGGTTAATTTCTCCTCCATGATCACTGTGCAAACAGGTGGCTCGTCCATGTTTTAAAAAGGACGGTATCCATACGTCAGTACGAATTTTAGACCCTGATTGATAGAAGTTCAGCTGTTTGGTGTTCAAGCAGTCTACAATTCAGCTGGTTGAACTGAACTTTCAGAACCTGTCCTTCATCATGAGAAAAATACTACAAGAACACGTCAGAGTGGGTCTTTAAGAAGAACCTGCCCTTATACTGAAAGGATTTTTTAATTTGAGGTTGTAGGCCTTTTTGTTCAAATGCATATTGTAAACAGGATTTTGTTCTCTAAATTATACCTTTTTTAAATACTTCTGAAATTTCATACATTTTATCATTATATTTATCATTACATTTTTAAAACACCATTAGTATTACCTGTTTAAAATGCGGCAAATATTTTTTTTAAAGTAGCAGTGTCACAAGAATAAAAAACATTTAGCTGGCTTTTGTCTTTGTTGGGACCTGTTTAGAAAAGTCAAATTAGCGTATTGGTACAGTATCTGCAGGTATAACAGATGAATGAGTATACCTGTATCAAAACTAAAAATTGGAATCAAACTAGGCCTGCACAATATACCGCAAATTTATCGTTATCGCAATATCCAGCTCTGCAATATGCATATCGCAAAAGACGGCAAATATCGCAATAAATTGTAAATGTGTTAAAACAATCTAATGGCAGCTTGAACCATTTAACAAATCAAATAAATCCCTTTATGTATTTGACCAATCGGATGGACGCCTTCACGTTGTTGACCAATCAGATGGAGCCCTAATATGTTAGATGTTTGTCACCTATGTCGATGAGTGTCATTTGGAGTATAATTTTTAAATTGTTGCAATGAAATGGGAATGGCTATTTGATTATTTTGCTATTTGTTTATATACCACAAATTATATCGTTATCGCAATATTATTCTCTAATATCGCATATCGCGAGTTTTCCTCATATCGTGCAGCCCTAAATCCAACCATCAATAATCTGATCATGTGCAGTGTG
Organism: Oryzias curvinotus; assembly: GCA_023969325.1. NCBI lineage: Eukaryota > Metazoa > Chordata > Actinopteri > Beloniformes > Adrianichthyidae > Oryzias > Oryzias curvinotus. The sequence goes on from CM043706.1 coordinate 33,138,764, forward strand.
CAAGAGTATTGAGTTGATCTGGTCACTCATCCAGTCATCTTGGATATTCTCAAATTCTCATATTCTTAAAACAAGTGGTCTGCAGGAACTCTCGTCAGGTTTTTTGTGCTGTGTGTGAGGATTAGGCTGAAGCTAATCTTTACACAGCAGCTAATCTCTTTTGGCCATTCTCTTCATGCAACCACATGTTTCCTGAGTTTGCAAGCAAGAGGTTATTAAAGCAAGTAAACAAATGTAAAGAACTGGAGCGTCAGCCTGACTTTGACTGTCCAAAATTTCAAAATGTGAATGTTTGCAGACTAAATTAGCCACATAAAGGATTCAATCATTTATTCTAAACAAAGATAATTTCTTTCTGTGATCAGTGAATTGCAATGAGTTTATAAACTGTGACCAGTCATTACTGGATTTAAAAACGATGAATCCAGCTGATTTCTACATAGAAAATATAATACCAACACAGCAAATCTGTGATTAATTTTCCTACAAGACCATTTCCACTGAAAAAAGTTTCTTTTCGCTTTTTTTGTAACTTTCGAACTCTTAATTTTATCAACCTCTTGAGATCTGGCGTCCACATACGAGGACGTCACGTTGTGGGTTTTATTACCTGGGGCCCTGTAACTATGAAATTAAAGAAGGCAAATCATACAAGAGCTCAGAAGTCAAGAGGTTAAAGCAAGTTCCATATTTGCTCATTTTAAATCACTATAGATCAATATTTTTATTTCATATCTAAACAAATTGGTTTTTAGAATAAAAATTATGGAGTATTTAATCGAATTGTGAATTTTAAATTAATCAAAATTGAAAGAATTTCACTCACTTGGTGAGTGATCCCTAACCCTAATCTTAACTGAAAAACACTTTCTTTTATTTAAAAAGAAAAATCTGACACCCTTACCTGCCTTAAAAGTTCATATTACCTGTATTCACTTTAGAGTTGGTGCCTTCTTTTCTGAAATCTTCTTCGTTTCTAAACTCATGACTAATGCCATTATTATTTGAATAGTTCTGAAAAGACATTTAGCAAATGAAAACCATGTCCAGATTGTTTAGTTAGAGGTGACGTGTTAAATCAAGAATTTCAATTAAGTTTCTCAAACATAAATAGAAGTATTAGTCAGGTATTTTAACAGAGATCATGAAAGTTACATGAAATTGCTGTCAGTAGTGTTTATAAACTCAGGTAATAACATAAAATGACAGTCACTACTTCATCTTTTCCCACGTGACTGTGTTTTCAGCTGCATTCTTCAGATAGAACTAACTAAGATGAAAGTTTGCTCATGTTGGTGCACAGCAACAGATTCAGGCTGGAAACACCATGATGTCATTTTGAACCCGGACTGCATTGCAGGACAGCTCGTGTCTGTCCCGCTGAGGCGGGTCAAACCGGAAGGATAAACAGGTGTGGAAAGGACAGGATGCCCACTCGTGTCCTCGAATGCGCCGTCACGCCACGGCGGCTTCCTACAAGGAAGGTGCAGACAGCGCATCCAGCGCGCGGCAGGATGCATGCGGCGGTCCTGTCCTGACTCACTTACCGGCCAGATGAGAGGACTCGTCCTGGCGCCTATTTCCCTCCGAAGAAAAACAAATGACAAAAAAAATGTCTAGAGTTAGTAGTGCTCAGAGGAGAAAAGCCTCTAGTTTGAGGTTAAGTGTGGCTGAGGTCAGCCGCCAGCGTCCCGGCTGAGGAGCAGCACCTAAAGTGGCGACAGACACACGGACAGCGGCAGACGGCGGAGGGGTTTGGAGCTTCGGCGCCCGTGATTGGGCCAGGTGGGAAACGCGCGTTCACGTGGCCCCACGTGCGCGCTCTGGCAGCAGCCAAACACAAGCAGCAGTGAGAGGAACTGTATATATATATATATATATATATATATATATATATATATATATATATATATATATATATATATATATATATATATATATATGCACTAGTTACAATTCCTTTATCAGTGTTTGATAGAGAAAGTAAAAAAAAATGTAAACATTCAATATTTTAAAATATATTTTACATTAAAGGATAAAAAGCACAAAATACTGCCAAAAAAAGAAAATGTAAAAACAAAACCAAACAAAATCAAACACAAATGAATGAACAGTAAATGTATGCCTTTAACTAAAAATAAATAAAAACACTAAATATACACATTTAAAAAAAGTTTGGATGTGCAAATATCATCTCTGCCACCTAAATAATAATAACAAAGAATAAATAAAAGTGCTTACTAGTTTAACAAATATACCCCACACAAAATCTATATTACACAAAATAGTTTGTATGTTAGTTTCCATAATATGAACTCGACGACATAGGATGCTTGGGCTCTTGTGACCTAACGCACTGAAAACAGAAAACATCTGCCGGTCCGCAGCCTGGGCAAAATACAGGGTTGTGTCAGGAAGGGCATCCGCTGCATAACTCTCTGCCAAACCAAATGTGCAGATCAGTGAAAGCTGATTTGCTGTGGTACCCCCTGAAGAGATGTGCCGAAAGGGGAACAAACGGACATGATTGTTGAGGAAATTTCCTTATGATAGTTAAAGATTGAACTTTTATTCTTAGAAATTCCTGAAACAAGCAACAGTGAAACTATAAGCTTTTTCCTTTTACAATCATCCATGAATGTCTAAAATAGTTACTAATTTCCTATTAGACCATTTGTTCCACAAAAATAAGACCAGGGGCAGAGCTATCCCCCAATTTTTGAGTCAATATCAGTATTGACAGATTAATTTATTTTTATTTATTTTAGTATTTTTTATTCTTTATGCATTAGTACTAGCCCCTCAGCTACAATAACTACTGTTTTAATATGAATAACAATAATAAAAATGTTTGAAATACATATTTTTGATTCTTTGCCTCCTTTCCAAAGTATTCTACCCCTCTTAACTCCCTTATATATAATGTTTTAGTTCCACCACTGATAAACAGACCAAATTTAGAAAAATATCTCCGCTAAAATCCATTTTACACTTCCCAAAAATATGCACATCTTAAATTCTCATAATTCTATCACTTCATAGAAACGATTGAGGGATAAAAAAGCTTTTAATGATCAAATATTTATCCACTTTTTGTTCTCCAGCAGACTGTTTTCTGCAGACAGTTTGCTGTTCTGACACGCCACTTTTCCCTGGGACATTATATTTCCAGATAAAACATGCCACTGGTTCTACGGTCAAACTTTGTCAGAGCTTTTTCCTGAGGATTAACCAAATCCCTGTCAAAATGTGGAGCAGCGGGGTGTGGTGGGCTTTTACAGACCTAAATGGGGAACCTGAAAGCACCTGGAGTTAAGTAAACTCAAATGAAACAGCTCCACAATCAATGACAGGACAAGTTCCCTGACAAACTGCAGCAGCTCAAATCCATTTGTCAACACCGTGACAAGGAGGACAATGAACCAGTGCCGTCTACCGGAAGAGCATGGAGATGGGGTTAGGTTACCTAAAAAGACATTAAAGTCTCCCAGAGGCATGTCTTTTCCCTCTCTCCGTTTGTTTAGCTGTAGACATCGGAATAGCTTCAACTTTCTCTACTTTCTTTATTAGCTGTCTCATGCAGGCGGTCAATCCAAACCTCAAGAAAGAAAAATAAAAAACTCCAAAACAGAAGGAGAATATTTATTTCAGCCCTCAAAAAGGGTTAAATAACATTCAGAATTCTTTTAAGTCAAACATTTGTTAATGAATCTTGGTTACAAAACATCCACTGGTACATCCAAGTGCCAGTATTATATCCTGCAAGTCTTCAGGAAAATAAAACCAAGTGGCTTAATTTGTCAATCGAGGAATAAAATAGAGTACAAATATATATTTATATATAATTCATCTATTTTAAGAAAGCAATGGAATGGTGTACAAGATTTGCTCTCAAACCGCTGTAGAGAACTATAAGAAGATGACAAAAAAACACACTTTCATGCAGTTTCAGGATGTACACTGTTAGCAACTCAGAGAAATAAAAACATGCTGATAAAAAAGGTGTTCCTTTTGGTTTAATAGTGTTACATGTACAGGTTTTTACAAGCTTTTCATGGTCTTAAATGCATTCATGTGCATTTGTGCAATAAACATCTTGCCTTCAAAACAATTATGAGCTTCTTTTAAGCATTTCAAAAATTTGGTTGCACCAAGAGTTAAACCCGAAAACCAATAATTAGCACTAGGGAGGAAAAAAACGGACAAACTAAGGCACATTTAGTCACATAAGGCTGGTTTATCTTTTTTTGTTTTGTTTCATAATCAGCTCTTTTATTCATTTTATTTGTGCATCAAAAGGATGCACAAGCAAATGATAAAGGAGGGAATAAAAGTTTGGAACTGATATGTTTTGGTTTTGCAAGAATTAAATTGGTTTAAGTTGGATTGCAAGGTTGATTTAAAACATCACAGAAAAATGAGAATAGGAAAAAGCCAACTATGTGCAAAGTTACACAACCTTTATTCTGTAAAGCAACTCATTACTTGTGTAAACTTTGACTATTAAACAAAGGAGCATTTTATTATATCTATTTTTTTTATTGCAGCTGGTGGACTGAACCTGCTTCTCTTTGATTTCTTGCATTTCCAGGTTTTTTGAGTCAGGTGCCTGCAGAACACAGGGTAAACCCACACAACCTAACTGATCTTTGACCCTTAATCTTAAAAAAAAAAAAAAAAAAAAAAATTCCCCCCAAAAAACTTTGACATGGAAGATTTGGAAGTCATTGTTACTTTGATTCTGCAGCAGCCTGGATGCAGCAGACATTCATATGCTTGAATACAAAAGGCCATTCAGAATGTAAAAAATCTTTACTGCAGCAACACTCATTGGAAAGACACCCAACAGTATAAAAGTGCATTTCTTATGATTCAAGACTATGACAAGAATGAGAGAAGTTTTAATAGGAGTGATCTATACGGAGGTGTTTTTTTCCCATTTAGTTTGTGCATCTAGTCAGAACATTTACAACTTTGAAGGCTTGAAAAACACCAATAATACAAAAGAAGCAAGTTCCTGTAGTTTTATCAGGTGTTTTATGTCAAACTGAGCCTCCAGTGTTTCAGAAAAAGTGTTTAGTGCTCTTCCAACCAAGACGGACTGTCCCCTCCGGGCATTTTTAACTTGATGTGAAACTGTTTGAGTGTCTCTTCCAGTTGCTGCTGGTTTCCAGCATAGTATGCAGCTATGGCATTGTGGAACAGGATGAGCTGATTATGCAATACCTTCACCTGGTTGAAAGAAAGAAAAAAAAAATGGAGATGAAGATCATCCAAGTGAAATAAAGCTGGTGAATGTGTAGAGCAAAACGAGCAGCGAGCAAACCTTGTTCTCTTCCAGGAACTTCAGCTTCACAGACACGTCTGCTCTCATCCTCTCAAACTTCTCCCGGTGGATCTGGAACTGCTGCTGGGATTGCTCAATCTTTGGCATAGTGTTGGCGTCTCGCGGCCCCAGATTCAGCTCCTCCAAATCAGTGCGGTACGCATCATACTCCACCCTGCAGACATCAAACATAACTTTGAGCCACAATTCTAGCGCATTCTAAAAATGACAAATCCGGAATGGATCATGAACATAATTTGACACCACAAAAGCAGAATTCCTTCCTGGCATCCAGATGTCTGGAGTCTGACATTAGACAGACTCGCTTCATCCCCTCACCTGGCCGTTTCATACTGTTTGATGTTAATCATCGTATCTTCGATGGTTTTATCCACAAGTGTGTTCACACTGGAGATGAAAAAGTTCATGGCGCCCAGCAGTGTCTCTCCGTTTTTGGACAAAAGCTTTTGGGTGTCAGCATTGTAGCCAAACTCCTCCTGAACACAACAAACCAGCGACACAAAGAACCATCAGTCATAGTGTAGATGTTTTAGCTTTAAGAATGAACAGTAATATAATAAACATTATGTAGGAGGGCATGAGAAGACCTGCAGATTAATGTAAACCTCTAAACCAGTGGTCTCCAACCTTTTTGTCACCGCGGACTGGTACAACGCAAGACACATTTACCGCGGACCGGTCGGGGGGGGGTGTCGAGGTGCAGCGCTGCAGCGCAAGACACATTTACCGCGGACCGGGGGTGGTATTTTCTCTTTAGTAATAATAATATTAATAATAATTTTACCCTTGTCACGGCAACTTTCTAAAGAAGTTTGTTTTTTGCTCATTTTGGTTGTTTGGGTTTAATTTTAGTGGGGTTTATCACCTGATGTTTGGTGTCGCGACTTTGACGTGCGTTAAGTGTGACAGATGTAACAAAGTGAATCCGGTCACTTTTCAAAATAAAACGTTTTTGTCGGAAAAAAAAACAATAAAATGGAAATTATTTTTTCTTTCTTTGCGTCCCGGTGCAAAAATTTCCCGCGGCCCGGTACCGCTCCGCGGCCCGGTGCCAAGTGTCCCGCGGCCCGGTACCGGTCCGCGGCCCGGTGGTTGGGGACCACTGCTCTAAACACTAAAAACTTTGATCGTATAGCCATACAGCAATAAATGTAAATCTATTTTAAAATTTCAACTAAAAGGATTCTGATTTGTTTTTTTCTTTCTCTCCAACAATTAAAACAGTTTAAAAAATGTTCCATTCTTCCTTTGAGAATCCTATAAAGTTCAGCTCCTCCCCCCATGGAGGGAAAAGTGAGTGAAAACAACAGCACTCACGTGTAGCTCTGGTGACTTCAGGCTGAGGTCAGCGAAGGCGTCTCCCAGCTGCCTCTGCGTCTGAATAATCTGGGACAGCTGATTGGCCAGGGTCTGAGCGAGCTTGATCACGTTCTGGTACTTTCTCTTGTTGTCGCGCAGAAGTTCGATCTGGGCCTCCAACTCCAAGTCTACGGTCCTGGAGCCTCGACCAAGCTTCTCTGACAGAATCTGTCTGGTGCACTGCAGAGGACAGCACAGTTACTGGACACTTACACACACGACTAGAGCTGGAGTCTATTTCAGAACGCTTTCTATGATTGAAAAAAGCTTCTAGTGTGGACCGAAAAAAAAAACCAGGGGGGGGGGGGGGGGGCAAATAAAAAAGGAAAAAAATTACATAAGAAAGTTCAAAACCAAGATGAAGAAAAAAACGAATTCTCTACATTTTTTGATTCTTTGCAAAGTCCTATTAAATCAGGACATAAAAGTTATAACATTAACCCTTTAACACCAGAGCTTCGCTCCAGTGTTGACATTCTTTCGGCTACTATAACTCTTCACCCGTTTACGCAATTGACGTGGATTCTGAAGTGGAGAAAAGCCGCTTTGTGCCGATATCCAAGACTTTACATTAGTAATGTGCGGCATATTGTTGCAAGGCCAACATGAAAACCCACCCCCCCATTCATGCTGATCATAAACGGCTGAATAGTTACAATACATCAAAGAGCATAAGGTTTTTAGATGTGGCCAGCGATATGATGTTTAGCATGTGGTGTTCACACTGGACTGTCGCTACCCGATACTAGCGCCTTTACGCCACCTACAGTTGGAAGAGGCTGGGTGCGGAATGTGGAAGCGGTGCAAATCTCATGAATCTTGCTCCAGGCTTTTTCTTTCACAGGTCTATATCGATAAATTAAAGATTTGGTGTTGTATCATTCCAGACGGGCACTACAGTTGATCATTTCTCCTCCATGATCAATTGTCGAAATGTTAGCACTTGCATGAATGAAAAGGGACACAATCCATATGTCATAACCATTTAATGTATAAATATAACGTAAGAGATTGCGTGTGATGTCACAAATAGAAAATGCCTTGCTTCTGGTTCCAACCAAATGAACTCAGTTGCCATTTTTCTGCGATACGTCCATCGCTATGTTTGAACCAGACGTCCTCAGTAAGATTTTGATTGGTCCGTGTTGGTCTGAGTCTACATTTATATGCCAAGGAGCTTGTTGGAAGGCCCCACCCCTTTCACTGAAAGAGGGCTCAGGAGAATCTGTCAAACGCATCGACCGTTCAATGCGAGGCCACCTACCTTTAGTAAGGCATCAGATCGATCAAGTTATAACTTGAAAAACTTGCGCTACAACAAAAGTATAAAAAAAAAACCATATTTGGATTAGCAAGAACATGTTAATAAAAGGTAGTAGATCTAGAATGGTTATTCTGACTAGCAGAATGACTGAATAATAGCTGTTTGTTTTCTCAGTAGAAATATATGGGATTTCAGCTTTTTTTGGACCAGCAGGTACTTCCTATGTGGAATGCGAGGGGGTCACCCAGTCCAGTTCTCATTAACAGTCAACAATCACTACCAAATCAGAGTCAAACTTCATCTCAAACTTTGACCTGGTTTAACTTGCAACGCGCGTTCAACGGCCAGTCGTAAAAACTAAGAGAAAAGGGATTAAAGCCAAGAGTGAAGAGGCAAAAAGATCAATACTTTGATCTTTGATCAATTACTTTATATGTGTTGATGCTCCACTTTCTCACGAGGTCCAGTTTTTCCATGGCTGGGTTCTTCAGATCATCCGAGAGGACCACAGGTCCACTCTGTGGTTGAGTTCCTAGATAATTACAAGAGGCGACTTAACGGGTGATCAACAAACAAACAAACGAAAAGGTACATATTGACCATTTTGAAACAGTATTAGGATTGTTAGAAACGTAAACAAGAACAACACAAAGACTAATCAGAGGATGGCATTCACGATTAGGATAAAACCGAAGATTTCGTTACGTGCACAGCCAAGTAAGAAGAGTGTTTCCAAGACGGACAGCTTTATACATTACAAAAAAATGATTGAATAAAACAAGGTTATTTTGTTGTGTAGGAAAAAACACAAAAACAAATCTACAATGAGCTTAACTTACATGAGCATGCTGCTCACCTCAGTAAGCTGCAGTAAACATCAGCTGACTGCTGAGTGTTTTCATTCATCTCATATTAGAAAAGTCTTAGTGCTGTGAATACAAACAGAGTGAATGGCTGCTTGCCTCTCAGGTTGCATGTTTTGTGCTTTGGTACCACAGCTGTTTACAGCGGATGAACCTGTTTTTGTCTGACGTGTTTGTTGGCATTGTGTGTCTGCAATTTACGACACAATTCATAAAATAAAGGTGCAAACACTAGGACTTGAAGCATTACACTCACAAAGGCTTTCTTAGCATCAGAAAGGCATTGATGGTATTGTTCAGCTGACTACTGAGTACAGAGACTAAATAACTTGATTTTTTTTGTGTGTTTAATCCCTAAAATAAAATATTTCCATATTTCTGTCTGGTGTTTGACCAGCGTCACCTAAATTACAGGTTTATAGCTCAGATGAGAATCCATACATCTGTCTGCTTTTGTAAGAAGGCTGCTCTCTTCCCTGCAGACTCAGTAGACGTCTCATGCAGTAAACTTAACATGTAATTGACAGGATCAACACAAAGCTGGGACGTGGGAATCATTTAAATCAGTGCCAGTTTGAAGCGTCTATAGTTAGCCAGCAGTTAGGTCAGAGGTGAGTTTCAGTTTACGACAAAGCACGGCTTTAGGAAGCAAGGAGCGGTGGGCAAACAGACAAAAGGAAACCCAAGAAAAGGCCCGACAGATCTTGGTTAGGTTCGTGCAAAGAGCCCAATGACTTCATGGCGCAGGATTTATACACAGCTTGTCTAGGTACCTTCCTCTGCCTGACTATCGCTGGAGGAACGTGCCAGGCGGCTGGCAACAGCCGAGCTGGGAGCTACAGGTGACACAGGAGATGAAGGCAGGCTTGCTGACCCTGGAGATATTCAGAGTTATTACCTTTTCTGTTTCTGTCACATAAATAGAAGTGGGAATTTCCCACTTTGAGGTTAACTGAATATATGCATCTTCTCTGTTACAGTGCCTCTCCTTATCTTGTTGGATGAATGTGTGAATAAACAAAAAAAGGCCTTCCTCTGCCAGAGAGAACAACATGGAAAATAGCCATGGCAACACTCAGGTGATCAGACTACAACAGCCTCTTGCTCTGCAGGGACATTTCCATTAGTGTTTATGACCAAAGCAACACGGTGAAAAGGACAGAAGGGCTTAGGTTTGGAGATCAGAGAAAACTCATTAAATTCAAATGAGTGTCCGCCTTTAGAAATTCAAATTTCAACATTTCATTTCTCTCTGACAGAACGGTGCAAACGGAGAGAGTCCTGGAACAAGGTAAAGTTGAGTCAAATCCTGGTAAGACTGAGGCTTTGCTGCTTTCCAAAGCATCAATAAGGACATGTCAGAACCAAAAACACTTTTTAAAGAACATATAAATTCAATGATCAGACGATTGCTCACCTTTGTATGATCCAGACTCAATAATGCCCTCTACTGGTGAGGCAAAGCTGGTGGGAGGAGGTGCTGGCCTGCTGGAGTAAGAGTCCTAGCGACAAAACAAGCATGGCTTCAGTGAGACCTTTGACCCAACTTCTGTATAGTAACTGTTTTATTATAAAATGTTGATTCAATCATGTAAAAGTTGTCTCAGTGAGTTTTTGTTGACCGATTACTGTTTCTGCTTCCTTAAACACGCAGATACGATGCTCAACGCCACAGATTATGGCGTCATTCGGAGACACCTGAGCTCTGATCAATTCATACCCTCTGGAATACGGTTTCAGGGCTCTGGTCCAGGTCTCCATTGCTGGTGACTGGGATTTCAGCAGCTGAGCTTCTGTGCAGACCCTCAGCCATTGTTCTCCCCTGCAATGAAGTGTGTGATACGTCTGTTAGTGCTAAAAAAAAAAAAAAAGATTAGCCAGGGGGGGCACCCCTCTGGCGACACAACTGTTAAAGACTGCCACCTTGTGGATGCAGTAAGAGTAAAAAAAACAAACAAACATTAAGAGGCAATAACTGTTACAGTTATTACTGTTATGAAACCACATAAAAGGTAAAAACAAAACCTCCAGGGAATAGACACAAAAATAAACAAAAGCTAATAAATAACTGCAGAACAGATCCCATTTTTGAACTGTTTCAGTATCAACAGGATGTTTCCTCAGCTACTTTTGCTCATGTTTCATCCAGCATGGTGACTTTTTGAGTAGCAATAAGTAGAATAATCTCAACGTAAGAGCTGAAATTGCTTAAATAGTATTCCCCTCCCTTCAACAGATATTTTATTCTCTTTGGTGACCTCGACACGGGTCTCCTGCCCCGTTTTGACTCCAATAACCGACTGCGACTCATGTGGACAAAGCTTAAGCCGTCATGCAGGAAGTCATGGAGGGATGCTTTTTTTTTTTTTTTTTAAACGGGTACAAAAAAAAGAAAAAAAACAAAACTACGTGGAAGTAGCAATAGGATGATAGCAGAGATGCTTTTTTTTTTTATAGTCCAGTGCAATTTCCCAGTCTAATCTCTGTGGACTTGGAAACTGGAACACTGACCTCATCAGCATGAAGCTCTTGCTGCTTCTTCATTAGGCCGTGTAAAAACTATAGCCGAGTGCTCAATAGCAGAGCGATGGTTCTGTTTGAAACTCCATCTGTATCTCTGAGTGATGTCCTGCATCAGAAAATCTTTCCCCTGTCTAAATAATGAATCAGACCCGGGGAGGGAAAGGATCCTGGTTTTAAGACCTTCAGTGATTTCAAAATAAAAGCAAACAACTATGATGTATAGCTAAACCTGACATACATAACAGCCTGTTTTATGGGAAACATTCAGTTATGCTGAAAAAAAAGTTATAAAATACAAAGCCCCAATAAAAGATATCAAAGACTAAATGCATTATTCAACAACAAAAAAAGGAAAAAGTGGTCGTTATGTTAATGCCGACTTATGTAACAAAGTCTTGACCTGGACTGCTGCATCATGGGACCAAATCTAAATATTTAATGGTAACGAGATGCCCACATGCAGGCAGCTTACCTAACCACGAAGTGAAGATAAGACGGGCACCTGTCTGACTGCTCACTGTGACACCACTTTCAAAGTAAAAGACTGGAAAACGTCTAATAGGGTTATGTTATCATTTCCTTACACGCTATTATCACCATGATATGTTTGTCTCATTTCTATCTTTCAGTAAGAAAACAATGACTTGAAAAGTTCTGATTATACAAGAATATGATGTTCCTATTGTTTCTAAATAAATGACCCACATTCATGTCTGCAACCTTCAGTTGTCAATAAAAGAAGGCTCCATGCACTAGGATGGCAGAACTCCTCTGTGACAGTTCCCGCTGTCACAGATTGATTCTCCTTCTGCAGAAGGCTAGCAAAAGTTCTCATCTCCTGTGTGGTTCTTCTCTTTATTGAGGAAAAAGTCAATCACCCTGACAACGTCTTGTTTCAATCCACAAATAAATAAAAATAAATGTAACCAACATGTTACAAAAAAAAGTTGGCAGAACTGTAAAACTTTTTTTTAAGCCTGTTCCTGCTCATTTAGAGATCCACTCAGTGGAAATACATATGCTATAATAAGATTTCACAGTCAATCCAGATCATACTGAGGACAAATGTAAATGTCAAACATGACAGCGTTGATCTAATGGGCAGCAAACAAATATTAAACGACTACAAATGAATTAGTCATAAAGAAGCGTTTGGTTTGGTTTTCAATCCCGTCAGTTTGGTATCCTGGATACAAGCCAACACGCCCAACAATAAAGGCACTGTCCGATTAGCTGTGTAAGTGATGAGGAAACACTCGTGCACTGCTTCTCAATACAAAAGAAAGGGGAAGAAGTCACACAATCACTTAGCAGAAGCTTTGACCTAATCTGTATCCTGCATAGGAAACTGGATTTGCAGCTAAACTAAAAAAAATCATCATTTTGAGTTTTTAGTTGTGGAAAACAACAAACATAGTGCTTTACAGAAATATGTTAAAAGCTGGAGAGGGTTAAAAATTCCAGAAACACAAGAAAAGTGGGTTTGTCTGAGAATGTGCAGTCAGGACTCCAAGTCTGCCACTTACCCAGGCATGTGACTTCATCAGGAAGAATTCATACAGTGCAAGTGACTGATTTTCAAACGTTAAGAACATTTTTGACATCATGCCCAACTGTATCAACTCTGTAAACGTCCTGAGAGAAGAATAGGGTCAAACACATACATATATATGCTGCAGGAAAAAGGAGCAAAAGAAAATAAGACTTAATCATCAAGGTAGAAAACCCAACAGCCCATCATGAAGCTACCCTTGATTAGACAGAAACAAAGCGCACAACCAACATCACTGATAAATCTCAGCAAAGCACGACAACGAACCAACACAAAAAGTAAGGCAAAGGAAAATATTCAACCTATAAGTCTATTCTGCAGCCAACAACCATAAACAAAAATCAGATGTGGCCTCAGAAATGTACTATATAGAAGATAGACCGCCACCGCCACCACAGGAAATCAAGATTTTAAAAATAGTCATATGCTACAGCGAAGAGAAGAAGTAAGCAGGCGGATCGTTTAAAGCGAAGGTTACGTCACCTTTACATCAGAGTGAGAATCTCCATTTTCCTCTGGTGTTTCTCGGTGTCCTTTTGCTTCTAGTTCTCCACTCCCTACACCCCCAGACGCTACCTTGTCATTCTGAGCATCCTTGTCCTCCTGACCCCCAGAACCCCTCACTCCTGCATTTTCCCCATCACTGTTGATGTCAACCTCATACATCTCATCGGCTCTGTCCTTTCCCCCACCGCTATCATGCGTGTCCCCCCCATCCTCACTCAGGCCCTCTTTCTCAACCTCCTCAAAATCCACCCGAGGGTCCTCGGCCGAGGCCTTCCCTGAGCCGGCCTCGAGACTAACTTCAGACATACCTGAAAGCAGACAGACAGGCAGGGATGAAAACGTCCTCCAGAGCTGGTGTTTAAGAGAGTTTAAAATCACCCTTTAGGCATTTCTGCTTTAACCCCACAAAGACAGGAACATCCTGAAATAAATGTTGCTAAAAAGTCACTGAATAACCGACTTCATAAAAAAAACAATACTGCTTTAGTCTATTGTGCCAATAGGAAAAGACAGACAAACCAAGAAAATTCATTAAGGTCTATGCTGGCCACTCGTAAAACACACCCATGCAAAACATCCAACTACTTCCGAGTTTACTCTTTACCTATTAGGAGGTGGGTTGTTTTGTTTTTTTTAATTACCGTTTTTGCTTCACCACAAAAAACAGCAAAGGACAAAGCAAATGAAGTTCTGCTTTGGTGAGTAGCGAGTCCTGGTGTAAAGACAGTGCTGTCAGTTCCGACTGTCATAAAGTCTAAATAACTGTTTTTACAATCACGAAGATTCAACGTATTTACTTCGGGGACGTTTTTACAGCATAATCATTTAAATCTGATTAAATCTGTGGTTCAGCTTCTTTGTGTATTTATGACAAAGTTTTTATCCTGATGGGAGTTCGTTTCCTCTTGGTAGAGTTGATGAACTATATGACAAGCTTCTCTAACTTAACAAGTCAAAAAAGCTGGTGGTGGTGGTGGAGGGGGGGTATTTAGTACACTAGTGCAGAAATATATAAAAGATTAAAAGTGTGATAAGCATTCCAGAGTTCTTGTTGGAAAAACTAAACGTAATTAGTGGGAAACGCATTTTATGCAGTTTACTATTTTACATCAAAGTTAATTAGTTAAAGAAAAGGGCTCAACAGTGGAACTTGGAGCAGTTGAGATGATGTTTTTACTCCTGGCGGCACCAAATTGCGAAATAAACATTTAGCAACACTGGCTGTTTTACCTGTTGCTGCACGGTCACGTGACTAAGGAGGGCGTCCAAAGTGTTACAAACGCTTCCGCAAAGGCTGCTTGCTGTCCTTAAGTTAGTCAAGTTTGTGTTCAGTTGTTTCATGAACAACTTGTTTTTTTTCCGGACAGTCAACATTTAGCCGTCCACTTGGTTATAAAAAAACAAAACAAAACAAAAAAAAACGAGTTTTCAAATCGCTCACGTTACGCCGGTCAAAATTAACTAGCAGATAAAAATGTCAACAAACAAACGCAAACTACAAATGCTGACAAATGAATCGACTGAATTTAATTCATAAATAAACATAAAACATACAATTGGGTCGTCACAATTTATGGAAAACTGTCAAACTTTGGAGAATTACCTGTATTTGGATGCGGCTAACTATTTAGCTGTGATCTGCTAGCCGTTGCAGTATATTTCCCTGAAATCCTCAGCACTCTGGCAAAACTCAACCTTTTGCGTGCAGATACACAAGCCCGCTCTTAGCAAGAACGCTCATTAATGGGTATTTAGTACTTGATGACCCTTTAGGCGCAACAAGTAGACCGCCACGTACTGACTGGACCCCGGAAAACGATGCCAATATCTAGGTGGGCCCTCGGATGTCATCTGAAGCAGGAGTCACCCATTCGCTGCATGCAAGTGCCCCCTACTGGTGAAGTTGTGGAAGTGCCATTTTCTTCTCTTATAATTCATCTGCAGTTGCTAATGGCTTTATGGCTCGTTACTGCCACCTACTGACCAGATTCGTGCACACCATCTACTCCATCTCTTCAACAGTTGTGTAACAGCGCACAGGTTGTTGTTTTTTTTAAACACATATATAAGTAGATTATAATGATTTCATTACAGATACGAACGTATTTATTTATTGGCTTTTATAAATCAAATACCTTACAAATAGCACTTTACATGCAAAGGTTAAAAAAAATGAGGCATTTTAACTGAAGAAACCTCAAGTAGAATCAGATTCAACCACACTACCCTTTTGCCAGAACCGGTTGGGGCAAAAGTGCAACATGAAGGAGTGACACACAGATGAGAACTGAGAGAACAATAGACACTGAGCAATGGTTTGGCCTGTTACTGATCAGGAATGTGCATTTGTGGAGTTACAGCTACTGTATCAGCAGAAAGGTACAACAATCAAAAAGTCCAGGCTGTGCAAGAAAAGCATATTGTAAGTGTTGTAATGGGAAGATAGCCACATTAGAAAACTTTCACATTGTCAAACGTAGAATTTGCTTTTGGATTAAAAAAAAAAACAGATGACACATGTTGACTGTTTGAGATTGCTTCAAACAATCATATGCAGAAAAAACCTTAAAGTAAAAAATAGATGTGGATCTGGATCAGTGCACGTCGTTTCAACACTTCCAATCAAGACAGCAATTGTTTAGTCTTGTAAAAAAAAAAAAAAAAAAAAAAAAACGCCAGGCACTTAAAAATTCCCAGGTCACTCATTTGTGTTTACTCTCAATGCAAGGTATTTTATTAATATTGTTTTGAAAATAAATTGTGGTTTCAGAATCAGATGACAAAGTGGGGAGGCACTGAACTGAAGTTGCTTGAAGTCCATGGAAAAATTCCCTGGTGGTTTGGGAAGCCAAATCTTCTACTTGTGCCAATCCATTGTATATTATCAGATCTAATGTCAAAGTTGAAGCCTACCAGGAAATTTAGGAGCACACGTGTTTCCACCTGCTATAGCACAAGTGTCTGGAAACCGTGAGGAGCTTGATTGAGCAGCAAATTCAGCTCAACTTCTTCCCGCAAAGTAAATGTTCTTTATTTGGTTTTCATTTACTGTAAATAAATTATAATCTTCCAGATTAAAAGATAAAAAGTATTTGAAGCTTAAAGATGTTTTATAACTCTGTTAGCATTTTAGTTTAGATGATTTTGACATAACTGAACTATTTGATCACATATAATTTTGTAGAGATCTCTCTGCCTCTACAAAATAAAATGTCACCAAACAGTTCAATTTTGTCAAAATCTTTTAGAGTTTTCTATGTGGAGTTTGCATGTTCTCCCTATGCATGCACAGGTTTTCTCCAGGGACTGTTTGAGAACAAGACTTTCAATCCCAAGAACACCTAAATTAGAACAAAAGAACTAACAAATATACATGTATTAACATCTTTCACTGATGAACTCTAAATAATGACACATTTTTAATTAATTGCAACATTTAACATAGAATTATTACTGAAATTTTTTTCAACAAATGCGATTAACTTCACAAATCATTATTTGATTAGAGTTTATAAAGTCTAATGAACTTAGTGGAATCAATTCAAACTGACTCACACAATGCAAAGTTAAAGCCATACCCCACAGGAAAAACAAACAAACAAACAAGCAAAAACAGAACAGTCATTGGAGTAAAAAAATACATAAAAATAAAAAATAAAAGAAGCAGGCTTTGATGTGGCTGGGTTCTGGAGAATTCATAAAAAATATTGTTCTATTAATGTTGAGTTTTTCCCTTATCTTTCCCATTTGACATCCAATTGTCTTCCTGTAGTTGTTTCCAGAAACACCATTTCCCATGACCGCTTGGGTGGGGCGAGCACGTCTGCGCAAGCTGAGCCTGGTTGAAGCAATCCGAATAGAGGCCATATTGGAATCTATGAAGTCAGTTTGCACTTTGGTGGGACTGAGTGTCTGTCGTTTTGGGAGTTTCTAAATCGCTATCCTGGATTCACACTTTGAGTGAGAGGACCAAGCTTTCCATTTGAGACTCCGCCAAATCAGAACGGAAAGTTGTCTCGTCTAAGTTTGTGGAGAATATGAGTCCAACCGATGCTAAACGGGGGGCTAAACGCAGGAAGAACAAGCGGGGCGGTGGCAGTAGCTGCAGTGCCGTCCTCAACGCCAGCAGCGGCAAGGCCGGTGTCGCTCCGGCCCTGGGCTGCGCAGGAACACCAACACCTGCTTCTGTCGTCAGCTTCTTAACATCTGGGAGTACGCTCAGCGGAAACATGGGCTCCATGACGGCTGTTGACGGAGAGGTAAATTGTCATACGATGGAAACCGGTGGATGTCAAAGCTAGCACTGTTATAACCCATCTTATACGGGCCTGACAATCATGCGGAGAAGGCAGCAAGCTAGCTGAGTGGGAAACGAGTAAATAAACTGTGTTTATTACGAATAGTCATAAGCACAGTTTTAAACTTTTATTTTATACTTAAATTAAAAGTTGACTTGGCTAAGCTAGGTAGCATTTTTCTAGTTTAAGGTGCGTTGGCAAACAGTCGTAAACAGTAAGCTAACTTTACTCTCCGCACAGTCTCTCCTATCGTTAGATGTAATTCAGGAGTTTGTGACTATATTAATAACAGCTTGGTCAACAGGATGCATTATTTTGTGCTAATACAGCCCGTGTAGGTGGAGATTACGCTGGTCAAGCCAAGATTATCCAGAAGATGCAATAGATTCACACAATTGGTTTACAGACTAGTACTTCCAGAAACCATTAGTGCTAGCTAATGCTAACAGCACCAACAATATCAGACATATATGAGTCTGTGCGCTGCTTTGCCAATTATGTTCATATTTGACTACAAATGAAGATAAAGGTGAATACTTTTTACTGTACGAACCATAATCTGACCGGCATGTTTTCCAAATAACAACAAGTGCATCAAGTAAAACATGAAACACCTCCAATAGCCTGAGATACAGATACAGTTTCAGTAAGTTTATTTTATAATAGACAAAATAAAAGACAGTTTTACCAGAGTAATTTTGTAGATTCTATTAAAGTGCTTTTGTTGGCCTCATATGAAATAGGCTAAATGAATTAGGGTCTAAAGTAGTTTGTTGTTGTTGTTGTTGTCAAGTTCAATCAGTAATGTGCAGCTATTGCACACATTGTTCGGTTTTCTTTAAGGCGTACAAATGGACTCAATTGACCTTGTTTCCCCTCCCAAGACGTAACTTTAATCTTCCTGTGCCATAATAGCATTTTGTTATCAAGGCATTTATATGGCAGTTATTGCATGTATTAAAGATCCACTCCGATCATCATTTGATCCATTTTTAAAGCGTTTCCAGTGGTCTTGTAATTGTGATTATGCTGTTTTTTTTGTGGTAAAATCAAAAAAGCCTGTATTATTTTTCTAAGATATAATCTCTGCAGAACTTCAGGTGTTCATTAGAAAGTGGCCTCTGAAATGTTGGCATGGAGTAAGCCTTCCCTAACTTCCCATCATTCCTCTGTTTACATGCTTTTCCGCTAGCTTACAGACCCTCACAGCCCCAGCCTACTCATTACGGGTATAAAATAAAATGGCAAGCAATATTAGAGCCAGAAAACAAAGACGTACATGGATCTAGTCTAGTCTAGTCTGGTAAAGTATATGCGTGAGAATGGAGCAGATCAATGAGCTTGTAGCTTGTCAATTCTAGCTTTTACGTCGCTGCCTCAGACTTTTCCTAACTACATTTTGTTGTCTGCTCCTGATTCACAATGATTTTAATAAAGATATGCTGAAAATGCAATTTTAAGCTTAATTTTCATTTTATATTATCTCCATCATCAGAAAAATGATACAAGAATATTGTAGAAAACACCAAAACTAACATTTTCATTGGAATGGGTGTTTATTATGATTGCTGGCAACATATTAACCCTGTTTCATACATTTTTTGTTATGCCAACATAAAAATAGAACTTTGTTTAGTTTTTTGTCAGTGTAATCAGACATTTTTCATTTTTGTATTCTCCAGGTCAAAGTGAACAACAGTGTCACTCCACAGTTCACAGAAGGGCCTGTCAACGCTGACTTCTCCGGAGTCCTCCAGGTATTCTTAAATCCGCTTTGTGCTAGATTTTTTTTCAAGATGATGTCATTAGCAGAAAAACTCTTTTGAACAAACTTTTTGTGAAAGACTGTGTCTGACTCGATGTCATCTTGTTTCATTTTGATCTACTTCACCTATGCTGCATTCAGCAAAGGAGAGTAGTGTCACTGATAGAAGCTGATCTGCACAAAAAAGCTGTATGTGCTGTCAAAACTTTAGATTTTCCCAAAAGGTTATTTCTAAATTAAGTTGTGGAAAAACACACATCTATTAAAAGTTTTTGTGCTAAAATGAAGTTTTGCTTTTATTCCAAAGAGCCAATCATTCTACAAATGATTAGCTGTCAAAATTAAACTTCATTTTTATATTTTAAAGTTCTTCGTGTTACTTTGGTCAAAGTGTTTTATTTTGAAATCTCTGTAAAAGCAACTTTACACAAATGGGAAATAATAAATCAAATCGCTCGCACAGCTGCTAGTTTGAGGCGGTCTTGTCTAATATGAGCACTAATCAGTAAAAATGGGGGGAAAAAATGCTATAAACGGATTGGAGCTTAAGTGTTTTCAGTGCACAACATTGACAATTTTGACTTTTCCGATCTTTTTCCTAATTTTACTTGGTACGCTTAAGTGTGTGCTTTGCTGCTGTAGACAATCTGAGTCTCTAAGATATTGCAGACCCATGCACACCTTTGTTTGTATAAAGAGAAATGCACTTGGAGCTCGGCAAAGCTAAAAACTAAATTACAAGCTTAAAGAATTGTAGAAAATAACTACAACAGGTTAATGCTGAATCAGTGGGAATTATGAGCATGAGGAAAAATAAATAATCCCATTCATTATTTTTGCGAAACACTCTATCAAAGTCTGTTTCCTGGTGGTGTGTTTCCTTTTTCTTTACTGTGCTATTAAACGGCTGGTCTTTTCTTCAACAAACACAATTATAGCAAGTTGAAACGATCAGGTTGGCCTTCAAGAGAGCAAAATGAACTTGAACTTACAGCCTTTTATCATTGCCAGCAGGGGCGGATTAACATGTTAGCCTCAACATATATTGTGCAATGTTTTCAGTTTGAGATTTTCTTCATCAGCTCTTAATCTTCCAAAAATGATGCTTTCATTCCCTGTTTCCAGTGCACCCACTGAGAAAGATCTGAAATCCGTGTGTAACTGGTGTGTGACCTCCTCTGGGACAGTACTAAGGTGGTACAGAATGTAACGGCATTGGCTGCTACACAGAACAGCGTTGTAGCACAAGAGAGTTACACACAGGCTGTCTGACAGAACCAACAACTGCTTTTAGAGCAGAGAACTAGTGAATATAAATAAAGTAAATCTTCGCCTAATGTTTCCGGATTTTGTCAGTCTAGTATTTTTGTGCTAAAAATGAACATAGTTAGATTGAATCAAATACCCAGAATTTATTTTGGCCAGTATAATCTGTCATCATTTTTATTTAATTTACAGGATCCCCTTAATACTTCCAGCTACTGTCATCAGCACGTATATAAATCTTTAAACCATTGAATAAAGGGAGTGCAGTGCTCAGAAAAGATTATCTTCAAAAAGTGCAAATGGTTAGGATTGTCTTTTTGTCTCCTTTTGTTTGCCGTTATTCATCACCGTTTTTGCTAGATGAACAACTTTGCATGATTTGTTTTAAGGTTAAAGAAACACCTGAAACTACATGAAGATCATTTTTGAAAAACGTATTATTTTTATTTCATTATCTTCCCAGCCTAACTCCATTCAAGCACTTTTGACATTTTTTGAAAACACAGTAACAGTAAATAGCATGATTTCTGTTGCTAACGTGTAAATATCCTAGTCAGAGATTCTTACCCGAGATTAAATGTGTAAATAGTTCTACATAATCATGTTGTAACGTCTTATTTTGTTTATTAGAATTACAGTGATGTCATCGGAACAATAAGTTAATGATCCTTTTTTTTATTTTATAAAAATAGACTTCAATATACTTTTTGTTAAAGAAAATTTGTCAAAAAAAATGTTCTCTACTAAACATTTTTCCCTTATTCCAGGATAACTATTAATGTAATCGCTACTCCTGCTAAAGTATGGAACAAACCATAACTAGAGGAAATTGTAACTAATAAAGTGACCCTTCAAATAACTTGATTTTAGAGTCCATGGCTAAAGTCTGCCCAACTTATTTGTGTGTTTCATAGTGTTTTGCAGTTTATTAATTTATTAAGTAATTTAATTTGAAGAGCTGTTTTGCATATTTATTATCATAACAGTATTTAATAAGATGCTAAAAATGCAGTATATTGCCAAAACGGTAGTGTCATTGCATAGAATAAAATAAAGCGACTAAAGCTGATTATTTTATTTTTTTATTTTAATAAAGTATAAAAAAGGAAAATACTAGTGAAAGATTGAATTGGCTCTAAACAGACTTTCACAGCATTGATGCTTAATGTGGTTTGTAGCAGCACAAACCCATTCAGTCCTGAATGGCTGCAAAAGCTGTTGCAAAGCATTGATTTAGTCAGAAAAACCTGAAGTTATTTATTGACACATTTCTATGAAATTCACTGAATGCATTCCGTTATTTATGTTAAATGTGTGCAAGTTGTTTTCTTGTTTTGGGACAGAAGGGAGTGAGTTGCAGTAGCTTTAATAATGTGAATCTGGCTTGTTTAGACAGCTGCTTGTTCTTGGAGTCTGACTTCAGTTGACAAAGCAGGAAAAATTCAAATGTGGAAAATGGTGTTGGCAGATGAATGCTATTTTGGACAAAATCCTTTACAAATATTACATGAATATATATTAATGCACAAAAACGAATGTTTTTGCTTTACAACAAACTTCCTTTATTAAGTTGGAAATTGCACCTCACTAATTTATTTATTTATTTTTTGCATCACCACAGACTCCTTTCACGTTTGGCCTGAACCAGAGGGCACCATACACCGCTGGCGATCGCTGCCTCTTGTGCAGGTGTGAGCGGAAAGACTCTGTTGTGCCTTCAGAGCCAGGCATCTTGGGCCAGAACGGCACAGCCCAGCTCCCCAACACGCCCAGCGCTCTCCAGCTGCCTCTGTGGGTGTGCACCGACTGTAGGCGCACTGTGCAGAAGGAGGACAGACG
This sequence comes from Oryzias curvinotus, assembly GCA_023969325.1. Taxonomy (NCBI): domain Eukaryota; kingdom Metazoa; phylum Chordata; class Actinopteri; order Beloniformes; family Adrianichthyidae; genus Oryzias; species Oryzias curvinotus. The sequence continues at coordinate 33,161,347 of CM043706.1, forward strand.
GAACACTCTGGAGCAGTCACTAACTGTAAGTCTACGGGGTATGAAGATGTGCGGAGCTGGTAAAGAAATATGGCTGTGACCGCCAAACGCTCAGCTGTTGGATTTTTTAATCGGGTGATGCGGAAAACAGGAAAGCCAAAACCAACGCAGCAGCTGTTGATGGAAATGTTTTTTCCCCCCCACACATAGTTTTTGGTTTCCCAAACGAAATAGCTGCCTCTGGACCAGTTGCTCCAATCTCGCATAAATGATGGGTTCAGTTGAACAAATGCTATGTGCCTAATCTTTATTCTTAAGAGGTTTAAAGTAATACTTTGGAAATAAGACATTTCAACACCTACAAAGTAAAACCTAGTGGGTTTTTTTCTCCTCTCTCCACCTTTTAACGTTTCCTGGTCAACAGGCCTGCACAATAAATTCAAAATTTATCGTCAACGCGATATCTCTGCAGCATCGCATGGCGGTCGGGAACTGTACCTCTGGACTGGCAGACAGGGGTGGTGGTACCCCTCTTTAAGAAGGGGGACCGGAGGGTGTGTTCCAACTACAGGGGAATTACACTCCTCAGCCTCCCTGGGAAAGTCTGTGCCAGGGTACTGGAGAGAAGAGTCCGTCCGATAGTCGAACCTCGGATTCAGGAACAACAGTGCGGTTTCCGTCCTGGTCGTGGAACAGTGGACAAGCTCTACACCCTATCTAGGATGCTGGAGGGATTGTGGGAGTTCGTTCATCCAATCCATATGTGTTTTGTGGATTTGGAGAAGGCGTTCGAACGCATCCCCTTTGGCATCCTGTGGGGGGTGCTCTGGGAGTATGGGGTCCGGGGAGCCTTACTGAGGGCTGTCCGGTCTCTGTATGACTGGAGTAGGAGCTTGGTTCGCATAGCCGGCAGTAAGTCAGACCTGTTCCCGGTCCACGTTGGACTCCGGCAGGGCTGCCCTTTATCACCGGTTCTGTTCATAGTTTTTATGGACAGAATTTCTAGGCGCAGCCAGGGGCCGGAAGGGATCTGGTTTGGGGACCACAGGATTTCCTCTCTGCTTTTTGCAGATGATGTTGTCCTGTTGGCTTCATCGAACCGGGACCTCCAGCGTGCATTGGGGCGGTTTGCGGCCGAGTGTGAAGTGGCTGGGATGAGGGTCAGCACTGCTAAATCTGAGGCCATGGTCCTCGACCAGAGAAAGGTAGTTTGCCATCTCTCGGTGGGTGGAGTGTCCCTGCCCCAGGTGGAGGAGTTTAAATACCTTGGGGTCTTTTTTCACGAGTGAGGGAAGACCGGAGCGTGAGATTGACAGGCGGATCGGAGTGGCGTCCGTAGTTATGCGGTCGCTCTATCGGTCCATCGTGGTGAAGAGAGAGCTGAGCTCTCAATTTACCGCTCGATCTTCATTCCAATACTCACCTATGGTCATGAGCTATGGGTCATGACCGAAAGAACGAGGTCCCGAATACAAGCGCTGAAATGAGCTTCCTCCGTAGGGTGGCTGGGCGCTCCCTTAGAGATAGGGTGAGAAGCTTGATCACCCGCGGAGAGCTCGGAGTAAAACCGCTTCTCCTCCACATCGAAAGGAGCCAGTTGAGGTGGCTCGGGCATCTAGTCTGGATGCCTCCTGGACGCCTCCCTGGAGAGGTGTTCCGGGCATGTCCCACTGGGCGGAGGCCCCTGGGAAGACCCAGGACACGCTGGAGAGACCACGTCTCTCGACTGGCCTGGGAACGCCTTGGGGTCCCCCCAGAGGAGCTGGAGGAAGGGGCTGGGGCGAGGGTAGTCTGGGCATCCTTGCTTAGACTGCTGCCCCCGCGACCTGGTCCCGGATAAGCGGAGGAAGATGGATGGATGGATGGCGATATCAAGCTGTGCAATGCGTATGTTGCCAAGTCTGTAAAAATTGCGATAAAGGGTTACCTTAAATGTGGTAAAACAATCTTATGGCAGCTCGAAATATTTAACGAATCAAATAAACCCCTTTATGCACTTGACCAATCGGGTGGACCCCTTTGATGTTAGATGCCTGCCTCCTATGTAGACGAGGGTCATTTGGAGTGTAATTTAAGTTATGTTGACGCTCATTTAAATCAAACTGTTGCAGTGAAATGGAAATTATGTACCGTATTTTTCGGACTATAAGTCGCACTTTTTTTCATAGTTTTGCAAGGGGTGCGACTTATACTCCAGAGCGACTTATACTTGAAATAAATTACATTGTTGAATAATTTCACATGTTCGTTATTTTCACTGACAACTGCAAGAGGGCGCTCCAGGCTCGGAGTGGTACTTAGAGGTACTTTCATACTGTCAAGTGTGTTTGTGACCTGCGTTCTCCCACACTTAAATACAATTTATTTTAATTTAAGTAGTATTTTACTAATAATTATCTTTTTTTAGGTTAACAAATATGTATCATTTTAATACAAACATTTGTATAACATTTTAGAACATTTACCGGTAGTTATTTTTTTTTCTTTTAACCCAATACAACAACGTGACATATTAAAAAAAGGAGTCCAGCATTGAGCTTACCAGTAGCTCTTTAAAGTCCAAGTCCCACTCACGCAGTGGTTTTATGTTAATAAAGCACGCACGTACTCAGTTCGTTGTGCGTCATGTAGCTATTTAGCCTGTTCTCTAACCCCCTGTTATTTTAAGTTGCCTTTCAAGGTGAGATGTATGTTCTTGGTCTCAGATTTTTTAAATAAATTTCCCATCAAAATGCGACTTATAGTCCAGTGCGACTTATCTGTGTTTTTTTCTACTTTATAATGCATTTTTGGGCTGGTGCGACTTATACTCCGGTGCGACTTATAGTCCGGAAAATACGGTATTTAGATGTTTTGGTCTTTGTTCATGTATCGCAACTTATATTGTCAACGCAATATTGGTCACTAATATCGCAAATCGCAAGTTTTCCTCATCGTGCAGTCCTTCTGGTCAAAGCTTTGTTCTTTCAGTGATTTTCCACCAGAGAGGGATCGCTGATGAGTACATTTTATTGGTGTCATAAGAGTAATGTTCAGTTTCTGGCCATGTTGTAAAGGTGTAAAGGACAGATCCTCATTACATTGTTATTCTGTCCTTGTTTGGTGAAGTTGTAAGGCAACTTCTGGATCTCAACAAAATTAGCTTTTAAAGAACTTGGTGGTTTAGCAGGAATCCGATGGGGGATGTATGTGTTGTTGGACAACAATTCAAAGAAAAGATGAATATTCCAATAGAAAATGTTGGTTTTGATTGCATTAATAGCAATTGTCTGTAAATGTTGTCAGTTTGTGACAACTGCCAAAAGGTGGCAGTATTGAGTGGAGCTCCTTTATCACAACCTGCTGAAATTTAAACTTTGACATCATGAAAGGCATGATGGACTGAGGCTGCTGTTAGTGTTTTGTGTGAGTCTCATGGATAACCAGCACTAATACAACTGTAATGAAGGAATTAATGAGTCACATAAAATAAATGTATTTAGTATTGACAGCACTGCAGGTCAGAGACTACTATAAATGTTTGTTGTCTTATAGTATTTATAAATTCTTCATGTTCAGCATCATGACTGAAGGTCCTAACTTCGTTAGAATTGATTCTCTTCTCCAACTGGCAGAATATCTTGGAAGTTTTGTTTAGAAGCAAAGGAGTGATTGTGGTCAAACGGTAAACTTTCCATCTACTTTCTTCTCTGTTTCTTATCCTCAGTTATGAGCAAAAGTATAATATTGCAAATAAAGCAGCTAAAAAGAATGTTTGATTTGTGGCTAGAGGCTTCTTTCATGTAGTAGAGCTGCTACAACTAGAAAAGCTTGTTGAGATGGTTTGGAGTGTTGGTCAACTTTTTTTTTGCATCTTCCCAGTAAAGTGTTCTAAAGGGGGGGAGGTCCTGTTGCAGACCCAAGAACATGGTGAAGATTATACCAGTCAGTTGTCCTGAGAAAGCCCAGGTCTCCTCAGGAGCTGGAGGTGGTGTCAGAGAAGAGGGAGTTGCAAATGTCTTCAGCTGCTCCTTTTGAGACTCCAACATGAAAAAGTAAAAGTTTGTGGATAATGAATGAATAAATGTGCCTCTAAGGCTGCTAAAATCAAAACATCATATTCAGATAGTAGGGACACAACGATTTTTTTTCACCCACAATTCTATTAAAACGTCGATTTTTGTTTTGGGCTGCACGGTGGCGCAGTGGTTAGTGCTCTTGCCGCTCACAGCAACAATGCCCCCGGTTCAAGTCCTGGCTGGGGGACCTGAAACAGAACACCAATGGGGGGCCTTTCTGTTCTCCCCGTGCATGTGTTTTCCCCACTGTCCAAAATCATGCTTCATATGTTAATTGCTTACTCTAACCTGTCCAAGACGTCCGCTTTCCTCGCATGAGTGGCCGGGACAGGCTCCAGCAGCCCCATGACCCTGAAAGGAATAAAACCGGTTTAGAAGAGGAATGAATGAATGATTTGGTTGCAGTCTGATATATGATTCCATGTGTGACTTGTGTATTACAAAACAACAACAAAAAAGTAAAAATTCAGAATTTTTTTTTATTTTTTTATTTGCTAATAAACAAATAGCAATACAGAAAACACTTTCAATTGGCTCATACTAAGCCTGGTGTAATGTAATAAATCCTATCAAATCCTTTGTCAAGCTTATCACGACACGTGTGTTTGACACTTTAAACATAAACTTACTGGTATACAGAAGGGATGCAACAATTCATTTTCCCCACGATTTAGTTAAAACGTCTAACATATGGTTCAGTTTAGACTGAAACTTTTGACATCCCTACCAGATTCTACGTCACAATACTGGAGTTCTGCTGTCAATGTATTTAATAAATACACTTTCTGTTTGAGTTGATGTGCAGTTAACGTGGGGGGTAAACTAACGTTGACACATTTATCACACCAACAGAATGATAGACGCATGGCACATGCAGTCTGGAATCGACTGATTTACATAAAGTCCTCCAGCAGTCACTCAGAGATAAAACTGCTCTGTGCCAAATAGTTTGATTCGTTTTAACATCTTTTACTTTTATTTTGCTGAAATTGTGTAAAAATTAATTAAACTTAAAAAAATTCAACACATCACTTAATATAAAGTCAGTTATATGTATTAAAAAGAGAAACCTCACTTTTGCTAGTAAAAGAAATCCTCAGCTATTACATAAGAAGTGAATTCAATTGCTCAATTATTTAATAAATAAAAAGAGCTTTTAGGCATATAAAAACAAATGACCAGGTGAGGTTAGTCATTTTTTTATCATTTACACACACAAGAAGAAGAGAGACATTGGATTTCAAATATTTAATAAACAAAACTATTATTTTAGATATCCAGCTTAAATGAAACTCAAAATGAAGGGAAAAAACAACTATACATCTGTAGCTCAGACCAACCTTGATTAGATAGGAGGGACATTCCCCTTAAACTATTATTTTTATCTAATGAAATCCAGATCATATACAGCTGCTCTCTCTGAATAAAATGATGGCATTTGCTGTTCTTAGAAATCAAAATAAAGCATTGTTACCTCAAAAATCAAAGATTTATTTTTTTAATTGCAAAATTAAAAAACAGTTTATTAAAAATGTGTAATTAATTGGCCTTTTTTTTTAAATTAGCCACCCAAAAAATCCTATTCCCCAATCAGACTACATAGTCAAAATACTTCAACTGAGTTTCTAAAAATGATCTAGGATAATGATAAAATTAAACATTTATCATTTGTTAAAGTTATACTTCACTTATTTACATTTATTTTTTTGCTGATACTCTAGTCAAATGGTCTCATCAGCTGTTTTTTTTTTCTGTTCTCCGCAGGGCCAGGACTTTCCTCTGCACATGCCTGTGGGTAATGGAAACTTGGCCCAAGAGGTGGGAGCAGCAGACAGACTGACCGCTGGTGCACCTACACTACCCATGCTCCCTGCCTCGGACCTCAGCGCACAAATGCCTTCTGACACCGTTTGTAGCTGTGAAGCCTGCAACGAGAGACGGTCAGCCCAGGCTCCTTCGATGGAAGCGAAGCTGCATTTACCTAAAATTTGTGTTGATTTGGAATCTTGTGGATTGGTGAAAAACACAGGGAAATCTCAGTGGAGTCGGAGAGGGAGTCACTGCAACTGCAGAACCACTGGTCAGAAGTTCGATACCTGGTACGCTGCATCTACCGTCAGACGGGAACGCCGCTCGCAGATGACCATGACCAGCCACTAGAGAGAGACAAAGAAGGCATGAAAGAACTTGTGGACCGGTAATGTCACAAGTGGAACTTAACAGAATGTTTTCAGCAATCAGATGAGTGTGAATGGAGAAGCTTTGACTTCATGCAGCAGCTCTTTTTCAAGTTTTAAAAGTGAAATCAAGTGATAAAATGTCAAATCAGAACTTCTTTAGTCACTCACTGACTAATGCAGAAAATGAGACATCAAACTTTTTTTGTGTTGTTAGAATTTTCTCATTGTCTTTCTTTTCTTTTTTATCCATGGTTTATTTTCCCGTTGTAGACTGTGCTTAAAAGATCCATATCAGCTCTACCAGCGGTTGGAGCAGCAGGCTCGAGAGTATGTCTTGGAAGTGAAGATGAGGCTACTGAAGCACCTTTCTGCAGGTTCTAAATCTGCAGGACTGTCTGGGATCGTGGTTGCAGCTCAGGGTCCCCCTCAAGCCCATCAGTTCATCTCGCTGCTTCTAGAAGAATACAATGCCCTTTGCCAAGCTGCACGAACCATCAGCAGCTTCCTACTCACCCTGGTTAGTTTAGCTATTGTTACCTAAAGAAATCGTCTATGCATATAGTTCATTTTTCTTAAATAGTCTGTTTTTCTACCACAGGAGAATGAGCATCTCCAGAAATTTCAGGTGACATGGAAGCTACACAACAAGCACCTTTTTGAGAGTCTAGTGTTTTCGGATCCTGTCTTACACAGCAGTTTACCCGCACTCATAGCACAGCTGAAGTAAGACAGATTTCTATCCCTGAGTCGTCTTCTTTTTTTGTCCTATAGTTATTAATACATCTGTAGTTAAACTTCTCATCCCTTTGAATTGTTTTCCCCCAGACTTGGTACAGCCTCTCGTGATTCATACAATGAAGACACGTATCGGACCTTGTTAGAGAACTACGACCAGCTGCAGCGGGAGATGTCCTCTGTTGCTGCTGAATGGCAGGAATGTGAAAAGCGGATTGATGACTATGTAGATCAACAGGTATCTATAAATATGTTTTAATCGATGAGCCAAACAAAGGTTTCTGTGAATAGAGGTGCGTCATGCTATAGTTACTATCTGTTTTGCAGCTGCTTTTCAAGGTGGACGGTCAGGGTGTCTCCAACCAAAGAACAGAGCCACACAAGTCTTTGATCAGCAAAAATGTGAGCGTTTAATGCTCCGTCTGGACATTTTTACCTCACTATCTGTTTGAAGTTTTCTAAGACTGTATTGATTCATGTCTAGACTTTGAAGTCAAAGCAGCGAATATTAAAGGAAGACTGGGAGTTCTTCAAGCATCGAAGGGCCACGGAGGAGCAGGTACAATATGCCATAAACACTTCTTAGCCGTCGTCTTCTCAGTAACCGCCTTGCAGCATGCCTCCGCCGTACAAAAGTTAAGTGTTGTACCTGACGTTAATACAGACATTCAAGAATGGTCATCGAAATATAACCTTTGAATATGACAACTTTCTCAACAAGGATTGCATAGCGCAGGACTTCCATTATTCCTTTGCTTTTTGTTATGCCCCACCCTCGTAATACCCGGCCAATGGTTGAGGAGATCTTAAGTCGCATGGTTTTGTTTACAGGCGTGGGTTCGTAACAGAAAACTCAGGTGGCCTGCAGTCTGAATATAGACCAAACAACAAGGTGTCAATCCGGACCAAATTAAGCAAACGGTCGAAATAAACAAAGTACTAAACATTTTACGGCGTTAATTCAAACAAGCTCGACTAATGAAAAGCTCTAGGTGAGACAAGCTGCTTTACTTCTTTATGATTATAAACAAATAGCTGTTGGGAGGAACTGGTGGTTGTTTCCTGGTGGTCTGATCTCTGCGTGAAACAAAACTCAATGAAGGTTAACCTTTATTTTTTGGGTTTCTTAAATCCAGCCCCACAGAGTATTCTAAAGGAATAGCACCCCCACGTTTGCCTTGGACTTTTGTAACATCTGCTGTTTTCTCCAGTCACTCAACAGTAAGAGGCCAGCAGCTGCAGACAGTAACTTCACAGACACAATGAGAATGCTGTCATCTCGTCTTAATATTCCAGACTGTCCGAACTGTAATTACAGAAGGAGGTAGGTGTACTCACTCTCAGATGTCATTCTCCACCTTTAGGTTCACACTCCTGAATCATTTACGCTTTTTATGATTAAGTTAGATCTGTTATTGATCGTTTAGCAGATACAACGAACTTTTAATGGATGAAACTAAATGTATAGAATTCCAAATTCCTTTTTCCTATGTGTTCCTCTCACATCAATCACAGCAGAACATCATAAAGTGGCATACTCTTCCCAGTGCTACAGACTATAAACAAAGATTATTAGATTAAGCAAGAGTTCAGAATAAAGGGTTTATCTGGGTAAATTTGGAGTAATTCTATTCCTGTAAACATACATTGTCTAAAACTTTATTTTAAATGTAATTATGGGAATTTGAACAAATATTTAGTGTTGATTTCATTATTGTTGGTGGTTTTTCTTTCACTAGGTGCACATGTGATGACTGCAGTCTCTCCCACATCCTAACATGTGGCATCATGGACTCGCCCATCTCTGAAGACCTGCACATTAAGCTCCCCTTGAAAGGGGAGTCCCCGCGGAACTACCTGACAGAGGTGCACCCCCCCAGCCTTTCCTCTGAAAGTTCAGCATCTGGGTCCAACTCCAGCTCTCCCATCACCTTCCAGCAGCATCCACGCCTCATTCTCCCTGAAGGGGATGTCAGCACTTTGTAAGCTGTTACCTCACTACTGCAGTCAGCTTTAGCATAATATCACTAAAAAGAGGGGGGGAAATCCGTTTACTGTGTTCATTTGATTTGTGACAGCATTAGCGACGATGACGAAGTGCCTCCATTGTCTAATAAGTTTGGGGACATCTACCCCATGGGCAGTTATGAGGGAAACGGCATTGTTACAGCTGCTGTGAACGGCCTAAAAACCATCAACGGAGATGGCCAAAGCATGGCGCTGAAGGCTGTGGTGAGTTGCAAAAATCGACCGAGACTGCCTGTGAATTTCCCCTGCTGAGTTTCTGGATGATTAAACAGACGTTACGTTCATTGAGAGCAGTTTACTGTTAGTTTGAGGAAGCACTGCTAATTTTTTAATTCCCTTTTTTCCTTTTTTTTCCTCTATGCTTTGGCATCACAGTCGCAGCACATTACCTGCAGCAGCAGCTCTTCAGAGGGTGACGAGGAGGAAGCGAACTGTGATGGTCGAGAGGAGCCCCCGGGGCAGCAGGAAGAACATTGCTCTGGAAAATCTGACTGCTCTCCTCTGTCTTATAACCATCAGCAGGTATCCAACTTTCCTTTTGGTTTTAGTTTGTTCATCTCTGAACTTTTGAAGTGAGTGACATCCAAATATTGTCAGAGTTCTTGTTTTTACTATTCCAAAAATACACATTAAGCAGAAAAACCCAACTAAAAACAGGATACCATTGAAAAAAAATAAAATAAAAAGTTAACCTCTTTATTCATGTCCTAACAATATAAAATACATTATCTAATCTTTAAAGTTTCATTTTGATCATCTTTTGATCTATTTTAAAAGCCTACACAGGGTCTTTGATTATAATTATACCACTTTTAGGATATTTTTTTTTAAATTGTCATTTTCTAGGACATCATTTCTGCAGAGCAGCAGCAGTAGTTCATTAGAAATTCACCTAAGTTGTGGGCAGCATCAGAATGGAGTGGAGCTTGTGGCCCACCCAGTGTATTTTCTACATGACAACTAAAAGCTTTTTCAAACAGCATTTTCTCGTCTGCTCCTGATTCACAACTATTTGAATAAAGAAATCCAAATGTAAGCCTAACTTTCTTTAAATATCTCCTCGTCCATCAGAAATGTGGGACATGAGCATGTTAAAAACACCCAAACCACAATTTTCATTCAATTGATTCTTTAGGGTGTTTGTAAAACCACATTCTTCTAAATAACACGTATAATCCTCATCAGGTAGAAGAGCTACAGCATGCCTGTGAGTGTCACGTGTGCAACCAGGACCCCAGCGCCTCTCCCCTGGACTCTGCGTCTTGTTTGCCCCCCAGCAGACTCCATGCAATCCCTCCACCCGCTGTCGGACACCAGTTTTTCACTGATGGCAAAACTGCCCCAGCACACCCCGCCCTCCACCTTTACCCACACATTCACGGCCACATGCCCCTGCACAACTTCTCCCGGCCCCTAATTCACCCCACACTGTATCCATCCAGTCCACCTCTCGCACACACCAAGGTAAGTGTCACTCTTTATGCATAATAAGTTGGGCTATTACTTTTTTTTTTTTAATCCTATTATTGTGAAAAATTGTTGCTACAAGTTTTTGAAACATATCTCAAATTGTAATGTTGCTTTTATTGTATTTGTTTGTATTTTTCCCCACACAAAAACTAAATTTTGCCATTTTCTTGTTTAAGCCTCTGTCTCCAAACCCTTCATCAAACCACACTGCGTCCAAGCAGCCCGCCTTTAGCACGTCGTTACCAGAGCACATCTACCAGAACTGCTTCAGTGGCTCCGGCGGGACGGGCGACTGGAACAGCTCACTTCAGTGCCTGTCTCTCAAGTTTGAGAATTTGTGGGATGCTGCTGTGATGAAAAGCTTGAATTCATCCACGCTGCTGCCCGAATGTTTCCAGGGTGAGCTGCCTCCCGAAGCAAAACCACTTCTCTGTTTGGACTTGCATCGTCTGCATTCAGTTTCTGCTACCATCAACAGGTGACATGCTTGGACCACCCCACACCGACACACCCCTCCCCTCCACGTCATGTGTTGGCCCCCAAGGGGAGCACCTCTCACTGCCCACACCATTACCCCCATCTTCTTCATCCTTCTCTTCATCGCTCTCATCCTCCTCCTCGTCTTCGTCGTCCTCGTCTTCATCATCGTCCTGCTCCTCTTCAGAAGCCAAAGAACTGAAGAAGACTGCCGCCAAGAAGAAGTGTCTCTACAACTTCCAGGATGCCTTCATGGAAACCAACAGAGTAGTAATGGCTACTTCTGCTGCCACATCGTCTGTGTCCTGCACTGCCACCACTGTCCAGTCAAGTAATAACCCACCCATCCACGTAGCATCTAAAAGAACCAACTCTATAGGTAATCTAGGAAGTGGTAGTCCTGCTTAGGTTTGTACCGAAAGTGTATTAAAGTAAATATCCAGTAAAAAGCCAATAACTTCACTCTTCAAGAATGACTGATTTTTCAGAACGTCATTTTTAAATTCAGGTCAATATGTTCATGTATTTATTTTGGGAAATAAAAATGTCACATTTACAGAGAAATATCCTTTAGCTCCGTTTGCGGCTGTAAAATTTGGCCACCGTTATTCTAGTAATAATGTGATGGTGCTGTTTTGTCAGAAAGGGAAAGTAATCTGGCTGGTAATTGCAAAACAAAGCAGTAAATTGTAGTAGTTAAATTAAACACGACTTTCAATGCAGGCACTTTCTAAAAGCACTAAGGTCTCCTTTTGCCAGTTGAACCTTGAGCAACATAGTAGTGTTTTACTGTAGTCTTCCTGCTGCCTGATGATCCCTCACTCTTTGCCCAAATAAACCTCTGAACACCACGATCAAGACCGAAAATTTGATTCAACTGGGGAAATTTCTGCAAATAACCGAATGTCACATTTGAGCTCTGTAAATAAATATAAAATATAAGTTTAAAAAGATCTAATTTTTTCCATTTTTGTCTTCTACAGATGATATTTTTCACAGTTTGGGTAAAGAGGACCATAGGCAACTCCCTCCAGCCTCTCCCAGAAATGGGTCTGCAGGACTGACCTCTCTTCCTCCTCTCTCCGGCCCCTCCTTACCTCCAGCACCCACTGCACACCTCCCCACCATGGGCCTGCAGCCTTTCCCTAAGATGGCCGCTCCAGATTTTGTGGAGCCTGGTCAGGACCTGTACCACCCACCTATGGAGCCCACTGCACCCTCAGTGGATGGCTCTGTCAGCGCTGCTCCTAGTATCTGCAGGTACCAAGTAGACTAACTCCTAGTGGGAGAGTTTGCTTTATTTTGTATGTGAGAGCGATGCAAAAAGATGAATTCTCACGAGTTAAAGGAGCTACAGTAAGGGCTGCTTTAAAGGTTGTGTTTTGTTTTTGTTTTTTTTAGTGATCCTGACTGTGAGGGTCATCGCTGTGAAGGAAACGGCTCCTATGAGCACCGGCCGTATGATGGAGAGGAGAGTCAGGACGAAGACAGCTGCTCTGAGCACAGCTCATCCACCTCCACCTCAACCAACCAGAAGGAGGGAAAGTACTGCGACTGCTGCTACTGCGAGTTCTTTGGACATGGAGGGGTAAAACTTGCTCCGAGTATTACCGTAGTTTCCCCTCCACAAGAGCCTTAATTTTTCCTAAAAGCAACTGTGCACCTTATAATCCAGAGCACGAGAAAACTGGTATGTCAACGCGTACATCTCCTGATAGTGACACCCTTTTGTATTCATTGTATTTCTACAGCCACCAGCCGCCCCAACTAGTCGAAACTATGCAGAGATGCGGGAAAAGCTACGCTTGCGCCTGACCAAGCGTAAGGAGGAGCAGCCCAAACGGGAAGAGCAGCAACCAACAATAGAAAGAGATGGAGGGGTGGAGGACCATAGGCGGGTGGAGGACCTGTTGCAGTTCATAAACAGTGCTGATAGTAAACCTGCTTCCAGTTCAAAGGCAGCCAAAAGAGCACGGCATAAACAAAAAAAGGTACATTTACCTAAACTCACTCCTCATCACCACTTGTCAGTTTAAATGAGCTAAAAACAGCTGTGAAAGACTTTTTTAATATAATTTTTTTTTGTGTAAGATGGAGGAAAAGGCTCGTTTAGAAGCAGAGGCCCGTGAGAGGGAGGAGCAACAGCTGCTGGAAGAGCGGCGGCGGCGGCAGGAAGAGGAAGAGGCAGCACTTCAAAAAGAACTGCTACGGCTGCAGGAGCTGCAGCACCACCGCGCTGCCAAGAAGAAAAAGAAAGACAAAGCAAAGGAAAACACTGCTCCTCCTCCCAACAACCCCCAACCCCTCAAACAGACAGCTCAGAATGTCCTAGATAATCTTCAGAACGGAAAGTCTCAGCTGCTTAAAACCCTTATACGTCTCCCAGACCAGAAGGAACCCAGGTTAGACCCCTTATCCCGGCCCAACTTGCAGCACAATCCGAGACGGCCTATCGAAAAGAGCCTTTCCAATGAGACCAACCTCCCCAAGTCCACAGTCTCCCTCCACAACGGCACGTCTTCTCTTGAAATCAGCTGTAAAATGAAGGTCAAACAGTCTTTGAAAGGCCCTCCTTGTGAGGCGGCTTTAAAGAGAGCCTCCGAGTTACCCAAGTCCTGCGATGAGATGGCAAAGTTAGAAAATGGCATAACCACAACGTCGGACACCAAAGCAAAGCGCATAAGGCCCACCGAGACTCTTGCTTCTCTTCCAAGCATTCAGGCTCAGAAGGAGGAAAAAAGTAACAGGAGTGCCAGTGGAAAAAGGCAGCAACAACAACCCCAAACAAAGGAAGGCACGGCAAGTCCCCCAGTTTTGAACCCTTCACCTTCTCCCCCTCCAGCTTCTCACTTAGAGCAGACGCAGCAGAACGGGAAGGCCCCCAATGCAGAGTCACCGCAGCCCAAGGGAAAGTCTAAGAAAGGCAAGAAGAAAAAGGGAGACAAAATGAACAGCTCAATAGGTTGGTATGATTGGCATTCATTGATCAGTATACTATGGCATGCAAATTGCCCCTCTTGTTTCTACTTGTTAAGGAATTTAGACAAGAACATGCTAACCTTGGTACTGGCTTAGCAGGCCACCATCACATCCGCTTTCTTGCTGCTGTCCTGGGCATTTTTGGTAAACCTACTGAGTGGGTAATACTGCACACGCAATGAGGAACTGGTCTAGATTCAGGAAATATTTCTAAAATTGACACGAGCCATGCATGAGTGATTAACTTTATGAAACTCCATCAAGGGAAATTCAACTTTTCTGTTTTTCTTTTTTCAAGACGATGTATTCTTGCCCAAAGACATTGACCTGGACAGCACTGAAATGGACGAGACAGAGAGGGAGGTGGAATATTTTAAAAGGTGTGTAGAACAAACCTTCACACAATTCTTTTGGCACATTTTGCTTTACAAATACTACTTGATGGCAAAAAAAGGTTTTTATGGCTTCAGAAAAGTCAAACATATAGTTTTGAACATAAAGCAGCAGGAATGGAGTGCAGCGGATATATGACTTCTATAATGTTGCCTTCTCTGTTTTAGGTTCTGCTTGGACTCTGCCCGGCAGACGCGTCAAAGACTCTCCATCAACTGGTCCAACTTCAGTTTGAAGAAGGCTACGTTTGCTGCACATTGAGGGACTCTGCTACCATCAGGGCTCACATCAGTACCTTAAATGCTATACAGACTCGTGTCCCCCGACTGTTCATACCCGTCCCTTCACCTCCCACCTGTTAGACCAGAACTCTTGCTCCCGCTCTGCTCAAACACCCACGCTGCCTTGCTTTGTTCTTCTCCCTATGTGGTTACGACACAGATCCACTGGACTGATCCACGTGCAAAAAGTGAAATGACACAAAAGGAATCACAAAAACCTTCTTTAAACCTGATCAAATTCCCTTGCGTGCTTGTGTGCTTTTAGTCTAATTTGAGCTCTTGACTCAAAAAAAAAAAAGAAAGAAAAAAAAAAGAAGCCATTGTCTGAAAGAATTCTCATCTTCATTCAAAAGATGCTGTGTCTGGATGAGTTCCTTCTGGGTAAAGAAAAAAGAAAATGAAAAGAGAGAAAAATAATGGAAACTGCAAAAAAATTAAAAGAATATATTGAATTAAAAGATTTATTTGAGATACTGTGGCTTACTATCCCGTCGTTCTTAGCACAACATCTGATCCACACAATTTACAAGGGAATCCCATACCTTCCCAGCATCCGTCACCAACACCCTGCTCCCCGTTTCATAAAAGGGAGGAAGCCCCGATACTTGACAATGTTGTTTGGTTTTAAGCTGTTTAACAAACTGTTGAGTAAAAGTGTATCAGTTACGTTTTTTTTCTTTATTTTTGATCTGTAGCCGGCTTGTATCAGAATCCTTTCAGAATGAAGTTGAAAACAGCTATACTTTCTCCATCAGTCTGTCATAGAGTGTATATTGTATTAACACTGAAGCCAAACTGGCTACTTTTTAACATATTGTTAAGTAATATTAAATCTTGTCTTTCTTTTTTGAAAGATGGAATAGTATGGCAGGAATTATGTGTCTTGTGTTAAATCCTATTTTTTTTCTATATGCAGAAAGAAAATGTCAAAAGGCATTTACGCTTTCTAAGAAATATACATTTAAATCAATAGTTCACTATGTGATTTATTTATTTTTCTCTATCCAACAGTTAGAATTTTACTAAAAGAACCAAATAAGATGGAAAATGAATTTTTCACACAACATATTAAGCTTTTGTCTTTAGGTTAAC
Organism: Oryzias curvinotus; assembly: GCA_023969325.1. Lineage (NCBI taxonomy): Eukaryota > Metazoa > Chordata > Actinopteri > Beloniformes > Adrianichthyidae > Oryzias > Oryzias curvinotus. The sequence continues at coordinate 33,177,019 of CM043706.1, forward strand.
TATAGCCGCTCTTTGGCCTGGTGCTGAACAGTGCCTTCACACATATATTTATCCCCTTTACACTGACATTTTTCAAACTAAGCTATAAAGTAAACCCCATAATTCGCTCACCTTACCCCCTAAAAGACTATGGTTGTGTCCGATTTCCTTCAATACTTAGTATCCTATATAGTTTGTTTGCCATTTTGTAGGGCTGTCCGGATCTACAGTTGTGTCCAAATTCCTTTACTTCTCACTATTTGGTGCACTAGATCGGTTGGTAGTTGGGGAGTAGGGAGGAAAAAGACATAGCCTACAATTCCAGAATTCAGTGCTCTAAATATTTCCCACAAGTCTTTGGATTCGAGATCGCTGCTCACATGTTTGGCAAATATAGACCATAATGCATTGCATTTGAATGATTTCTCATTTTTGAAAAAAGGGGAGTTTTTTTATTTTTATAAACCATCCAAGTTTTTATGATCAGAACACAGTGGGTTCATAAAAACAAGACTCATTCTTATTAATTTTTTTACTTTGGGAAATCTGTGACATCATTTTTGGTGTTTATAAAAAAATAGTGAGAATAGTGTACGAATTGCTTTTAAAAGTCAGGGCACTATAGTCTTTTGGTAGCTAGATGGAAATGAGGGAATTTGGACACAACCTATATAGTGCAGGGCTATTGAGTGCCCTGGATGTTAATGCAATTCAAACACATTTGCTCCTTTTTTTATTATTATTTATTTATTTTCACAGGGCAAATGTGATGTCACGCATAGCAAAAACCTTATAATTATAAAAACTTTGATCCACTGTGCTCTGAAGATGAAACTTCAGTGATTTTTAGAAATAGATTTATTTAAAGTAAATGTTTCAAACACAATACGTTGTAGTCTATAGCCTATTTGCTAATTTAATGAGCATCAGTGCTTACTGGTTTTCCTCTGAGACATCTGGGAAATTTCCAGGCTACTGGATTTTGGAATTGTAGAGTGGGACACCCCCAACAAAATGGCGTACTTAGTGGCTTAGTGAAGACATTTGGACACGATTCTTGCGAAATATCCAGCCATGTTTCATTTGTTGGGGAAGAAAATCACACAAAGTAGCTTTAGATGTAAATACTTTAGTACATTTAGAAAATATTAACTGAGCTAACTGCTCACACTGCCAGTGCTGTTGAGCAAGCCAACAGGCATCATGCAAAAAAGGGAGTTTATCAAAATTGAAAGTAGACGCAGGGTTTATACAAGTTGTTGCACATGCTTCTGTGAGCGTCTGGCTTCAAACAAGCTAGAAAGTTGAGTCACATTCTAATGTACAAGCCCTTTTTGGGAAATTAAGTAACAGTCATATTCAGTAAAAAGGTGGCTCAGTAACTGAGTCAAGGAGATTCTGAGGTTCAGTTTCAGTTGCGAAGTACGTCAAACAGTAGACGGCAGCCTTTGGACTGCTGCCCTTACATTCTACACATTGCTCTACTTTGTGTACAATTTACCAGAGAGCTCCAGCAGAAAATTCATTGATCTTCTCACAGTTAAATGAGCAGCACCATGAGCCAGTCTGCATGGTTGATGCTGCCTGCCCCTTTATAGTAGGTACACAGTCTTGTAATGACTATTTTTTATATAGATTAAATGCATTTTTATGCAGTTTAATGCTTTCTGTGAGCAGTAACATTCGCTTGGCACTAAAACAGTTCTTATCTTAGTGCGTCACTAAAATCTGATTAAAGAAGTTTCAAATGCAGTTCATATCCACCTAGAAACGCTTCAGAAGACGAGCCACATTCTTGAATTCAAACAAAACGCCACAATGGAGGTAGGGCGCTTCTGTTACAGTAAAAGTCAGAACTTGTAGAGAACTACACTTGTTTTTAATGAGGAAGAGGAAGTAAGGAGGGGGTCTTTTTTCCAAAACTCTTAATTTTTTTTTTACTTAAGGATTTCAGTATGAGGTCTTTGCACGAGGAATGGGGTTACTATGATGAATGTTCTTGGTACGAGGACAAAGGTTTTGGTTTATAAAAGCCACCGGCTGTGAATCATCATTTGTTTCAGGTATGAATAACTGGCTTTATGAGCCGTGTGTTTGCCTTCAGTCAGTGCTGATGTAATATCGGATCTGCCGCATTTAGGCAAATGCCCCATCAAAGTAGGCAAATGGGGATTATATAAAAACACCTTAAAAGATGTGAAACATCCACGGAAGACTTGATATAAATGTTAAAATAGTTTGTTCTGACCTCATACGTTTGGGTTAAATAAGTCAGCTAAACTGATGGTATAATTCGATAAAAGTGACGGAACTATAATCGTCTTAAAAAATCCACCTTAAGTTTGCAAAAAGTAAAAGGGAAAAGAATGACTTAAAGGCTGCGCACAGCTCTGGGCCAGCTCTGGCAGCGGATCATCTAAAGATGTTGCTGATGCCTTGAGCCTGTAATCAGAACGCCATTCTTTTCATCAAAAACTGCCTGAAGCCCCCCAGGATCACAAACAATTTTAAGGAAGGGAATCCCCCTTCTCTTTTAGCTGCACAAATTTGCCACAGTGCTCATTTTGATGGATAAAAACCATTGACTATTCTTTTTTTTCCCCAAGCAATGCAGAAACAAAAAGATATCCTAACTGATTTCATCAGCCAGTATAACTGAAATGATCTGCTCAAGTCTACAATCCAGTTCAAATAAACGTGTCTGCTTTTTTGGGAATTCCCTCGCATGGAGGGAAATTCCCATTCTTTTAGGAATACACAGAAGATTAAAGGTCGTTCGATATCCTTTCTGTATTTGTCTGGATACTTAAAGTTCTCCCTGTCTTTTTTTAAGTATATGTACCTCTTTGGTACATCCTGATGCTTTGAAAGCAAGATTCCAACAGGAACTGATGTTCTGCTGCCATATTTCTTTTTAATTATTTCTTAGAAAAGTTCCCAGACACTCAAGTGGGGGGACTCGTGACCTATTTTTTTCCACTCTGAGATGGGTGGGTAGAGCTCTTGTGTGTGTCTGTGTGTGGAACTTCAGTCACTTTTAGACCCTGTTGTAATGAGTAGGTGTGAGCTGGCGGGGGATGTAGGGGGGAGAATCCCAAGCAGACAACTCTTGCCCTTTTTTAGACCTGGGTGTATTTCTGTGTGTGGTTTGCTTAAAGTCACTCAAATTACCCTCAAAAAAGCCAAAAGGTGCAGAAATTCATCTGTGGGCAAATGCGGCTGTGCATCATCAGTTTGTCGTGTAAACTACATATTTACAGTGGAAACTGATTTAGCCACAAATAATTTCCCCTGTTCCCTGATTACTGAGTTAGCATGTGATACTGTTTTTTTAAGGGGTGGGGTGGTTGATTTTAAATATTTTTTTTAAGTTATGGCAAGAGACATTTCCCAGAATAAGGTCATTCTGACATAAGCAGATTTGACCCTTGTGCTATCCTATGACCCCACCCTTTCATTGACGTGTTAATGTGGATAGAAAGGAGGATGGAGGAGGATTTCATGTAATCCATGGACATCGGTGAAGATCACAAATCATTGAAGAAAAAAGGTTCAGCACACTGTCTAGTGGGGTCTAGATGACCCAACTCCCAATGTTAAAGTGCCCAGGATAGCACAAGGGTTAATGGAGAATCAAGTTCTTTTAAAGTCCTTCTGCTTTGTAAACTAGTGAGGATGAACACATTTTGTACCTGAATGATAAAAACAAACCTTTTGAAAGGTGAGTCATATCTGTTCTAGTGAAGTCAGTGTTACAGTACAGACATTCATAGTTTCTAAAGACTGCAGGTTTGATGTTCAGGCCATTGTGATGACAAATCCAGGAATTTCTCAGATGACATTTTCATATTCCGACAAATCAGTCACTTGAGCCCAATTCCACTCAAGTTCAATGTTAAAGTAGAGACAGAAACACACACATATGTCAAGATTGGCCTTAATATTTTTGTTTAAAAAGTCATTGGTACGCTTCAGTCTGTTTCTGCTGCGCTTGAATAAAAAAAATGCTTTTGATTAGGTCAAAATAAGTCAAAGCAAAAAGTATGGCAGGTATGTGATGAACCAAAGAAAAAAGAACTAGTGCTGTTATTTGGTGTTCTCAGAGCTGCAACTACTTACTTCCTGTTTGAACAGGGGATGTCCAACTTCCTGCACTTACTACACCAAACCCATGACAACCAACGAGCAAACAATATTTCCGTCAAAATGATGCTTCAGCGTCTGACTGCATGGTGTTTTAGTCATCCACCGTTTAGTCACTGATCTGGCAGCCGTGGAGCCTTGGGTGCAACTTGAACCGACCCTTCTTTGTGCCCTCATGCTGTTTACCTCAGCTACACACAACAGCTGGGAATCTGGCTTGTCACAGTACAGCGAGCCCATTCAGGCAACACTGGGAAAGGGGGCTTTCCACGGTGTGAGACGCACGTGACACACTAAAGAGACGTGCACAGGGGCGCCCATTAAGTAGCGCCAACGTTTTTGTGGCAAGGGCATGCGCTCTGGTTGCAGCTGGAGGCTTGCAGACCTTTGAAAGAAAGAAGAAAAATACACTGCACGACCAAATCCTAAAAAAACAAAAACATCTCCAAAAAAACGGTTTGTCAGTCTTTTATTACAAAAATAATGCACATCTTAAAATATAGGACTGTAGTCAGTTTGAATAAAATATGTACACACGTATTTTTACAAATAATTTGCATATTTATGTATATTTATAGGGCTTTGATGGGCTTAAAAATGCAAAAGATTGCAGAATTCCCATCATCCAATTATATACTCAGAATAAATACCAATTTAGTTATATACTTTTAAACTTATTAAAAATACATTTTTTTAGTAATTATTTAAAGAGAAGTTGTTTAATTTAAGAGAGCAATACAATAAAATAGCACCACGTGGACAATTAGGTGTCTAGATTCAAAAATATAATTATTAAGAGAAGCTTATGCATGAATTCCCTAAATCTTACAATTCAACATTTGGTTTTTGGTCAAGAAAGTGCAATGTTTTTTTTATGTAATTGGAGATACTGAGGTATATATATATCTCATTGGATTGGATATTCCATTTACATAAATCTCCTCCTACTGCAAAAAAATGTTTGCAGTGCATAGAGAGAACTCAGAATATGGCGTGGGGTGTTCACACACTCCCCCGAATGAAAAGAACAGACTTCCCAAGAAACACAGTTGGGTTTTACGTCATTGAGAATAAAAACCCTTTCAAGGAAGTTGACTGATTCCGTTGGTTCCTTTACAGTCACACGTCTCTGAATTGGAATCCCCATCCAGATACAATTTTTTTGCATTGTAGTGCAGCTATTCAGTGTTCAAAAAGAGTCAGAAAGTATTCTTGAGCCAGTGCAGTTCCGCTTATAGTCGAGCGCACTCCTCACAATGGTTCAGATACTCTGCAGCGTCTGTGTCGTTGAACCTGGCGAGGCACTGCGGGCACTGCAGCTCCGACAGGCCCGGGCTCATCCAGGCCGGGTTCGGCGTCGCCGCCGCAGCAGCTGCAGGCGCCTGCTGTCTCTCAGCAGAGCTCCTCAACAGCGGCTCCGGAGAGTCCTTACTCCGCTTGGAGGAGATCCGGTGTCCTATGTGCACGCGACACAAGGGGACCACGTCTCTGCTGTCCCTGTTTGCACCTTGCTGTAAAATGAAAACAGCGTTCAGGAACTGTCGTTGACTGAAGGGAGCGTCTAGAAAATGCTTATATGATAAATAGGAAGGTGATGTCACCTGCTTGTGTAGCTGCTGTTTTAACTGGGAGATCTTCTCCTTTAGATCTTCAATTTGACCTTGTGCTCGCTCCCTGTCAGCACGCTCTGACTTAAAGTCCTCTGCGTAGATGAGAACCTTTGTAGAAAAGAAAAAAACTTCAGTTTAAAACTCCAAAATTAATACAAAAAAAGTTCAAATACACCTTAAATGTATTTAAGATTCTGCTATAAATATAAGGATCAATGCCAACCTGCTGCTCCAACGTTTGGATTCGCTCATGGCTTCGATTCCTGACCTCCTCAACCTCCCTTTCCAGCTGGGTGCACTCCTGTATCTTCTCCTCCAGTGAGGTGTTGAGGCGACAAATCTCCTGCTGAAGCAGCCCCGAGCTGACGGGGCCCACGAGCCCCTGCCCGCTGCTCTCCTTCAGCCTCTGACACAAACCCCGGATGTAGTCCTCTCTGCTGGAGTCGTACTTTTGCCACTGAGAGTTCAGGCCCTGCACCTTAAAACCAACCGACCAGACTCCATGTTAGACGCTTTCATCAAAATCCTCTTTGTACCATTCAAGATGAAAATCATGGACTTCTTACAGACTTACATATTCCACACGTTGCTTTAGCTGTTGATTCTCTTCCTGTAGCTGACGAATTTGAGATTTGATCGAAGCTGAGTCTGACAACTCTGATGGCTAATAAGAGGAAAGTGGAGAACTTATAACAGGGCTGGCCTCCACAAAAACATCCCATTTTGATTGAAGACAAGGACACCCTAGTCAGCTTTTGACCTTCCACCATAACACACACCTCTTTCGCCTTTTGCTGCTGGGGCATCTCCGCCACCTCTCCTCCTCTTTCTCCAGCTCCCTTCTTGTCTTCCAGTCTGCTCAGCAGCTCCTGGCACACCTTTACCGTTGCCCCCAGCTGGCCGCGGAGCTGGTCGGCCTCCTCAGCCAGGGATGTGCAGAGAACGGATCTGGTGGCCTCGGTCCGCTCCTTTTCTGCCAGGGCTGTCCGGAGTCTTTGGACCTCCTGGTCCTTCTCATGGTCCGGCTGACACCGGACTCTTTCCAGCTCCAGCTCTTTTTCCCTGAGCAGCACGTTCAGCCTTTGGATCTCCTAGGGAAGCAGCCAAAAGGAGTGTAAAGCAAATGTTGGAAATAATTTATTGGTTGACATTTACTGTAATATAAAAATATATATATATATATATACTTTTATGATTACTTTATGTGTTTAATGAAGTGCACAAAAGTATGATAAAATATGAAATAACTTTTTACTCCATGAAAATGACCTCAAAAGGTCATTTTCCACTTCATAATTGACATCGTGTTGATGGTGCGTTCAGGTACCCAGAGTTGCATGCCTCACCTCAGCCTGTCGCGCTGCCCTCGCGTCCGCGTCTTTCCTCTTCTGCTTCGACTTGACGATTTCCTTCACCAGACTTTCCACTAAAGAGTTGGACGGACCGACGAGCACAGACTCGTTATCCCCCACCGTCATGTAGATCCTCTCGTACCGCCCCAGCCGAGCTTTTAAATCTGCGATGATGTTGTCCTTGACGTTGATTTGCTTGTGGAGAAGCTCGATTTCCTGGCGCTTCTCGTGGTACAGCGTATTCAGCACGCTGTAGCTCCGCGTTTTCTCCCTGGCTGAGTCGTATTCAGATTTCAGACTGCCCTTATCCATTTTCGGGCTCGGCTCGGTTCGGTTTGACAGAAGCCGCTTTTAAAAATCCAGCATTAGGCGCCTTCTGCCTGTGCTCGCTGGTGTTCAGAAATACTCTGAGAGGGTAAATTCTGTCGGAGATTTTGGTATTTCAGTGTCGGGGATTTCCTAAAGGGAACTTCCCCGCGGACTTTTTTCAGCTTCGTCAAAACGGAGCCATGCCTGCCATCTCTCAAACGTTTTTGACGAGCGCCATTGGTGGGGGGAAAATGGGTTTACACGTTTTTTTTTTTTTTTTGGGCAGAGTTTTGACAAACTATAAAACTCTATAAGTGGTCCCAATAACTGCTCTGAAAAGAAACGCAACTGCTGCGTTCAGGTTCATCGCTCATTTGAGCTTTTCAAGGAAGAGCGCGCAGTTTAAAGAAAAAGGATTAATTTTTCTCCAGGATAAATACAATTTTTACTAGCTTAACTGTTTATTGTGTCATATATAATATTCTGCCTGTGAATTACACAGTAATCCTACTTTTTGGTTTTATTGCGTTATCCGACCCTTCGTGGGGGCGCTGTTAGCCTAATTGGCACCATATGTGACTTCAAAACAATATTAATTTCCCAGAGGACTTCTCAGAGTTTCCAACACACCTGACACGAGGAAACATCAAAGAATTGAAGGATGTCACAGCAAATTTCCCATACATTTGAATCTTTCTTGGGTTTGATATTTACTTTTTCTATTGACATTAAACGCACCTTCCCTTCGTCGTGGAGTTAGGTTCTGACAGATTCTAGTTCAGGCCACAAAAACTGACTGTTGTATTCTCTTAGTAAGTGATTTTACCGTCTAAATATGCTGGTATTTAGTGTAACAGACCGATTTAAGGATTAAATCAAAAGGTTGTTAGAATATATAAGAAAGGTGTTGCAGTTTTGAACCCTGACCTCACATTTTTACTGAAATGTATACTGTTATCAGTCCTGATGTAAAATAGAAACAAGATCCACTACAGACCACTTTAAATACCATTCATGAAATTTCATTACATTAAGTTTAATGTTTCATTCGTTTTCATTAATCATAGTTAAAATGCAAAAAGGTTAATAATTAAAAGTGAGGAAAATTATAATAGTAAAATACTCATATCTAAGGTTTTGCAGAGGTTTATCACTAATGATTGCAATTATATATATAAAATTCCAATATACAATTGCCTAAAAATATAAAATAAAAATGCATGCATAACAGTACAATCGTGCAAAGCAAAAGCTATGCATTCTGTTTTTCATGCCTGCACTATCTTTTGCAATTCATCTTAAACATGGCTAAAGTTTTTATGTGGGTATAGCACCAAAGATCTGTTTGTGTTTGAAACTTGTGGCCAGTGGGACTCCCCACAGTATATATATGGGGATGTTGTTAGCGATAATAAAAATAAAAATTCTCCGGAATGCGCAGTTAGAGTAACAGGTTGTATTTTATCGATGGACATTTTAATCATCTTTGCCTTGCATTTTTTTTTTAAAAAGTTATTTAATATGATTAAATTTGACTTTCAAACTACAATAAACCTCTTAACATTTGGGATCAAACTGAAACTACTGTCTAGACTGTAGGAGTAGAGTTCACTACATTTTCATTCTTATAAAACGATCACTGTGTACTGGCCAGTGGGGAGTCCCAGGTATTTTTTAGGTCAAACTCAACGTGACACAAGCCAATGTGGGTGATAAACTGAGATCACATGGTTGTCATGCATCTTTGAACAGGAGCAATGCAGGCCTATAGTGTAAAGATGACATCTAGAAAAAAAAATATTTGCTTTTAACTTTATTAAGATTGTATTTAAGCCCAGATACTTGTTTCTATGAGGAACACTGAAGAGGAAGTTTGTTTTAGGTGGAAGTGTGTTTTCCCACCTGTCCTCACACCCTAACCTGATTTACTTTCATATTTATTCATAATTCAGTTTAGTTGACTAATATCTCTCAGAGGCTTTTTCTGATGATGTCTGACAAATTTTAACAAGCAGCCAGTGGACGAACCTTTTTGGACTGAAAAACATAGCATTATGAACAACAAACATTTTTTATACAAAAGTTGAAACTTTTTTTTTCTTAAATTTTGCTTTTTTAGGTCACTTTGTGAGACTCTAAAGTACTTTTTAAGTATTTGGTTAATGAGTAACTAAGGACTTTTTATTTACTTTTTTTCCTTTGTAATGAAGTATTTAAACTTGAGAAACACATGTTTTGAGAGATTATTGGAAAATCATTATTAGGATCATTCAGAGCCTCCTTATTTGTCTCATATGACCACATTTACACATTTTTGGTTGGCAGCTTTTATTTGCTGAAAACTTTATAAAAGAATTAATGACAGTATCTGATATTTACATTGTAATGTAAAGATACTTTACATGGTAAAACATACACTCAATCTCTCTGTTGTTAGATACGGCTTTATAAAACACCACCGTCCAAACATCCAACTTTTAGAGTTCATACCTAAACAACAGAACCTATTGGTCAACACAGCAAATCAAAAGCATTAACAAAATGTGTGGAGTAAAAAAAAATTGAAAGAAATATGCATGTAAAAAAACCACAGAAAATATTTTTAATTGTACAGAAAGAGAATATAGCCAGCTATCTCTCATTTTAGCTTGAGAAGACAGGATGGAAAGAAGGTTTTTCACAGACTCTCATTTGAAGCTGTTTCAGCATTCGTACATTTAAGATATGTTTGCTGAACATTTAAATTAAAAAAACCCTTGTTTGAACCACCAGTTAGGACAAGAAGTGTGTCTCTTTGGGTTTTACAAACTGTTTTTAGGCAGTGATTGCATCTGCCAGTAGTGACAATCATTTATCCCCTGACTCAAAGCTGTAACTGCGTTATATTCTTTTTATTTTTTACCCCACCCATGTGTTTTATTAACCCCCCCCCCCCCCCCCATACACACTGAATAAGACAGACTTTAACTTGAAAATGAGAGTGACAAACACAACTCATAAACAGATGTGCTATTTAAGAAATGCCCACTAGGGGTCATCGGTGCAACAAAAATAGCTGAACTCGAAAAAAAACAGGATTTTCCCCTTTTTTCTGCATTTTACAATTTCAAATCCACAGGCTTCCTTACTTTGATCACAAGTTTTATATGCATCTTCTTAAGTTTGAGAAGCAATCCAGATGTGCTCAAAGGCTACACACCTGGTCCATAGCTACAATATGTGCAGCAAAAAAAAAACGAGGAAAGGGTTTAAGTAAAACCTAATCATCAACACTGACATGCAGTTTTTATGATCTCTTCTCATTCTCCTAGCACTGCATCTTACGAACACTCCTGGAAATCCTCTTGAATTCGCGCTGTCCCTTCTGCCAGCGCTTCAGCGAGGTGATGACCAGGTGGCTCTCTGTCTTCTGGCCCATGACCAGATAGGCAGTGTTGATGTCGTTCATCTCCTCGCAGATGCACTGCATCCCATCCCGCAGCAACAGCGGCATCTTCCTCAGGTCGCGCTCGGTCACACCGTTCACCATGTATATAATCTTGCTCTTTGTCTCTGGAACTATTTTGGTGTCTCTGTCGATGTACGAGATGTCTTTGACCTTGATTTTCATAGCTTGACACAAACATGGAGAGATGGAAAAGTTTAATGTTAGGTTAGACACCATTAATAACATATTATGGCCACATTTCTGGACTATAAGAGCATGACTCTACCTCATATTCCTGAATAAAATGACATTTATTTAATTTGGGCTAGAGTAGTGGTTGGTGCTCTTGTCTCACAGCGCTGGTTTGAAACCCAGCTCCGACCTTTCTGCGCTTCTGAGTTTGCATGTTTTCCTTGTACATGTGTGGGTTTTCTCTGTTTTTCTCCCACAGTCCTAAAGTTTGCCTAACAGGTGTATTGAAATTGCCCCTAGTTGTGCATGTGTGTGAGAGTGTGGCCCTGCAACAGACAAGTGAACTGTTCAGAGTGTGCCAGCCTTCGCCCAACAATAGCTGGGTCTACGCCATTATTCTTGTGACTTAAAAAGGGATACAGCAGGTTCTGATAATGGATGGATGGATGAATTGTTTGAGGTACAGGTTTTGTTGACAGAAACTAAGCTATGATGAAGAAGCGGTTGACCTCTGATCGATATATGACAGATTTGGTTCCCACCTTACCCGCCCATGTGTCGAAGTGTCCTTGGGCAAGACACTGAACCCAACGTCACTCTTTTTGGTCATAAGCGCCACTGTTTGGCAGCTGAGCCGTCATCAGTGTGTGTGTGTGTGCATGGGGGGGGGGGGGGGGGTTTATAAAGCGCCATATAAGTAAACGCCGTTTAGCTTAGCCAAATTGTGTTTGTGCCAAAAGACAAAGAGGAAAGACCAGATCACACAGGATCTTCTTCCCAAATCACACACGGATTCATATAAAAGCTCAGACAATAATTCATTTTCTCGTTAATAGGCTTTTTATAGTTCTGCTTAAGTTTACTTTAGTTTCTTCTTTAATGACTGTAATGCTGTTTACTTCCTATATGGGGATTACATTACTCTGAATTATTTATTTCCAGCCACTAAATTAAAAATCCCACTTATGTTTTTGCTTTCAAGTAGATGCTAAATTAAGGTAATTTTGGAGCCAAAGGGGTTTGATGCATATTTGCATCAATAGACGTGTGAAAAGATCAAGCGTGTATTTTTCACATTATGTTATTTTTTCAACTTAAGAAAATCACTTTTTGAAGTTTATGTTATAATTTTTTAAATAAACGTTCTTTTTTCTGTCTTTATAACCTGTTTGGATAAAAACTGTCATGCTTCAGTGATTAACTTACCAAAGTCATTCTTGCACAAACTGTCCACAATTTCGTTGTCCTTCTCATCAGTTTCTTTGCATGCGTCACACACCCTGGGTGCTAAACACAAACACATCAAATAAATCAGATGAACTTTTAAGCCAAGTGTCCCACATTCAGAACAACTTTAATATCATTTACTAACATTTGGAAAATAAAGTGTGTGGCATCAAACAATTTCCCCCATTTCAGTTTGTTAAAGTCCATCTGCTGTGATGTTCTGGACACTTTACCTTCTTCGGTGACTGGCACCAGGTTCTCGCTGTCTACAGGTGGGATGCACAGGTCGTTGTCCGGCGGGAAACGCTCACAGTCCAGCATCTTCGGCCACGGGAAGCCGAATGCGGACATGACGGGCGCGCAGCCGCGCTTCACGCTCTCGCACAGGGACCTGCACGGCTGGATCGGCTCGTCCAGGTCATCCAGACAGACGGGCGCGAAGAGGGAGCACAGGAACTTCCTGGTGTCCGGGTGGCATTGCTTCTGCACCAGGGGGATCCAGGAGGCCGCCTGCTGCAGAACCTCGGTCATGGTCTCGTGGCCCAGCAGGTTCGGGAGGCGCATCTCCGTGTACTCCATGTCGTGGCAGAGCGGCAGGCTGGCGGGGATCTGCTTGCAGCTGTTCCGTTTGAACAGCAGCTCGTGCTGGTCGAAGTTGAAAAGCGCGCGGCTGCAGTGAGTTGTTGTGAGCAGCAGCAGCACAGCGGAAATGAGGGCTCTCATGGTGGTCGTCCTTGAAGGGGTTCTAAAGTTTGGTGGGTCCTCGTGGATGGAGCGCGCGCCTTTGGCCAGCTCCCACTGTTAACAGGAGGTTTTCTTCCAGACATGACTGGGAGGAGTCTGCGCAGAGACCTCTTCTCCATTCTGCACAGTTGGTTTCCTCATGTCAGGTGAACCTTGTGGACATATTTGTCTTCTCAGGGAAATTAAAAAAAAAAAAAACAACCTCTGGGTCTGACAGACATAATGCTTTCTAATTGTAGCTCTTAGTATTTTACCACCAGTCATTTTCCTGACAGCCTTCCTCCCTTTTTCGTCTCCAGCCCTGCATGAAATCATAACAGAATCTGTCTGACAGCTTTTCCTCATTAGGCTTAAATCAGCAGAAACATAGCCAGAGTGATCCCTCAGCTCGCTGTGTTTCGACCCGTGCTGTAAATAGTTTGGAAATGTCAGTGGGGGCATTTAGCTCAGTTCAATGGAGCGTTAATTTTCCATCATTAGGAGTGGTGAAATCCTCTGGGCAGGTCTGCAGGTTCATACCACATGGTGAAATATGGCTTGGCCTGGTGTGAGAAGCAGACCTCCTCTCAGCACACCCGGGGGTGAAACCAAATCTGCTCCCCACCTTTGCTCTGCTGCTCTGGCTCCTGTCGGCCCCCAGACCCCACCAGGCTCAACGCAGCAACAGGATTCCTCTCAGACTTGAACCTCAGGACAAGTGGATTTTAATTTTTTTCCTCAAGATTCAGATTCTTCATCTGTGCAAACAAGTGCATGCTGGGGACGTAGTAAGAGCAGAGAAGTAGAATGCAAACCCTTTAAACATTAAATATATCTTTCTGATGATGGAGGAGATATACTGCATTATGAAAATTAAGCTCAAAATTGCGTTTCTGAGTATTTCTTTATTCAAGTCATGGAGCAGATGAAAAAAATAATGTTGGAAATAACCTTGTAGGTGTGACCTAGAAGCTATGGTCGCAGGCCACAATCTCACTGCTCTGCTCCATTCGGATGCATCTACTCGCAGTCAAATGGAGCGGAGTACATCTTTGTTTTCCTCGTTTGAGATGGAATCTGGTTTAAAACTGTACGGCTGCATAGCTTCAATATTGTTCCCCATTTTTGTTGCTCCTGCAATGTTAGGTTAGGGGTGTGAGGGGCTGTAAGCTAGAGGGAGAGTGTCAACAAAGGGATGATGGGAAATAGGGACGGGCTGACTTCATGCCAAGAGTTCAGCCTACATCATCTCTGAGGTGAATTCCTAAAGAACTCATGCCGCTCTGCAGAAACTTTGTCCTAGAAAATAACAGTTCTTTTTTTTAAAAATTTGGCCTAAAACAGCATAATCATGGGATGATCGGAGTTGGACTTTAACAAACAAATAACTGAAAAATTGTCCCAGTAGGCTTTTTTTTAAGTACATTTTATTCAAGTTCAGCCAATTTCTCCTTTCCTGCAAATCCACAATTTGCTTAAAAATGTTCGGCTGTTTATGCAGTTCATGTCATCAGAGCAAAAACAGAACAAGTAAAGGCTCTGTGTCCCAAACACATTTTAAAACCTCCTAAAATATTGGTAGTATTAAGAGCACTCAGTTGTGTTTTATCCTTTTTATCCCTGGAAAGCCAGTTGATAACTCACATGACTCTAAGCATCATCCCGAGGTGCACTAATGAGCTTGTTAACTTCAAATGCTTCCTTTCTATGATCATTTTCTGAAATGTATTCCATTCGAGGAGAATTATACTTGTCAGAGTTGTGCATTCAAAAGACTGCAGAGTGTTCCTGCTTGGCATAACTGATGGTTCTGTTGCACCGGTCTAATAGAGTCAGCATGGGGTTTGTGGAGCAGATGTTGGTCAGGTTTAGCCTTTAAAATAACTAACGCCATATTATGAATGTGGTTTGTATATATATTACACTTTGTAGAAAATATAATTTTTAGTCCCAATGTCATTGGATTTTTCTTAAAAACATTTGCTTTTATTTGATTTTTCTTTTTTGGTTGATCAGTATTGTTCTTTTCAGATAAAAACAGCCTGCAAGAACTGGATTTGAAATTAAGTTTATGCAACAAATCTCACTTCAAAGTAGAAATCAAGTGTCAGAAATGTGTGCTTTGTAATGCTTGAACAAAATCATTTTCATTCTGTTTCATCTGTTCGTTATATTATGTGTAGATCAACAGAAGACCTAATCATTAAAGCGTTTTTTAACTGTGAAACAGTCCATTCACCGTATCTGAATTTATGGATATTATTTCAGTATAAAGTCAGCATTTGCCTTTTTTAAATCTAACAAAAAAAGAGAAAGGTTGCCACAAAAAAAAACTTGACTGGAAACCACATGTTGGCATTTCTCCATCTGCTTTTAGGCCCATACAGCCATGACTGTATGGCTATGATTGAACTAAATCATCAATGTAACCTATAGTATAAAGGGCCCCCTTATACTAAAAGCATCTGTATATTTGTGCAGAATTCTCCCGGGTGGTTGTCTGCAACAATTCCAAATTTTTATTCATGGAAAGTTCAGATTTTCTTTTTATTGCAATACTTTTTTTTAGTGAATCCCTTCACTAGTAAAGTATTTCATGTTATAGATGAAGAGCAACACATCATGAAATAGTAATCAGTAATCAGCCAGACAGGTTTTCTGTTTGAGGTCTGTCTCTGGATTATTGTGGCGAGCAGGACCTTATGATGGGCTTTTGCTCTTTGACCCCTGATGGTTCCTGAAGCTCACGCTGTGAAGAGTTCTCAGGGAATATTTACAACTCAGAGCAAAGAGCAAGCAACTCTGCATTCACCAGTGCGTTTTGAGTGACCCTTCCCTGCTTGTTCTCACATGGAACCAGTCAGCAGTGATGTCTATCCACTTCTTCCCATGTTAACATAAGTTTCTGCAAACACAGCAGAGTCTTCTACTGAGAATCCATCTCCAGCTTGAATCTTATCACAGAAATGGAGCACTTCCTTTGGAAAGTAACAGCATTTGTGCAGCTTATTCCATCATTTTTTTTTTACTTTTTAAAAACTGTTTCCTAAAAAAGGGAAAGTAGAGTTACACTACTATTTTTGTAGCTTCAAACACAAATGTAATAAATGAAAAAATGTGTGGGAAAAAAGATCTTTGCCTAGTGTCTAATGACCTTGGATCATTTCAACAATGTAAGGTTCCCTTCGTCAAGCTGCTTTGAGTTACTAAGGTGGTCAAATCTTTGGTCATACATCATAAAAACAGATTTCCTCTGTGTGCTGGCTTAATTTGATGAATGAGTGCACAGGGAAAAGCAATCAGGAAGTCTTTTATATCAGGAACTTTAAGGTAAGCAAAAAAAAAACCTCTTAATTTTAGCAACAGTTCCAGAGGGTCCCTAATGACCCACAGTGACCCCTAGAATACCAGACACAGACTGACGTGTAAATAAAGGTTTGGTATTCACTCATAGTTGTAACAAGAATGCAAGGACACAATCTGTTTGAGGTTAGAGCAGCTCTGCCAAACAAAACCTGCTCTACTGTAAGTTCTGAGAATTTAACTAACAGTGTTTCAGATTAGCAACGCATAACCTCAGAACTGGGTTTGACATCATTGTATCAAATGAAGATCCAACTATCCTTTTGTTGTTTCTGCTTCTCCCTAATAAGCATCATTAAGCTGTTCTTGCTTGAAGGCAGGAGCACAAATCTCCTGTCCTATCCATTCCCTGCCCAGAGTGACTTACCAGATTTAAGTAAAGAGACTGACTAGACATTGTATAGGTGAAATCACAGTAAAATAGTTTAAAGACCCAATTGGGTTTTTTACATGCTCTTATAACTTTTTTTCCTCATAATGGAGGACATAAAGTAAGAAAATCAGGCTCAAAATTGCGTTTCTGAGTATTTCTTTATTCAAACTGTTATGAATCAGGAGCAGATGAAAAATGCCATTGGAAAAAGCTTGTAGTTGTGACGTAGAAAATACCCAGGATGGGCCACAAGCGTCCTGCTCCGCTCTATTCTGATTAATCCACTTACAGACAAATAGATCCATTTATGTCTTTTTTTTCCTCGTATGTGCTAGGGATCTGGTTTAAAACTGGAAGGCTGAAATAGCTCTGATATAGCTCGCCATTTTTGTTGCATCACTAATGTTAGGTTGGGGTTGTGAGGTGCTGAAATCTAGCAGGAGGGGGTGTAAACAGAGAGCTCTCAATAATGGATGACAGCAAGGGTGACGGGCTTGCCCTGCACCAACAGACCCACCCACAGCTCTGAACAATAGGATGTAACGTCAAAAAGTGGATTGTTGCCACTCTCACATTGAAAACAGCTCAAGCTTTACCTGGAGCTTGTCTGAACTTTAGTGTTCCCTCCAGCCATTTGCTAAACATCCTCCATACTCCAGTCTACACTCAGTTGTATCCACCTAAACACAGGGATTGAAAGCCTCTCTGACTTTCTAAGTTTCTCCAAAAAGTTGTGGTTGTTGACCAAATTCAGCACCATTCAGGGTTAAGGCCCAGAATACTTTATATGCAGTCATAGGGATTAGGAAGTTTGTTTACTGTGCAAATCCCATTGAGTATGCTGCAGAGGTAAAGGATGAGATGATTATCAAGGGTCTAGCAATGTTATATTTTGAAAATTAGACTCTTATGAAAAATTGATACGATTCAGCTGCTGAAGCACAGCTAAACAAAATTAAAATTAGTGCATCAGCATGAACCCAGTATTGCTCTAAAGAAGCGGTGGATGACAAACAGCAGTGAGACCGTGTCAAAAGCAGCAGTTTGCGATGCTGCCACATGGAATTATACACAATAAAACAGGGGTGTAACAATTCATTTTTAACAATTCAATTCGATATTTGTGGTTGTGGTTTCAATTCACTTTTGATTTAGGTTAGTTTAGAATGATATGGTTAAATCTGACCTAAGATTGATCCAAGACACTTTTAGCCTTAAATTAAACCACTTTTAATTAGACTGTAATTGACTTACTATATTGAATAAAAAATATCCAGTTTAAACAAACGGCTTCATACATGATTGTATTGATTTCATCTTGACAATAACTCTACATCTACTTATATAAGTAAAACTACTTTTTTGAGTCCTAGCCACAAACAAATACTACTTAAGCACGGGAAAACAAACCACAAACTACATTTTTGCTCTACTCAGCTACTTCCCTACAGTTAAAGTTTCCCCGTAATTGTTTGTAAATTCCTCATTTAATAAACTTGGAAGTTCATTTATGTTTAATTTACTAAAGGAGACATTGTCTCTCTCATAAAGCACTGCATTGTAAAATGACTAATTACAAACATACTGTGTAGATGTGAAATAATGGATTCAACAACATATCTGTTTTCCTGTTTTAAAGTTAAACCTCTATGTGCAGAACCGTGCCCTACACCCTGACCCTTTCACATACCTCATAAATTTGATATACTGTATGCTTGCATCAACTTAGAGTAGTGTCACTTTCTTTTGCTTTTGCTGTAGCTGTGGATTTGCGTCTAACGGTGGGTGGAGGTAGATGGAACAAGCCCAGGGCAGTGTGTAATAAACCAGCAGAGCCCCACTGTGATGAGAAAGACCCAGAGTTATCCCAATGTTTTGGGGGAGACACAACCCTGCACACACTTAAATAGTGGCCTCGTAATAACTAAACAATAACATCCTTTTAACGCCAGGGGCTTAAATGGCCTCGTTGTGTGTTTGAGAGCATCAATTCTGATGTACTACAGGATGGTTTTATCATCATCTAAATCTTATTTGACAGTTCATCTGACCTTAGACCTTTCCTGACATGCAGGAGTTATCTACACGATATCAAATGACACATAATCCCTAATAATAACATGTAGTTGCATCAAATCACACAATTACTGGGAAACTTTGTCATGTGTTATTCAGTTTGGCACTGGAAAAATAGTATATCCAGGCTCCATGAAATACATCAAAGTGTAAGATAGATTAATTTCTCTGGAGATGGCAACTCTGCAGTAAAAAAAACACACAAAAGAACAGCAACAACACAACAGTATAATTCTTGTGGCCATTCTCTCCAAAAATCAATAATATGGTTTATCTCAATAATATGGTGACTCGAGGGTCGGGTCAACAAGACTGTATAGTTCCTCTGAGGAGAAGTGCCTTCAGCCAGAGCGCCTTCTCCATAACAGCAGCACAAGAATGGAACTCTGTCCCTCACATCATAAGACACATCACCACATACACTCTGTTTAAAAAGAACCTAAAAAACTGGCTCAT
Source organism: Oryzias curvinotus (assembly GCA_023969325.1). Lineage (NCBI taxonomy): Eukaryota > Metazoa > Chordata > Actinopteri > Beloniformes > Adrianichthyidae > Oryzias > Oryzias curvinotus. Next base: position 33,196,249 of record CM043706.1, read on the forward strand.
ATCACAGCAAACATGTTCACATTGAACTGGATTAACACCTGCCCTTCCTCCTCCCCTCTATCACCTTTGTGTCTTTTATACTTGTTTTTTATGTTTTCACTATGTGCATGTTTTTATTAGTATATGTATTTTAGATGATAATTTAATTGTAAATGTATATTTTTAATTAATGTATTTACTTGATGTTTTTTGGTTTTTAGGTTGACAATTTTTAACACCTGTCCGGGGACTACAGATGAAAAATAGCCTTTGGGCTAATTCTGGCGCATTGCAGTGATGCTTTTAATGTGCACTGTCCCTGTTAAATAAACGAATAAATAAATAAAAATCAAAGTGTCAAACATTTTAACACTATTATGAAATCTATACAGATTAGCGCAAGAAGTTTCATTTTAACATCCTGGTTATTTCCTAAAAGATTAGCTAAAGGCCAAAAATAACACCTGGCATTAAATTGACTTAACCCTTGAGCAACATTTGGATTTACTTTCATGTTTGAAGAACATTGCTGTTCTGAATGAGTAAATTCATTCAGACTAAATAATGTAATTTAAGAAGAACAGTGTGCACTAGGATAATCAGGCATATTTTGTAAATTGAGTTCAAGGCATCCACACTCTGCCACTTGGGTAACCCTTGTGCTATCCTAGGCACTTTACCGTTGGAAGTTGGGTCATCTAGACCCACTAGACAGTGCTCTGAACCTTTTTTTTTCAATGATTTGTGATCTTCACTGGTTCAATGGATTACATGAAATTTGTCCACCTTTATCCACCTTTGTCATGGTAGGGAGAACACGTCAAAGTAAGGGCGGGGTCATCCAAGACAGCACAAGGGTTTTAAGTATACTGGTTCCAAACTGGAGGTTCAACATTGGCCTACCTGAACTCTGTGTGACACAGATCCAACAAGAAGCAGGAAGCATTTCTCAGAGATGTTAGTTCCTTTGAAATCACAACTGCTGTTGCATATTCTTTCAACGGTACTCTGACGATTAAGATGTGGCGATTGTGGAGATCTCAGTTTGAGATTACCCATGTACTACCTGAAATCATTCATGAAGATGACATGAGTCTACCTCACACAGCAGGGTTTGTCATGGTATCCCACAGGGTTCTGTGCCTGGCCCAGTCTTTTTTGTCTTTAAGGCGTTGATTAGATAAAATTGCTAGGTAGGGTGGTCAACCTCTGATTGGAAGAATGCAGGTTCTACCAGCCCATGTATCAAAGTGTCCTTGGGCAAGAACACTAAACCCTATATTGCCTCTGGTGGTTAACGGTTGGGGCCAGTGTTTGGCAGCAGAGTCACCATCAGTGTGTGAATGACTGTTAAGTGCTTTGGGCCTTTGAGGATGGTAGAAAAGCGCTATACAAGTATATGCCATTTACCATTTTACCATTATATTAATTCATTCATCTTCTAAACCAGTTGCTGTACCTTTTGGGGTCACTGGGCTGCTGGTGCCTATACCAGCCACTCATGGGTGAAGGCGGGGTACACCCTGGACAGGTCGCCAGTTTGACATAAGGCCACAATCACGCACCCATACACACTTGCATTCACACCTAGGAATAATTTAGAGTGACCAATTAACCTATGAAGCATGTCTTTGGATGGTAAGAGGAAGCCATAGTCCTTCTACCATTACCATTATAGATTTTTGTATTATAATTTCCACACTATAAGGCTCATTTAGAAGCCTTAGTTTCTTTCAAAAAACAACAGTGTGCCTGATATTCCAGAGAGCCTCATAGGCTATATGGGATAATTCTGATGCAAATAAGGTTGGCTGTTTTTGTGAATAATCTAACACAGCTAACATGTAGCATTTCAGGGTCATAGTAAGTCATAGTAATTTTTTTTTTTTAGCAATATCAGTCTGTTTTTTTATATGTTGCAAACAAAGTTGGGAGTTAACGGTATTGTGAGTATGCTAACATGGCTGATGCGGCTAATGCTTCTGACATGGCAAATGTGTAGCTTGTAACAAAATAGTTCTGGAGTTACTGTACACGCAGTTAATAAAGCCTGACTGACGGATTGGTGTCTGACTCTTTTGTCTCACTTAATCTGGTTTATAATTTGGTGCAGCAAACACATATGACAAATTTAAAAATGGACTATTCATTGATGGTGCGCCTAATAATCCAGTGAGACTTATAGTGCAGAAAATATGTTATATTAGGGAATCCTCCCCCAACAATCTTCTAAAGTAAATTATTCAATCACACATCCGTTTTTTTTTTAAGTTGCTGGGGAAAACTTTTCATCTGAAAAAGCTTTATTTTTTTTAAAGTAAACTTTTTCTCCAAGTACTTTTATTATGTGACCATGTTTAATTTCAGCCTTTATAACATGTTTATTTTCCATGAATTCAATAAAACCTTTCACCCAATAAACATTTTCTCAAATGACCACATTTTACTCTAGAAGGGCTACAGTGTTCCAGTCTGTGTACAGTCCATATGAAAACACAAGCTGTCGCTCACATTCCTGCTTGCACCAGTAAACTAGATTTTGAAAAATGGTTCTGATGCAACATGTTTTGAAGCTTTCATATTATCCACAAAGCGCAGGGGCAAAATGAGCTCCACATGGGGTGGTACTGTTTTTTCTTTTGCCACTTTTTTGGGATTGGATACACACATCACTCACACATGCACATGTACACACACACAGCTCTTCCTGCTCATATCTGCATCTGTGGCTGTTGCTTCATTTCAAGCTTACATTAACTACAGTCATCCAAAAACTGAAACATTGTACTGCTGGCCATGGAGGAGAACATGTTTGTTTCTTTATAAATACCTTTTTAAACTAATATCATTATAACATAACTAATGAAGCTAATAGTTTATAGTAAGTTGTGATGTATTTTTTCAAGTTTGAATAAAAAGAAAATTAAAACCTTTAAAGTCCCCCTCTGACTAAAATCATGTTTTTAGAGTTTTTGACATGAACATGTGGCATTTTTCTTATGAAAGAGAACAAATGTGGTAAAAAAAAATCATTTCAGTTTTGCATTTCTGAGTATTTTTCCATTTAAATCACCGTCAATCATTGCAAAGATGCTCGGTTTGAATTAATGAGCTATTGTAAAGTCACAACGACATGGGAGCGCATGAACATTGCACAAGCTTCCTGGTGTGCTCCGTCAAGCGTGCACATGCAGTTCAGGTGTGGGAGAAGAGAAGAGGGCATATTGCTGCATTGCCCGTATGCATTTTAAGTGCGTCCTAAGCTGGATTTTGTTGTTGGCTGCATACATTTAATATTAAACTTAAAGTTAGAGTCCCAAATGTGTTCTACTCATTTGTGTTCTCTCTCTGACCCGAGTGTGAAGACTTGCTGTCCCACATTAACCAGAGAGGGTAAAAATAAAAACAAAAATAAAATCAGGGGACCTTTATTATTAATGTCTCGATGAAAATAAGAAAAATATCATAAAGTTATGGATGCCCGAGCAGGCTGGCTCCCCACCCTCCAGCGGATGTCTGTCTGGCTGGCAGCTCGACTCCTGGCATAGCTGGCATAGTGATCTGTATCCCCGCTGGTCCATGGGCCCTGCAACAGACTGTCCAGGGTATCCACGCTTTGCCCAACATTCGCTGAGACAGGTACTCCTTGGCAATTTTGTTCAGATGGGTACCAAATTGCGCTGTGCTGCTGCCAGACCTTTGTACCACGCTCGTTGTTCAAATTGTACTGCTGAACCTCAGAGCATGTCTTTACCATTGACTGACATTGAAACTGTCCGCCTCTGCGGCGCAAATTACGTTCTGTGTGAATGCAGCTTAACTCTAACCCGTATTCCTGCAATTCTAAACTTAACCCTTTCTCTGGGTCTGTGCGGCCAAGAAAATAGGTCAGCACTGGCTGCACGTATTTGGAAAATTACGTGCAAATGTGAGACCAAAGCCCAACAGCTTGACAAGACGGCAAGGCCCTGCAGACATAGCAGGTATAGAAAAATGTATAGACAGATCAGCTCTGTGACTGTTTAAGACAAAGTGTATGAAAGTGGCGCCACTGAAAGATTGATAGTCTGTGCAATTTACTACCTGAAGTTTTTTTTTTTTTTTTTTTGCTGAAGGACATGCAACAAAAAGAAGAAAGATGGCCAGATTGGAAAAATTTAACCCTTAAACTTTTTGATCCTACCTGACAAAAATGGATGAGCTCTTTTTAGACAGGAGGGGGAAAGCTACCATTGCCACCTTGTCTGTGTGGTGTCAGATGCAGACATTTGAACCAGTGGCTGCAGCATATATCTTCCCCTTTCAGACCAGCCCTAACATTCTTTTCCCAGATGGTGCCTCCCCTGCTGTGGACTCTGCCCCAAAGAAGCCTGGCATCCCAGAGAAACCCATCCATCAAAGCAGAACCAGGCGCCTAACACTGGGCTCTGTAGGGAGCACCTGCCCTTGTGTTTTCACTTTGTGGTGAAACAATACCCCCCATAAGGCCGTCTCGCTCCACCGTTTCCCTGACAGGTTAAAGGTCACAAAGGGTGCGAGACAACTGAGGGTTTGCTCACAACCTAACTCTGTTGGTGTTGTCTTTGCATGTCCTCAGACACTCGTTTAATGTGAGTGTGTAACACTCTAGTGTGTGGTAAAGTCCATTAAGAGTAAAATTACAGACAGGTTAGAGGTTGACATGTTATTCATTTGAACAGAAGGTAACACAGACCACAGAAAAAACACAAACGGGAACATTTTAAATGTCAAAATAGAGTTTGTTGCGTATGAAGAGCAAACTCAACAAAAACAAAGTTAGAAAAAAAAGTGAATTTAAAAAAAGGATTTACATCCTAAGTTGGGGGGGGGGGGAAAGTTGAGAGATTCTGGTTAGCGGTTAAAGACAGAAATATTATTCAACTTTGTCAGGCAGATTTAGTCCAAGAGAATGATACGCCTTCCATTTTTGGTCCATCTGTTTTATATATTGTGCCCCCCCCCAACCAAACAAACATCAATGATTGAACCCAAATGTGATGCTTGAGGGTCCTTCATACATCCAAAGCATGTTTGCCCTCCACCAACAAAGCTCCATTCCCCTCTCCCAACTGGTCTCGCTAAAGGGCTCCAGGCTTGCCTATGTGTGTGTGTGTGTGTGTGTGTGTGTGAGTGTGCGTGGTTATTTGTGTGTTTATGTGACTAAGTGTAAATGGAAACACTAAAAGTTGTTCCAGCGTTTTAGATTTCCAGTTAAGGGCTATTCTACAAAACGGTCCACACTATTTGAAAAGACCTATGACTACAGTTACAAAGAATTTGCAGCATAGTGAAAGGAGGCTTTACACTTTGTTGATTAAAGTTGTTGTAATGATTTATGTTTGGAACGACTCTGACATGGAAAAAGTTGGCAGCCAGCACAAACACTGGGAAAACCTTTGTTAAAAAAACAAAATCTTCTTTGAAACAAGACAAATATAATTCTCACATACATCAAGGCCTTGTGAGATTTCAAAGAGGTGCTATGTGAAATATTCCATGGCTATTTTCTACGGTTACTATATTTGTTAAGCTCTTGGCTTTTAATGAAAAGGTGAGCATGTGCTTCCCAAAATTATTTATTTCATGCGTTTTACCAGCCAAAAGCAGGCTTGCACTTCTCAAAATGTTCAGACATTAAAGAGCCATTGAGATGAAAATTGTTTTTTGTTATTTTATTTTTTTTAACATGTTTTTGTGGTATTTTTCTAGGACAAAGAAGCTGCAATTTGCATTTTTAAGGATATCTTTATTTAAATTGTTATGAATAGGAGCAGACAAAAAAAAGGCTGTTTGAAAAAGGGCCTTGATGCTAGGTGGGCCCCAACCTCCCTGCTCCAAGCTCTCAGCAACTGGGAGGGCAAGGGGGGGGGGGGGGGGGGTGTAGCTCCATGCCAATAGTCCCGCCCACAATTTAGAGGTGCAATTCTAATGAACTAATATAGCACTGCAGAAACTAATAAAATTATGTTGCTGTTTTTTCAATTTTGGTAAAAAAACAGCAGAATCAAAATCAAAAGACTATGGGAACACTTTTAGAGTAGCTCAAAAGATGATCAAAGTGGGACTTTACAGTGTAAAGATGCTTGGAGGACAGTTATTTCAAGTTCAAGTCTTAAATTTTTGGCCAGGAGTTCAAGTCAAAACTCGTTTCATAAATAAAATGAGTAATTGTTTTGCCACAAAGTTTGACTTCTACCTGAAAACAGCCAGTGGGAGAACAATAATATGCTTTTACTTTTTCTCTGCGACCCCAATTGAAACACACTGACGACAAAATAGCAACCAGACATTGTTTGTTTAGATCTGACAGTGCTGTCCTACAGTTAAAAATAAAGATCATAAGTCCCAGCATCTTGTATCCCTGTGAGATTTAAGTTTAACTCCAGTCCATTCCTTTACCGCTCAAAGCTCACATTTAAAGTCTTGTTCCCAGCTTTGCATAGTGAACCCATATCATGTCTGTATTAATCTCCATCACAAGCAGGCCTGAGAGTGCACTCTGGCTTACATCGTCCCACACACTGTCAAACATCTGAAAGTATGGAAAGGATGTTCCATATGTTTCTGATAAAAGCAGAGGTAGGCTCTGGTCACATAGTGCGGTTTACTTGTTCTGTGATTCGTTGTTTATGTAAAATGCATTGTTATATCTTTGTTAAGATTAGAAATGTCTGCAGGAAATGGCTGCTTTATAAATAAATAGTAAGATGGAGCCATTATACTTGTAAATAATGACTGTTAGATTTTCTTTCTTCTTCTGTCAAATGTGGTCTCTTTTCTTTTGGGTAGGAGTCAGAAAAGAAAGTTTTGGATTGTTTCCAGACAGCAATTGAAGCATAAAGCATGCTCACACTGTGACATTGTTTGCATGAGGTTTCAATGTAACAGTTTAGATGAATTTACAGATTTGCAGATATAAATATTAAGATGTAGCACATAGGTTTGTTGACTCAAGTCAAAAGGGCATGGTAAGAAATGATGGTCTGTCTTCTTTAATATTATTTGTAAATCACCATCCTTTTGATAAAATTAAACATATCGGTCTCGCAACCACAAAAGCTACACATTCTTTGTAGATAACAGATTCAGAAAACAAAAGTGAACTTATGATCATTGGAACAAATCAAATAAAGCTAATTTTCTGTGGAACTTAGTGAAAAATCTATTTAAATGCAGACTTGAATAAAAGGTTTTTACACATATACTTCCTTTACTGTGATTTCTTAAAAATTGATGGATACATTGGATACATTAAAAAAAGCTTATCAAGTTTGCAATATTTCTTGCTCGCAAAAACAGCTTTTGATTGAAGTCTGGTTTAGTTTAATCCAAGAAAACCTGTAGATATTGATAACAACAGATTCCGAATTCATCCCTACCCCTTGGGCTTCTCCCTGCCTCTAAATTTAGCCCTCCAAGCTAAGAGATAATGAAAAATAGTGTCTTCAAATCCGGACATTACTACCACACGATGACATCATCAGTCGCCAGTCATCTACATTGGCGTGTAGCTGCCAGCGTTTGGAAAAACAACATTGGTTTTATATTTAAAAAGTCATGAAAAAACAAAAAGTCAATACTAACATTTACAGTAAATGTAAACTTCTGTTTTTCAACTAGGATGGACTTTAAAACATTTTTAACTTTTTAAATGTTTTACTTTAGCTGTTTTTAAGTGAAATATTTCATTATAATGAAGCTGCTATTTCTTTTAAAATCCTATTTATATAAATTCTAGCTGACATGCTTTTTTCTTGTACGCACTTCTCTTTTTTTAATTACTTTTTAGTTCTGAAACTTTGTTTCAAAGTTAAACAGAAGTGTAGATGGAAAGTATGAATAGTTCTCATGTAAGTTTTGTATCTCAGGTTATAGATGTAATAATCAGATGATTTTATTATTTGAGAAAAACATTGCCAGTATTTGACCCATTTATTTTTTAATCAAGTACAGAGGCTCCACCTGCAGAGTTATAATACACTACGTTTTTTGCTCGTTCCAAGAAACTCATATTTTGGCCACAGCCTTCCTGTTTCAGTAACAAGAATGTTGATTCAGACCAGAAAGCAAGCTTATGTTACACTGTTGTAGGGAACCAGTATTAAACTGATTTTAAGGTTCTTTCATAGGTTTACAGAACTCTTAAAGGTTCTGGTTCTGCCATTTAATTAAATATGCATTAATCCCAGTGACCCTAAAGTCATTTGGAAGAGTTATTTTCATTTTGCCCAAATTAGGAATTGATAACAAAAGTAGGATCGTCTTTTTCTCATCATGATCCACATCTGTGGAAAAGCTTCTTTGATAATTAAAAGGGCACATTTCTTAGTTTTAATTCTGGTTTATTTAAAAAGACCTATGAATCTTACTTAAAAACTCTAGTCTTCAAGTAATTATTTGGGGTTGGGGTTATGAGGTTATTTGGGGTTATGTTAGGTTGGACAACGTATACATTATTACTTTGTAGTAGGTTTAGGGGATGTCATCTGGACTTGGTTTTAAAGATGACATCCCCTAAACCTACTACAATGGAACCAACCTGGATGAATGAGAGTCTTCATAGACATATACATTATTACAATTTAATACCAATTTTACATAACTGACAAAAAGCACCGAAACAAGGAACTTGAAAAATGTGTTTTCACTGGTGTCCATGGACTACATTAAATCCTCTCCACCTTTATCCACCTTTGTCGTGGTAGGGAGAACACATCAATGTAAGGGTGGGGTCATAGGATAGAACAAGGGTTAAAGATATACACAGTATATTATTATGACTTATACTTCAGCTAAAGTCAATTTGGTTTAAAAGTAAACAGGCAAAGATGGCTTCCAGGCTGTGTTAATAAATCATCAATTCATTGTAAGCAACTGAAAACATGTTTAAATGACTTATTTAGCTTTATCTGTGTCTTTGGAGATAACTTTATCACCATTTATCAGTGCTTTATCTCCAAAGTTTGCTCCCTGATCTCTGGGTGGGATTTTCTTTAGTGGGCCTGAAGAGGGCTAACATCTTGGAAAACAATTAGAAACAGCCTTGGCCTTGTAGCGAGTACTGTCTTTCCCTAAATACAGGCAGTCCTTGAGTTATGTTTCCCATTTGAGCCAATCCAAAGCATAATCGCTTCAATTAGTTTCAGGACAGCACAGAGTAAATTTAAACTGAGTGTTTCATGGTGCAGGTTAGAATTCCAGGTTAGAATTCTGTTCGGCTGGAAACATCTTGACCAATTAAAGAGCTCCTCCATTCTGACTTTTTAGAATTCTTATTTTGAGAAAGTTTCTTGAAGAACAGTTGAAACTCCTACATTAATATGGTATGAACTATATCCAATTCACTGCTTTAATATGTTCTACTTTGATGGAATCAACCTGGATGAAGGAGAATATACACAGACTTTTTCAGCTTGGTTCTTCCTAATGTGTGCTTTTTGTTTTTGTTCAGCGTTTGCTTTAACATCTTCTGAATTGCCCTCGACTACTTTTCTCTGCATATCTTTCTGGTTTTGTCTTTATCTGCCTTTTATGCTGTTTTATTATACGTTTTGTAACATATATAAAGTGTAAATATAACTAATACTGTTGGTGTGCTACATTTCTAAGGTCAAGAGCTCAGTTTTAGTAATGGCAACACATTCTGTCCATGATGTGTTTTCGTTGCTTAATTGCATTAGAAGTCAAACAGAACTTTGGGGTCCTGCAAGGTTCAGCCATTTGTTTTCCTTGGAGGTAATTGTGACACTAAAACCATGATTATGTTTGTCGGGCAGTTTTGTGTGAATTCCTCTAGAGGAGAGGAATCCAAGTATACACGATGTCCATTTACAGCAAGTCAACAAACAATCTTAAAGTCTTTTTTAATAATTGATTCTTTGACTGTGACAGAAACCTACTTGACTGAATAAATAAATGTACATATATGCCCCAAAATGTTCTAAATAAAGAAATGTGTGGAATAGATACAAAGGCCCTTTAAAGTTTCTTTAAGTTGAAGGGGAGGTACGACATATAAAGGAACTTTACAGAAATGTAATCTATTTCTTGCTGTGGAACAAACTCGAATCTAATGCTTTAACTTTGAACTGCATTTTATTTTTAAAACATAAATCTTACCTATATTTTTTATTCAACTATGACTAAACACAGACAATTCTAAAACAGAAATGTGATATTTGTTTCCATTTCAATTTCAGTTTGGATTGTTTGCTAACATATATCATGGTGACATGCATAAAACTGTATTGTCCAATGTGTCTAAAGCCACACAAACTGTTGATCAGTGATTCTTGAATCCCACAGCCTCAAATATTCCGAGATACAAGCCAGACAGGCACAGATCAGGACTTGAGTTTGTATCTGGGTATGAAGCAGAGATAAGTTGAACATCCAAGCAAAGATGGCAAACCAGCTGTATTTTATTTGGCTCCAGGTCTCTTCCAATTGGCTCTCAGACATAACTATCAGATGTTGTCTTCCTTTAGTACTGGAAAACCTGGGTCAGGAACTATTAAAACCAAATCACATTATTAAGTATTTAAGATGACAGCATAGCACCCTATGTGAATGTACAAGACTGAGACGAATTAAGGCAAAGGGCATAATTTCTCTAAAAAGCGGTTGAATTGGGCTTATTTTTTAAAAATTAGCATTCAACGTGTACACATTTCTTCACTCTGTATAAAACAGGAGTGAAAAGTCTTAAAGTTGTATTTCTTTTCACAGTAAAAGCAATGAAACGTACAGATTTGGTTACTTTTGTAAAAATTATGTTTTTCCTCTGTATGTGTTATTTATGAAAAGAAAAATTAAAAAAAGGTAAAAGGTATTTTTGATGAAATGGTCAGATCTAAAGAGAGGAATCCTGTCTGTGACCCCAAATATCCAAACATTCAAAATCATTACAGGAGTCATTTAGTTAACTTCCTCTGTCTTCACTACTCTTCAAAGAAAAAACATTTCTCATCTTCGTTTGTTGACAGTACGATGTAAAAAAAAAGTTTCAGATTTCCACAAAACAAGGGGAGAGATGACAGTAGGCTTTCTTAAACCCAGTGGCTGCAGTTGCTTGTCAGCAGAAACTCCATGTGTTGGAGGTCATTAGTAGCTCCCCCTAAAGTTAAATAACATTACCCTCCTCTTTCTTAAACAACCAGAGGACTATTTTCTATGCCATCCTTATTATTATTTTTATTATTATTGATAACAACAACAACAACAACAACAACAACAACAACAATAATAATAATAATAATAATAATAATAATAATAATAATAATAATAATGAAAAAAAAAACAAATAGAAAGTATTTATCTTGGAGAAAGCAAGATAGTTTTCTATCTTTAGCTGGATAGTTCATTGATACCATTAAGGAAAGTCTTGTGTTACAGTTGTAAATAAACAAATAAACAGAGAAGATTACATGTGTAAGAAAAGGAAGCACAAAATGCTACCTCAAAAAAGAATAAATAAATAAATGTTGTGTTCAAAACCATTTTTATATATGCTTTTTGCCAATATTTCTTTGTTGTTTCAACACTGATGTGTGAAATACCAATGAAGGAATTGGACAAAAAATTGCAACCTCTCTTTATATTTTAATTTGATTAGAATTTAGCATAAATATATCATATATGCAAAATATAAATGTTTAAAAATATGTTTTTTTTTAAGAAAAAAGAGGCAGGATAGCAGGTCCAATGTTTTATAGGCTGAGGATTCAAATGGATATGCTTCATAGATGACGATTAGAGCTCTTCTTATTGGGACAAAGATACAGCCTTTCACTGTTTTTCTTTTTGAATCAATGTACCATGTAACCCTTGTGCAATCTTAGGCACATCTAGACCCCACAAGACAGTGTGCTGAACCTTTTTTATTCAATGATTTGTGATCTTCACTGGTGTCCATGGATTACATGAAATCGTCTTCCCCTTTATCCACCTTTGTCATGGTAGGGAGAACACGTCAATGTAAGGGTGGGGTCATAGGATAGAACAAGGGTTAAGGGTCACTGTTGCAGGACCTATGTAGTAGAGTATGATATGTTGAAGATTTTAGATACAAGTGCTTATTATGATGTAAAGCATGTTACACATTAAATAAAAAAATTTTTTTTTACACATTTGCAAGTTCTATGGGATCATAATAAAAATGTTGGCTCAACAGAGTAAATTCACTGGAATGACAGCAGGAAAAAAAATAATAAGTAGACTATATTTAAGATTCTTGAAGTTCTTTTTTGATGAAAAGTCTGTTTGGTTAGTTCCCCTGATAGGACAAGAAATGTCTTCTGTCACTGTGGTTCTGATCCAAAAATTGTAGAACTTATCCAAACCCCAAACCAAACTGAGCCCATATCCTATCCATAAGTGACTTAATACAGAGCCCACTGGAATATATGCTTCAAGGTTGGGTTGTTTACTGTTCTTGTATGGACCCATCAGATATAGGAGGACTCAGCTTTTAAGCTCCCCTGCCTCATGTTTTCCAGAAGGCAGCACATTTCTACTTACAGCAGACCTAGTGGAGCCATATTTAATCACTTTAAATTTCTTTTCTTTCCTTGGAAGGTTAAAAAGAAATCTTTGATGTTCGGAATACAGTTCTGGAAAACAAAAGGAGAAATCTACAAAGACTAAATCACATATGGAAAAATGCATTTACAGCTCATTATCCAGAGGTTAAGGATTGAGTCTTTCGATATGAATGGTAAAATCAAATTACTGTTTTATTTTTATATTGAAATCTCTTAACACATGAGGGTTTAGGGATTTGGACTGAGGTACCCTCGAGCAGAATTGTTTGATCTCTACAATGAAGGCAAAGTCTCTGATTTGCTGCAGCGCTTTGTGCCAGATTGGAGACGAAGTGATTGCATTACATTGAACAGACTGAAGAGGCAGCTCACCCACTCCTCAATCACAAAGACCCAAATCAAGCAGTTTGACTAATGCCAGCACAGATGAAAGGGATGCCTGCAAACTCAGCTCCTTTATAACATATGAATTAAAAAGCAAAAACACACGTTTTGTTCTGACTTAGCGAAATGTTTTCGTTTGGTTGGGTTGAGCAAAAAAATAACAGAAATTCTGAAAACATGGCTTTATTTATTTATTTAATATAGGGGACAGCACATAGTAATAAACATTTCTGTCAATATAGCCAAAGGGCTATTTTTCATCTGCTGTCCCTGGGTAGATATTAAAATCACCCTAAAAGATCAAAATAAAATTACATATTTACATAACATTACATACATTAAACAATGCATTCAATAAAATTAGCAGTTAACCTAAAAACAAATTGGTGATGAACCAATCCAAAATCAGACAAATTTAAGAACATATGGACACATAAAAGACAAGATAGTAGTGAGGATCGGCGAGAGGAGGTTTACTCAGTGTTGACAGTTCTGATTGTCAATGAGCCATTTCTTTAACTGTTTTGAATAAATTATATGTGTTTTGATTTCTGATAGACAAAGCAGTCTGACCAAAAACGCTTTTTCTGAAAGGAATGATACAGTCTCCTCTGACTGCACTCCGAGTTCTGTTGTGATCTGCTGTTTGGATGTTAACAAACTGGTGAAGAGGAGGGGATGGTAAGCCATGAATGATTTTGTACATGAGACAGAGATTTGAAAATTTGACCATGTTTTCCCAACTCAGTAATCCATGTTTTTGTAATATTGGACAATGGTGAAATATGTTGGGTTTTGTATCCAAACAGTTTATGTAATGTTTGGACAGGCTTTAAAGATGTAATGCAAGCTTGTGACCAGACAGGCAAGTTATACGAGAGAAAATCATGGCTTAAAAGGGCAAACATGTTTTTAATTTCCCAGTGGTAATGAAAACAGTTTAGTGTTTTCAACAACTTTGAAAAATCAACATTTTACAAACTGTGTCAAGGATTAAAAAATTAATTCAGTAAAGCTTAAGGAAGCCTTAATCCTGTTGTTGGTGTTTTAACAATTTTTCCTGTGGGATTTTTCTCATGGAGGATATAAAGAAAATTAATCTTAAAATTGCATTTATGAGTATTTCTTTATTCACATTGTTTTAAATCAGGAGCAGATGAAAAAAAAAATGCAGTTTGAAAAAGACTGCACTTGTGACAAGATGCACTGGCTGGGCCACAAGCTCCCTGCTCCATTCTGATGAATCCACTTGCAGACAAATCCTGTCAGAGCTGGCATATGGCTCACATCTGTACAGCTGGATAGCTCCAATATTGCTCGCCATCTATGTTGCACCATTAATGCTAGATTGGGGGTTTGAGGGGCTGTAAACTAGCAGCGAACAAGTAAACAGACAGCTCTCAGCGGGGGTGGGGGGTGGGGGGCAGGTTGCTCTGGATCAATAATTTCACTCACTGTCCTTCTGCAGAAACTGTCGTGAAAAACAGTTTTAAAAGAATTTGTCAAAAAACTGCATAATCATAATTAAAAGACCACTGGGAAAGCTTTTGCAATACATTTATAGATAAGTTGGGTACCTTTATACTGACTACATGGCCTGACCAAAAAAAATAAAAAAAACAATAAAACCACATAGTGACATTAAACACTAACATCTTCACTTATGTTCTTGTTTTCCAATTTATACTTGTACTTTTTTCTCCTTCTCACTGCTTTGCACGGGCAAAAACCATCCCCAATAATTACACTTCCGTTGCGGCTTTATTTGCAATATTTTGTTTTTTATTTGCGCCAGCATTTCTTTCTATTTGTAGTATTTATTTTATTTATAACATTTCTTTTTATTTGCAGAGTTTCTTTTTATGTGTGTGGCAAGTAGTCGTGCCAGATAAAAGAAAAAGCAACAACGCCACATCGAGTACAGGGTCCAGGGAACCCAAAGAGCTGCAACACAGGCGCGCAGATTATTGTTTAAAATGAGGCCAAGAGGTGGTACCAGCTAAAAGTAATTTTATTTACATAAAATGTGTTAAAACAACGACTCAGTCACACTGGGGAGGGAAAAAGGGAAGGAGACTCTTCAAGGGCCAAGGCTTACCAACGGAGCCCTGGGCCGACCCACATGGAGATTGGCAACCAAAGATAAAACAAGAACACCCCACTCTGTGGCATGCACACACATGGAAACAACAAAAACAAAAGAAACTGAATCTGAACACGCCCCAATTGAGCCTCCACTGTTGTCGCCTAACACGCTCCATCCCTGCACTCGGCCCTGAGAAAAGGGGGGAAAGAAATATAAAAACAAAGGTCGGCAATGTTGTTTCACAGAAGCCACAAAGAAAAAAAAAAAAAAAAACAATGCCCACCGTCACACACTCACAGTAAAAACAGGTAAAACCAGGATAAAACCTTAAAAACAGATAGAAGCAGGATAAAACCAGCACAACACAGCAGCAGCCCTTAGGAAGGGCGCAACACCTCTCAGCAAGTCTTAAGTCCAACGACCATGGAGAAAAATGAGGGCTTGACGCCACTCTGTTGGCTGCCGCAAAGGCCAAGAATATGAAGGTCCGGGCTCGGAGTGTGGCCTGAGGCCCACTGGCAGGAGCTGGAGCACTGAGGCCTAGAGCTAGCAGCCACTGGTTGAAGCAAGGTGAAACTGCTGTGTGATTAAAAATCAGAAAAGCCAAACAAAAGCAGCAGCGTACCTCTACTGCCCCTAAATACAAACAAAAATAGGTTAAAACACAATTAATAAAATGTAAAAACAGGCAGAGGTTCAGACCAAACAATCTGATCACCTGAGCAGTGAGGAGAAGCTCATCCACACCTTAAGCTCACTGGGGCGTAGAGGGGAGCTCCGGATGCCAGAGCTCATTTCTTTTTTAGCTGAAGAACACAATTTGTTTAGCACAACCTAAAGCAGATTCAGAGACGGCACCAACACACTTACCAGGAAGCACAGAGGGTTAGCCACCAGGAAATGGGCAGGGTTTGAGCACCAGACTCAAAATGCTCAAGTGTTGGGCCCAACCATTTTTAAACTGCTCCCAGGTAGTCAGGGGGATTGTCTGCAGCTGTGCTGCATCATCCTGCTACAAGTGCAATGTCTTTTTTGTCAGCACAGTTACTTTTTTGCTGCGATGGTAGGTCTCGCCACCGTACTTTGAACTAAAAATGTTTTTGACAAAAATTAGCAGCTTGAATCTCAAACTGTTTTGTAAATAAGCAACTGAAAAAGTACTCTTCCTCCATCCCCATCAGCTCCAGTTAAATCACTTATAGGCAGATTTAATTGGCAATAAATATGAATAACAGGAAAGCTAGAAGAGTATTTATTCAAAACACAACTTATTACAATTCCAGCAAGACTGCCTTGACCACAGAACAACATTGCTGTCCTTTTGTGACTTCATTAAACTAACAATATAAAAAAGTGTCCTTTTTAGAATCAAGCACAATAACAAGTGTTTCATTTTCAGTACACAGAAATGTGTTTACAACAGTGCATTCTGCAGCTAACTAAAACATTTGTGCTTCCTCAAAAGTTATATAGTAGAACAATAATGCAGGTGACTTCAGGTTTATTCCGAAACTGCTTTAGATTTTATGTAAAGAAGTTATTTAATCTATTAATAAATTACAGTATAATTGTATAATTGTAATTTGTAATTTTCAAAATACAACAAATTTATGAGTTTGTATCCACACACAAAAAGGAAAAACAAAATACGAGCAGTTTGATGATTTTAGAAACATGCTTGTTTTAAAATGTAACCAAATCATTAAAAAAAAAAAAAATTAACAATAAAGTTTTTCTTCAAACATGAATTTCTGACTCTAAAAGGCTGACAGTGTGAGGCCCTGAGTCGACTCTGATGCCCCCTACTCCAGAGTCTGAGACAACTGGAGAAGTGTTGGGGGTCCTTACAGTAAGGGAGGACAATGACGGTGAGAAAGTTGGTGTCATGGCTGACGGAGTAAGTCCTGTGTTTCTGCCCAAAGGCGAATAAGCATATTTGGGGAAAGAGGACTTCCTGCTCAGGCTCGGGACTCGCCCTGGCTTACGCGGGGGAACAGTTCGAATGCCAGGCTGAGCTACTCCTGTTATTAGAGGAGGTGGATACATGAGGCAGCTGGACTCTGCTGCCACGTCCTCGCGCCCCCCTTGAAGCTCCTCATCGGGAAGCATGCCTATATCTGTGAAAACTGAGGCCAGGTTTTGGAAGCATGGTTCCCAGTCCAGTAGATGGTCCCAGTAGTAGCTGCCCTGCAGCTGCTCTTCAAGGCACACAAGTGAAGACAACGAATTTGCAGAAGCTAAGGCTTGAGAAAAAGGGGCATACCCTTTTGTCCCCATGTTCTCTTCTAAGTCTTTCACCTTAAGGACTACAGGAAGTAGCCCCTCACCTCCTCCTTCCTCCTTAAAATGGTAGAGGCTTTCCGTGCTTGGCATGTCCATACCCAAGCATTTATTAATGGATAAAATGTGTTCTGGCCCAACATCGATGGAGTGGCTGGAAACATTATCTGCCAGTGGAGAAGTCTTTTGAATCCCAGTGGCCTGTGTGGCAGCCTTGTCTCTTTTACGGCAAGGGAACTCGTTGATCCACTTGATTTCCTGGTCCTCTGCAGTCTCTCCCTCTGCTGATCCACGGCCACTCGAGTCTGACTGACAGTAAGCATCCCTCTTCGAGACCAGGGTATTGGGCTGAGTCATATCCTGCAGGGATATAACGCTCTGTGTTTGGCTGTCGGATTCACTGATTGAACCATGGCTGAGCTGTGCATCCAAACCATCCACCTTTCCATTGTTGGCTTCTTTGACTTTGTACCTGACAGTCAAGCAGACAAAGATGGAGAGCACAAGGAAGAACATGGCAAGTGGGATACTCAAAGTCAGCACATGCGCATGGAGAGGCATGCCGTAGAGGGCCTCTGCTGAGCTGGAGATATTGACATACACCAGGCAGGTTGTAGTCTTGGAGCCTGGTCTGGGGCTACCTGCAGAGACGACCAGCTCAACCACATCCTCACCGCCATGGTTTCCTCTTCTACGATAAACTGGACCGGACACATAGATAGCACCAATCGTTTTGTTGATTGAGAAAAAAGGTGACGAGTTAACAAGTGAGTACTCCACCAGCCCATCCACACCTCCATCTTGGTCCACTGACATCACAAAACCCACAATTTCTCCAGTTTGTATGTGTTCTGGCAGGAGGAAGTGGTATTTATTTTGTGTAAAGACAGGACTGAACTCATCCACTCCCTTGATGAGCACCTGCACTCTGGTTGTGGCTGTTTTGTCGCCTTTGTCTCTGGCCTCCACTACAAAGCAGTACACACTCTCTCGTTCATAATCAAAAGTTTGTCTGGTATGGATGTCGCCGGTAAGTGGATCAATGCCAAAGGCTTCCTTCTTCTCAGGGTTGCCCCCGCTATAGTCCATGAAGCAAGGGGAAACAATAGAGTATGTGAGCTGGCCGTAGAAACCCAAGTCATTGTCAACAGCAAGGACAGAACATGTGTGAGTAAATGCTGGAAGGTTTTCCAGAACCGAACAGTTAACCGCAGGAAACATGAAGTATGGAGTATTGTCGTTTTCATCTGACACTGTGATAAAAACAACTGCAAAAGACACTTTATGGTTTTCAGCTGTTTCACCGCCATCAGACGCTCCAATAGTTAAAGTGTATTTTGGGTCTTGTTCATAGTCAAGTGAGTGGTTGACCAGCAAAAGGCCAGTGTGAGGATCAAGGCTTAGGTGACCTTTATTGTTTCCAGCAATGATGTCGTACCGCACCAGGCCGTTGATTCCCAGGTCGGGGTCCTGAGCATTGACCTGCAGCAGACTGGTACCTATCTGGCTGTGTTCGCTCACCTGTGCGTGGTACTCTGTGCTGGTAAAGATGGGGCCATTGTCATTGCAGTCTGTCACCATTACTCGGACGACCGCCGAGCTGTTCAGTGGAGGTATCCCTCGATCAGAAACACTCACTCTTAGCTCGTAGCTCTCTGTTGTTTCACGGTCCAAGGGGTTACACAGGACGAGCCTTCCAACATTTTTCATCTGATTTTCAACTGCCGCCATTTTCACCTCCAAACAAAACCGTTTCTCTTCATTTCCCCCAGTGATAGCATAGTCCAAATGTGTATTGTCTTGGCTCCAGTCTTTGTCCTCTGCAGACAAAGTGAGGAGGGTGATGTCCGTGGATGTGTCTTCTGGCAGAGTGAGTGTGTAGACGTCCTGGTGAAAGAGTGGCTCATGGTCATTGGAGTCCAGGATCAGCACATCAATGGAAGTCACAGTGGAGCGAACAGGATCCCCGCCATCTCGCGCCTCAACCAGAAGATGGATCGGATTGGTATTTGTAATGGCCTTTAAGGGCTTGCTTGTAAAAACAGAACCTGAAAAATAAAATATTCATAGAGTTAAGGTAATGTCTGGTTACATGTTTTCTTACCAGGTACAGTACACATATAACTATTCTTTTGTACAAAAAGATTCAGAGTTTTACTTTTTCTAACTTGTTTGGCTAGTACTCATTTCTTAAACAAACAGAAAAAAACAAACATTACATTAATTAAAATAAATCTTATGTCTAACATCTATTGAGACATGCATAGTTGCCCATTCATCTACTTTTAACATACATACAAAGCTTGTACCTGCTATATTATTGTCTGTGCCTTCATAAGCTGCCAGTTCGTGTGGTGATTAAAATGCGCTAATCTCATAATGATCAGATGACATCATTTCCTGGGTTTTAAACTCTTTGTTTTCAGATCTGGGACTTTCACATCAAAATTTACAAACGTGGAAACTTCCTGTGGTGACGGTTACAGGCAGCAGCAGAACAAAAGAGTAGAATAGTTTCACTTTCTCTTGCACCGTCTCTGATCTACATTGCGAGCTTTTGGCCAGCACTTGATGTTACACTTGTGTTAAAAAAAGGTAATAAGAGGATCAGTTAAGCTTTAACTGATCATGATGGTTTGGAGGTGTGGCTCATTAAACTTCATTCAAATGATGTAGGCCTATGTACTTTATCTTAACTTCTTAAATTATTTAACAGCTTTTATGACTGTAACTCAAGGTTCTGCTTCTGTGAGGTGTTTGCGGTAAAAAGATTTTCACAAAATGTTTTTAGACTACATCATCAGGACAATCTAGGCAAACAAAAGTACCGGTAGGTTCATGGTCATGCTGGGGAATTTTAAAGGGAGTGATGTGTCAATCTAGAAAGACTCAGTTAAAGGTACAAAACTAGCAACAAGTACTTTTGATTAGGTCATAAATCAGAATCCTGTCATCCTGTCATCGAAGAGTAAACAAATTACAAACACCAAAGAAGAGAAGGTACTGTTAAATGGGAAATTAAAGCTTTATTTAAAAATTTGAATTGGGTATTATAAATCTCATTTGTGTAATTGCATCCCCTTTGAAACAAACATGGAAAGACTATTGTTTATGCAGTTTATTATTTCTGACGATGTACAATCTCTTCTATTGTCCATTCAAAAAAAAAACCGACCAAAGAATTAATTGTAACTACATCGTGATGCTGAACTGTGAGGATATCAGTTTTTTTTTACATGAAGGGTTTGGATGAAACACAGGTCAGAAGCAGAGCTGCAGTCTCATACGAACAAGTTTTCTTTTCTATTATAATCTAACAAAAAAAAAAAAAAATAAAAAATCAAGATTTGCATATGGTCTGTATACTTTATACTGTAAATTTAGGTCAGCATTTCCTTGAAAACTCATACTTTGGTGCATGTTTAAACTGAAGTATGGTCCCAAATGGATATTGCTATTTTTACTTTCAAACACTATTGCAAAATACAAAAAAACAGAATAAGATTGAGTTGTGTTAGGGTTTTCTATTGTAAAAATAACAGTGAGTAGATAGATATCAGTAAAATATCAATGAGTGAAAGTTAATTTATTTAATCTATTTAGACATAATTATGACTTTACGGTACCCTAGAACTAATGAACATTCTATTTAATTTACTTTAACCAACTAAAATGACTACTTCAAATACAAAAATTAAATACTATATTTTGCTAATCCTACAAATAAATAGAAAGTATCCAGGAGTAATATAGAAATCTCTGTGCTTGTTAGATCTTACAGTGTCTCATCATGTTCTGTGCAATACTTCCTGAATGGACTCCATGTGTGGACTGTAGGAGCAATTTACTTGTTGGATGACATCAAAGGACTTGACAGTCCCGTTACTTATTCCACTTCACAGCCACTTAAGGTGGTGGATATGATGACCACATGCGTTTCAGCACAGAGAAGGAGAGGAGACCACTTCACAGAAAATCAAATATTACCTTTTTGGATTTCAGACAATTTTTTTTTTTTACGAAAGCATTCATGTAATTTCCAGTAATAGAGGGTGCAGACAATTTTCTCTTTTATATTGAATTTGAAGCTCAGACATGATAGGAGACTATTTTGAGTGAATATGACATGCTGAGTAGAGCTGGTTTAGTTTCAGCTCAGCAGGAGTCATCTTCTTTTCAAGCTTTTGGGCTTTAGAGCGTGGGGTAAGTCTGAGGCCACGGCTCCTCTGAAGCTCTGTTTTAGTCACTACTGAAATTTTCTAAATCTTGACTAACAAAATGTAGTATAAACTGCCATTTAACCATCACAGTGGGAAAGGTGTTTAACAAAAATACACTTAAAAGACATATTTTGATAATAAATGTATTATTTTAATGTATGCTACAATTCCTCCATTTCTGAGGGTTACTGACATGATAATTAATGCTACATTTTTATGAGAGAGCCATTTCATGTGATGGTTCCTGTTTTCTGTTACTAATTTTCCATGAACCCTTAAGACTGACAGGATTGTGTGAGTCAAAATCAGTAGAAGCAAGAACCACAAAAAATAAAATTGTAAACCATTGAACAGTTCAGTACCTGTGTCTGGCTGTATGTAAAAGCCTTGCAAGGGGGATGATATAAGTCTGTAGGTGATCTTTCCGTTGAGTCCAGAATCTCGGTCGGTGGCTGACACTGTCAGAACTAAAGATTCTGCTGAGGCCAGTTCCGACATTTCCACCTTTAAAAAACACATCAAGAGTCAATTTTAAGCAATACCAGCTCATCCTAGTAGGCTTTTAAGGGTCAGCCTAATGAAGCCTGAAGTGTTAAGATCTACAATACTGTTATTGTATTCTTTTATAACTTAAAATAACTAAAATTTCAACAAACAGCAATTGTATTGTTTCAACTCTATAGGTATGTGTTAATCCGTATGTTATTCATACCTTGTAGGAAACTTGTGTGAAGACGGGAGCATTGTCATTCACATCAAGCACTTGAACTTTGACCTCTCCAGAGGTGTGGTGGATGGAGTCAGAGGCCCACACTTTCAGAGTGTACTCTTTCCGTGCCTCATGGTCCAGAGCTTGGGTCAGGGTGATGAGCCCCGTGTAACGGTCGATGGCAAAGGGAGCGCTGCTGCTGCTATTCTCTGAGAAGCTGTAGGTGATAGCTGAATTCAGGTCAACGTCGTTCGCAGCCACCTGTGTGACGATGCTTCCTGCAGGTAGATCTACGGAGAGAGTAAGTGTGTCACTTCAGGCGCTTTGTGTACACAAGCTTCTGCTTTCAAAATAGAAGGAGATCCAGGTGATTAGACTCACTCTCAGCTATGACTGCAGGATCCATGGCTGGGATGACAGGGCTGTTGTCGTTGACGTCCACCACTTGGACCCTAACAGTGGCAGTGCTGCTGAGTGGAGGGGTCCCTTTATCTGATGCCTGCAGAACCAGCCTGTAATGCAAACAATAAAAAAAAATGCTAATCCAAATCTTTGCACATGTGTTTGCTTATGTTACCTCAAAAAGTGAAGCAATAATATTTAACATTGTATAGTATTCATATGGCTGCATTGTGGAAGAGTGGACGCCAAAATGAATTCAGCGGGTTTGGAAAACGGACGAATAAAACATCCACCTTTTTAACCTGCTGTATCCCTTTTGGGGGTCACGAGTTTGGCAAAGGCAGGGTACACCCAAGAAAGTTTGCCGGTTTGTCGCAGGGGCACACAATCACTCCATGCACACATGCACACTTTAGAGTAACCAATTAACCCATGGAGCATGTTTTTGGCCTGTGGGAGGAAGCTAGACTGGCCGGAGACAACATGCAAACTCCACACAGACAGGTCCCAGCCAGGATCTGAACCAAAGCTTTCTTGCAGTGAGGCAAGAGCACTTCGCCATGGTGCAGCCCTGGATAGAACATACAGGATGTGCATATTTAGTTTGGGTAGGTAATAATATATTTTTTTTTTATTGTAGAGTTTACTTCTTTAGGCAGTTTGCATTGTTTGGCAGTTTACGGCGGCTTGGTCCATACCTGACCACTGGTGTTGATCAAACAAGAAAACTCTGCTCCATCTGAGAGCAAGGGTTTAAATGTGCTTCGTACCTCGGTTTACTTCAGTGCAAATGCAGAAGGACTATCCCTACAACCAAAGAGCAGCAGCTAACTGGTATAGAATAGAAAAACAAGCCCAAATGTAAACATGAATTGGAACAAGACTCAAAAATATTGAAAGACCTTCATCCCAGTGTGATGAAGAAGAGGTAAAAGAGCCTTTGCTTATAGTCAGAGGACTAGCAAAATAACTGGGTTGTCTCCTTTGTGCTTTTTCTATTCTGGTATGAGCTTGTTTTGGACAATTGTGTCTGTTTAGGAGTGTAGAGTCAAAAAAAGAAAGGTAAACAAATATGAACTGAATTCACTAGATTATGTTGGTCTGAAAGCAGCCAGAAAACATTAACTTCAATTATTATTTTATTTTATTTATTTATCTTTTATCCCAATTCTTCTGGGGGAAGTTTTTTTAATCAGCAACACATTCCACTGAACTGACACCTTGTAACAAAATTTAAATTTTCACTTTCCCTGTTCTATTTAGTCAATTTTGTATTACAACATAAGGAAAGAGAATATTCTAAAAGTTTATATGGTAACTTCTTTGGGTAAGTTCCCGAGACTTAAACACAAGACAAAAATGGTTCTGGACCTTGCTGACCACAGCTCATTTCTCAAGATGGCTGACATAAATCCCTTGTGCAGTCTGGGGCTAAAAGAAGACCAGAAAAGGAAATCTGTCTCACATGTCTGCACTGTGCCACGCCTCACTGAACCTCAAAGGAACTAAGGCACTCATCAGCTGAACGGCCTTCACAGAAGAAATGTAGCCACCCAAAACTAAATGTAAATTATTCCACGCCTGTGCATCTGCAGCATCTGCTGAACATTAGAGGGATCAGTGCAAATTAATGCCAGCCGCTCATCAGGATCAATACATTCATCTCATTCACGGGTGAAGGGGATTTCAAGTCAGCATCCCAAACTGTTACTTGTTGTGGTGAGGCCCAGCCGCTCTCTGAGGAGTACGACTACTGCTTAACCTTTCATGTTATCTATTCAGACGTATCTGCGAGTTGGAAACAGATTTATGTAGAAAGTGGCCCTTTACTGACCCATTAGCAAGAATAATGTGGCCAAACATGGTTTACACTAAATGTTGGCTCTGGAACAAAGATGCTGTGAGCTTTCTACCATAAAACACACATTTCTTTCATGCATTCCTGCTAGAATTTGACCAAGCCCCCACATTCCAGGAAATTCCACATTGTTGCAGTTTCACCGAAAGACCACTAGAGGCAGTTTACTGAAAGGAGCTCTTCTCCAGTGACTCCCATACTAAAATGTCCAACTATACACCTAAAACAAACATGTTTTGGTGTCCAAAGCATCTTTAAAGTTTGCTGCTTTAGTTATTATTTATGAATATTCTGATGCTACGTACACACCGGGCATGCAACCTTGGTGTTCGGTCCATGGTGTTCACACTGGACAAGCAAGGAGGGGCTTCTTCTTCCTTTTTTCTTTTCCTACTGTTTACTAGCTCATGTCTGCCACCTACAGCTGGAAGAGATCTAATGGTGCAAAATGTGGAAGCAGTGCAAATCTTGTTAATCATGCTCCAGGCATTTTTTTCACAGCTCTATTCCAATATAACAAATACTTGGGGTCATATAATTCCAGCTGGGCACCAACCACAATTATTAATTTCTCTGTGAATTGAAAGGGATGCTACCTACCCGCCACTACTAAGTTCGAGTCCATGATTGGTCAAAGTTGGGCCTGGTTTTTACTTTCAATGGCTGGGTGTTTTGTAAGTAGTTATGCAAGAGTTTTGTACGTGTTTTGCATACAGAAGGTTGAGAGGGTTGATTTTTGAAACAAGCAAATACTAGAGCTCAAACTTGCACATAGACTGTGTTATGGTCTTTTGATTGCCCAGTAGGTTGATCAAAGGGTGACATGCCATTCCCACTTAAGGTTTCCTTTTCACTGGACAGAGATTAAAAACCTGACCTGACCTCCATGCAAATAATCTAAATGAATCTAATTGCATATTTAACACGCTTACTTGTAAGAAGAGGTGATCTCCCGATCTAGAGCAATGTTAGTAGCAAGGATGCCTCCCAGAGGGTCCAAAATAAAAGCGTCATTATTGTTCCCAGACAGGATGGAGTATTTGATCTGTCCATTCACACCGCTGTCTGCGTCTGATGCAAACACCTGTTCAGAAGTGAGGAGAACAAACCACAGACTCACAATGACAGGTCCATTTTTAAAAGTCAAATGCTCTTTTCAATATGGTTTACCTGCATGATGTAGGTGTTGAGCACTTGGCCCTCCCAAACAAAGGTTTTATAGCTGCTGTGTTCAAACTGTGGTGCGTTGTCGTTGATGTCCAGCAGTGTGATGGAGACCCTGCAGTAAGCCGTCTGCAGTCCACTGTCACCCAGCACCACCAGCTGCATGTGAGGGTCCACCTCAAAGTCCAAGTAGTTGTCTTTCTGAACACGGATGTCCCCTGAAGCGGCAAAAAACATTTCCGAATAGTTTTTTCTTTCTGCAATACTACAGGGAGTGCAGGATTATTAGGCAAATGAGTATTTTGACCACATCATCTTCTTCATGCATGTTGTCTAACTCCAAGCTGTATAGGCTCGAAAGCCTACTACCATTTAAGCATATTAGGTGATGTGCATCTCAGTAATGAGAAGGGGTGTGGTTTAATGACATCAACACCCTATATCAGGTGTGCTTAATTATTAGGCATCTTCCTTTTCTTGGTCAAAATGGGTCAAAAGAAGGACTTGACAGGTTCTGAAAAGTCAAGAATAGTGAGATATCTTGCAGAGGGATGCAGCACTCTTAAAATTGCCAAACTTCTGAAGCGTGATCATCGAACAATCAAGTGTTTCATTCAAAATAGTCAACAGGGTCGCAAAAAGCGTGTGGAAAAACCAAGGCGCAGAATAACTGCCTGTGAACTGAGAAAAGTCAAGCGTACAGCTGCCAAGATGCCACTTGCCACAAGCACAAGCTGAAACGTCAGGACTGCCCAAAGAAATATCTCAAGACTGATTTTTCTAAGGTTTTATGGACTGATGAAATGAGAGTGAGTCTTGATGGGCCAGATGGATGGGCCCGTGGCTGCATCGGTAAAGGGCAGAGAGCTCCAGTCCGACTCAGACGCCAGCAAGGTGGAGGTGGAGTCCTGGTTTGGGCTGGTATCATCAAAGATGAGCTTGTGGGGCCTTTTTGGGTTGAGGATGGAGTCAAGCTCAACTCCCAGTTCTACTGCCAGTTTCTGGAAGACACCTTCTTCAAGCAGTGGTACAGGAAGAAGTCTGCATCCTTTAAGAAAAACATGATTTTCATGCCGGACAATGCTCCATCACATGCTTCCAAGTACTCCACAGCGTGGCTGGCAAGAAAGGGTCTAAAAGAAGAAAAACTATTGACTTGGCCTCCTTGTTCACCTGATCTGAACCCCATAGAGAACATGTGATCTATCATGAAATGTGAGATTTACAAGGAGGGAAAACAGTCCACATCTCTGAACAGTGTCTGGGAGGCTGTGGTTGCTGCTGCACACAATGTTGATGGTGAACAGATCAAAGCACTGACAGAATCCATGGATGGCAGGCTTTTGAGTGTCCTTGCAAAGAAAGGTGGCTATATTGGTCACTGATTTGTTTTTGTTTTGTTTGAATGTCAGAATTGTATATTTTATTGTGAATGTTGAGATGTTATATTGGTTTCACTGGTGAAAATAAATAATTAAAATGGGTATATACAGTATTTGTTTTTTGTTAAGTTGCTTAATAATTATACACAGTAATAGTCACCTGCACACACAGATATCCTGCTAAAATAGCTAAAACTAAAAAATACTTCCAACAATATTCAGCTTTGATATTAATGAGTTTTTGAATTCATTGAGAACATGGTTGGTTGTTCAATAATCAAATTAATCCTCAAAAATTCAACTTGCCTAATAACTCTGCACTCCCTGTAGTTGTTTTTCTTCATCTTTTTTATAGTTTAAGTTTTTAGGACAAAAATAATTATTCCAAGCAAGGCTTGGGAGGGTGTCTTCCTGAAGGACATCGCAATTTTTTTTTTCTCAATGAAGAGTTTTTACTATCTGATCATTCTATGGTTCAGTCAGGTTCACAGTTAAACTAGCAATAAATGCAGATAAAGTCAAGGCTAGAATATTTTCACACAAACATCTAAAACCCCAGCCAGCACCGCCCAAGGTAAATCACAGCTGTCTTGGGTTTTTGTGTCACCAAAAACATTTTTAAAGCCCAGAACTTGATCACAAAAAATGCTTCAGTCTAGGTTTTTAATACAACATTCAACAAACTAAACTAGAGAAAAGAGCCTTCTGATTTGTGAAGGAGAATAATCACCAGCCTTAACATCAGGGCATCATATTTAATCCCAATCCCAGTTTTACATCACATTTATATCTATAAAGACATGGATTACTGCCTTTGTTTTTAACTATAGACTAGCTTTATTTGTTGTGTTTTGCTGCACTTTATTAAGTCTATTATTTTCTCTGAAATATGTTTTTAAAGTGTTATGGCATATGTGGTTAATTTTAGGCATACTATATCTATCGGCAGTTTCATATCTAGATAACTTTTGAAGGAGAAAATATTCCAGGTGTTTGGGTTAAATCTGAATGAATCCATAAATGCAAATTTGTAAAACTCCATGAAATAAAAGTATTTTTTCCAGAGAATATCATAGGAAATTAAGAGGATCAAAGCTAGAAGATGACCCAGTAGAATAAGATTAAGTGTACATGATGGGTATTGGAAAAAATATTATAAAGAATGCTGAGAATGAACAGCCAGAAATGTTTTTGCCATGTTTTCACCTGTGTGACGGTTGATGGAGAAAATGTGATTCTCGTTGCCGCTGAATACGGAATATGTGATCCTCTGGGAATTCATTGTTTGGTCCCTGGCCTCCACTTTTGCAATCCAAGTCCCTTTAGAAGATACAAAATAAAATAAACAACCCACAGTTGCAGTTTCTTGAATACCAGTCAAAAGTAAAGCCACAGGAGAAGAAAA
Organism: Oryzias curvinotus; assembly: GCA_023969325.1. Classification (NCBI taxonomy): domain Eukaryota; kingdom Metazoa; phylum Chordata; class Actinopteri; order Beloniformes; family Adrianichthyidae; genus Oryzias; species Oryzias curvinotus. The sequence continues at coordinate 33,224,681 of CM043706.1, forward strand.
TTATACCTGCTCTGCTGTTCTCCTTCACAGAAACGTTGTACACCATGTTTGTGAACTGGAGTCCCTCGTGCTCTCCTTTCAGATGAATCAGAACCAGGCAAGTGGAGGTCAGAGCAGGATTTCCTCTGTCTGAAACCACAACCTGCAGCCTTCTCCCTGAGAATCCTGCTCTTACTCGCCTCCTCAGAGAGATCTCTCCAGACTCACTGTTGATGTCAAACAGATTCTCCTCATCGTACAGCCTGAACTCCACTGTCCCATTCTCCCCCTCATCTCCATCAGTTGCAGTCACTGTAGTCAGTATCTGATTTGGTGGCGTCCTTGTGGACACCCATGCATCGAAGGGGTTCTGATCACAGATGGGGATGTTATCATTGACGTCCTCGACCTGTATGCTGACGGACACAACAGAGCTCAGCGGCCCCTGAGAGCAGCTGTCAGAGGCCACCGCTCTGAGCGTGTACTGAGCCCTGCTCTCTCTGTCCAGAGACTTGGTAGTTCGGATCACTCCAGTGAAGGCGTCAATGGAAAAGGCGCCCTGGTTGCCGTCCTCTGTCAGGGAGTAGGTCACATCCCCGTTGGGGCCTTCGTCTGGGTCAAAGGCACTGACACGCAGGACCTCACTTCCAGCAGAGAGGCCCTCCACGACAGAGGCACGGTAGCTCCTAAAGCTGAAGGAGGGGGAATTGTCATTCTGATCCAGCAGCACCAGCTCGAGCTGGGTGGTGGAGCTCAGAGGGATTGGACCAGAGTCCAGGGCCTTTATTGTCAGAGTATAATTTTCTGTTTCCTCCCGATCAAGAACCCGAGTGCTGCTAATGGCACCGGTCTGACTGTTAACAGTGAACAAACCCTCGTAGTCCTCACCTACAGATGTTGAATAAGGAAAAAAAATACTATTTTAATTTATTTTTATAATAACATGTATCTTCAAATATCGTAAAAACTGTTAAACAAACACAACTCTTGTGTAGGATCCTAAAACCAGGTCAACACCAACACAAAAACATTCAATCTGCGAAAAAATATATCCAGAGACCCAAAATCTGCAGCAACAGGAATTCCCTACCTAATAAGGAGTAGAAAATGGTGCTGTTCTCTTCCTGGTCTGGGTCAAAGGCCTGAGCTGTGTGGATGACCCCAGGAAGAAGGTTCTCTGGCAGGCGGATGGTGAAGGACGACTGCATGAAGACTGGAGGGTTGTCGTTATCATCCAGGACAGAGCACAGAACTGTGGCTGTACCCGAAAGTGGCTGCAAGCCGCTGTCCCGAGCCTGGACTGCAGATGGGAGTTTGAAAAAAAAAACAAAAAATAAAAAATTCAGATATTTTTAGCAGCTTTAGAATAATGTGAAAAGGCGACTTTACTCCTGGAATAAGTGAGGAATGAAAAACTGCTCGGTCTATTTACACTGACGTTGAATTTAATATGCAAAAACATAAAGAAAACTACTCTAAAACAAAATGAGATTAATAAACTGATAAACTGTCAACATCAACATCAATTTTTCATCCATTTTCAACTTTCTTCAATCCATCTGTGTCAAATCAGTTGCAACATATTTCAGTGTTTCCAAGAAGCCCTCTGTGATTCTGGCATGACTTCAGCATGCCCAGGCTTTCCTGTCATTACTTTTTATTATTGGATTTAATTGTTCGTCATACTGGTGACTGCACAAATATTGGGATAAACCATCTGAAAGCATTTTTAATCACTACCCACTGCTGGAGAGGCTGCGTGTAATTAGTGTGTGTAAGCAAACACGACGGCAGGAGCAAGGAGGGTGCGGGAGGCAGAGGTTGGATAACACAGTCTAGGCCTTTAAACTTCACATAAATCCATCTGCCGAATAATTCTGGCCTCCTGCAGAAGCAGACGTTAAAGTCTTTATGACTTTGGCTGTGAAGCAGGAAAGGAGCATTTGGAGAATGGGAAACAGAGCGATATGGGAGTAGTGAAGAAAGTTGGTGCTTGAGAATGC